>JANZLQ010000022.1:1358196-1381982 GCA_026212715.1 Elanus axillaris | reverse complement strand
CCGATCTAGTCCGGCCCCTCACCTCAGCGAGGGGCACCTCCTCTGGGGACACCCATGGCTGCCCCCAGCCCTGCTCTGGCGTGTGCCCCTGTGCTGTGGGGTTTGGCTTCCCCCACACAGCCCACCAGCACCCCCCCCCCGCGGGGTGAGGGTGACTTTGCTGAAGCAGTGCCCAGGTTCTGCCCCCCCGCCCCCCACCAGGGCCGTTCCTGGTTCCTTATGCACATGGCTGGTGCGGAGGGACCTGTGGTTTGCTGTGCTTGAGTGAAGACAGAGTGTGGAGCGTGCTGGGAAGCGGGGTATTGCAGTGTGGGGGTGTCAGCAAGGGACAGGTGTACCAAAGATAGAGGAGTAGAGTAAGAGAAGCGCAAGAACAGTTATTTAACTCTTAGCAGATGATGATGGATTCTTGTTGGGGTTCTGAGCTGTGCAGCAAGCCCTGTAAAACCTTCCAGTAGGATCTTAAAGGCACTTGATTCTGTTGCAGCCTTCTCCAGAAATGAAACCGTGCTTTCTCTTCTCTGCTTGTCAGCGTACACTGTAGACTCCTTGAGAAAGAGACTTGTTTCTCTTGTCCATGTGCACCTCTGGCTATCAGACACTTTTTCTTGGCTCTTATTAATCTTGAAATGCATACTGTCTCATTCTTGCTGTAGATGCGTCTCTCTTGCTCTGTGTCTTCTTACTCTGATGGCCGTGGATAGTGACAAGCTCACAGTGCTGGGGAACTTCTGGTAATGCATACAGATAATTAGGCCTTGGAGACTAGGGAAGTGTTGACAGTGGAGCGGAACAGGAGGAGAGTTTGTCCCTGGGCAGTCACATCATGTTTTGACCTTCTGTTTTAGAAACGCTTTCGTACACAGATGACACGGCCATGAGCAGGTCAGTGGTGCAGTCCCTGCTAGCCAAGCGAGAGTTTGATGAAGTGGATATGGCCAAGAGGTAAGGACTGCAGCCAGCTTCGGATGCCAGGGTGTTGGCATTTACTAGCGAAGGCAGAACTTTCTCAACATTAAGCAGTTGCCATAATTTTCTGTGAAAGGGGACAGGGGCTATGGCAAAGTCGTCATTAATTTGTGGGGGAAAAAAAAACTAGAAAAGTGATGGCTAATCGTGTAATTTATTGTGTGTTTTGCACTGTCCTGGAACATGCAGCACCGTTAGCTTTAGCATGGGTTCAGAGCCTGCTTTAAAATGAAGCAGGATGGGACGTGCTTCTACTGCAGCTGTGTGTGCATATTCACCTTTGGGGAAGATAATGCTTAGATGTTTCAGAAGCATTTCTTTTCATGTTTATTTGTTGCTATTTATGTTGGTACTTCCCTTAATTTAGTTAGTGAATATTAGCAAGGGCAGCTTCAGTTTGTTTATGATCTGTTTCCCTTTTGGATCCACAGCCCTGGTAGCATTTGTTTCCACTTAAGGGAGAGCATTTATTTGTTTAGAAAACTCTTCCATTGAACTTGAACAAAAGACTTTCTTTGTGGTTATGACCCACAGAAATGTTTCCAGTTTGCTCCTATTTCAAGGCAAAGCTGAGAGGGAAACAAGTGGGTTGTGGAAGGTGATGTTTATACACCCTTTCCTCTTTTCACACCAATTTTTGGGAATCTGATTCCTTTCCTACGGAACTGACTCACTTGAACCCTGACTGTCACTGAATTACCCATGTGTTATTAATTCACTTTTATCAAGTGGCTTTATACAAGCTCTTTACAAACTTCAGTAACAGACCAAGTACCCCATGTATTTTTTCTCACCTGCCTAACTGCCGCTCTCTTGCCCACACCAGGTTTGCTGAGGAGTACAAGAAGGAACCCAACAGGGGCTATGGGATGGCTGTTGTCAATGTCTTCAAGAAGCTCCTGAGCCCCAAGTGCAACGATGTGTTTGAACCAGCAAGAGCCCAGTTTAATGGGAAAGGCTCCTATGGCAATGGTGGTGCCATGAGGGTGGCAGGCATCTCCCTCGTGTATTCTGATGTCCAGGATGTGAAGAAGGTACCGTTCTTGGCTCCTTTGGGTGCCTTGGCTTTGGGAACCCCTGCTGTCAGGCGGGTCCCCCCATGATCTCTCTCAGGTAGGTTTGCTCACGATGTGTTTTCACTTGCAGTTTGCGAAGCTGAGTGCTGAGTTAACCCACGCCAACTCCTTGGGCTACAACGGGGCCGTCCTGCAGGCCCTGGCCGTGCATCTCGCCCTGCAGGGAGAGCTCAGCAAGGAGACCTTCCTGGAGCAGCTCATTAGCCACATGGAAGATGTAGAGGCAGATGATAAGTCTCTTACTGACGCCCGAGCGTAAGTGCCTGTGAGGAGCGCTAACTCTGCCGTGTATGGTTTATTCTGGCTCTTTGCATTCTCCCTTCTTCATTGTACTCTTTGTTTCCAGACTGGGATTTGAGGATTTACCGTTTTCAAGGCGTCTCAAGAAAATAAAGGAATTTTTGGAGCTCAGCAGTGTTCCCAAAGCAGATGTATTGTTTGAATTGGGTAAGTACCTTTCTTACTACAAGTATTAGGAAAGAGCTGGAATTAGGACTAACTCAGCATGCCTGCTTGATGTGTCCTCCCCTTGATTGCCACTTTGGCCTCTGCTGCCTGTCAGGCACAGAATGTACTGGAAAGGCTGCCTGTGCTCACCAGTCAGTAATTCTCTGAGTCTTGACCCAGTGATTCTCTATATTGGTGGGGAAAAAAATGTTTTGCTAAGAAAAAGTTATCACGAATAACATTTCTTAATATTCTGAAATCTCTTGTCTTAATGGCTATCAGATCTTCATGTTGGATGGGAACAGGTAAATGTGTATCACCAAACTATACTGGTGTAGCTGGGAGTTGGTCCCCAGGATGCGAGTAGTACCGGGGACCTGCGGGGAGATTTCTGAGGTGCCGACTTTTGCAGCTTGTCACGATAAAGTCAGTGACACTAATATTGAAAGTAACTGGCAATAGGATATTGCAGTTAGAAGGGAAAAGGTACTTCTGTGGGAAGGAAGACACAGGTGTTCTGCAGCACTGAAGATGATTGGTTTTGTTAACAGGCAATGGCATTGCTGCTTTGCGGTCTGTCCCTACTGCAATTTACTCCTTCTTGCGCTGTATGGAAGCTGACCCAGATATTCCTGATCACTACAGCAACCTGCAGAGAACCATCATCTACTGTATCTCTCTGGGTGGAGACACAGACACCATTGCTACCATGGCAGGAGCCATTGCAGGGGCTTATTATGGGGAGGAACAGATACCCCCAAGTTGGGAGCAGAGCTGTGAAGCTTTTCAAGAGACACAGAAGCTGGCAAATAGCTTGTATGAACTGTACTGCCAGCGGCTCTGAGCTCCAAGGGGAGCCTGTTTTCGGAAGGCGAAGCAGGTGGTCACCTCTGCTTTTCTGGTCAGAAATCTGGTGGTGGACCCGCACCATCTGCAGATGCCAGTGAGCCTCCACCTGAGAAAGACGCCTGCTGCTGTGAGTCGAGAGCTGGAAGCACGAGCTCGTTTGGAAGAGAGGGGACATACCCTTCAGTTGTGCTTCAGCTGGAAAGTGGCTGCATGTGGCACCTTGGACAGTGGGTGCATCTCCTCTGAAGTGTACAGGAACGTCTAGTTTTTCATAGGATTTCTGCTTCTTGCTTTGTCCACCATTATGCCATTTTGTCATTACAGTTACTAGGTGGGTGTCTGAATCCACTAACCTTGGTGTTTTCCTCTACTCCTTTGTTTCACTTGTTAGTGGTCTGTCCCACAGTGGCTTTGATAGGCTCCACACCCCTCTTAAAACACCAGCTAAGGGATGTAGACAGAAGTCATCAGAGAGGCACATTCCTGGAGAGCCTGGAGGATGTCCTGCGTGGTGGCACAGGTTACCACCTGTGTTGTGGAGTGAGGGTGCTGGAGGGTAGACCTCCCAGGGAGGTTTGCTTCCTTAAAAGCAGAATGAAAAGTGCCAGAGATTGGAGAAGGGATTTCTTTGCATTGCTAGTGGCATTGTGAGAAATGCCTTTGGTGCATGCAGACAGAATCCCAGTTGGCTCATTGTTACTGCTGGAAGAGGGTGTAACTAATTACTGCTCCTTTGGTGTCCTTTTCTCAGCAATCCGCCTGGCACTGTCCTGATCTGTTGCATTTTGTGTTCCCTTACATAGCTGGCTTCCACGTTGCTGCGGCTACTCTAGCTAGTCCTTTGTTCCTAATCCGTGCATCCTGCATTTATAATGCTGTCCTGTTTATGTCCAGAACTCCAAGTGAGGTTGCTGTTTACATCTGTCGGTGAAGATAGTTGTGAAACCTAGTGTTACACAAGGATTGAATTCCTGGTTCTGCTGCAGTCAGTGACAAAAATGACTTCAGTGGCAAGCAGGAGTTACTTCTCACGGCCTTAAAACTCTGTACTTGGTAAGAATGATCTGAAAATAAAGGGAAAGATAGGTTAATTGGGGGACAGTTTATCAGACTTTAAAAGAATTTGTGCATTTGAAGATGGTACTGGTGGCCAAGAATATTGTAGCAAAGCTGTGTTGTTCCAAAGTTTCACCTTTAAAACCTTTGCCCAGCGGAGCTGGTCAAAGAGGGAGTAACAGTTTGGGTATGGCATGTCTAAAAAGGGTTGAAAGCTTTTTAATTTTGGAAACAGAAGCAAGCAGTCATCATATGGAAATGTTTATAAATTTGAGTGTGACAATGTAATTCTCGATTATTTCTCTAGTATTTCTTGTGACACTGGGAGGTGACTGTTCTGCTTAAACGGAGCTCACTCCTTGTTAGTATCGGCACATGACTGTTGTGTGTGTCAGGCTGCATGCACATGTGGAAAATCTGGCTGTGATGGGTCCTACCAGTTTTTCCTGTAGTCTGCTTCCTTCAAGTGCCAGTCTTCTGTGTGATGCTTTAATGGGTTTTCCTTGTATAAATGAATTCTTGTCCTGAGAACATGTGGAATTTTGGTCTATTGTATATTTATGTATTATGCTGCAGATGTAAAATGTCAGGTTTTTCGTATTATTCTGCCAGAGATGTGAACTTATTCACAGAACTATTTAAAAGAAGATATTTTCCTTTTAAAGCAGCTTTATAATTTTAAATGTTTGGAACTCATGAAGAGCAGAAGAGCTCCTATTTAAAAGATATAGCTCATTTTAGGCCAGAATTTAAATGTGTACTAAAACCTTTCGCTCTGACTTCCTCAGAAAGAAATAAAATCACTCCATTATCTTTGTTATTTAGCCACTGCTCCTGTCTTTTAATTCAAGTCCTGAAGTTGTGCTTCCGTACTAAATGACAAGAGGAGTTGTATGAAAACCTCTGGGCTATTTCTCCCTACTTCACTTTAAGACTCAACCTGAAACTACTTTGTCATCTTTCTTGAAATCTTTCTGTAGAAAGCAGAATGGAAGTTGTTTGGCGCTGGTTAGGACATCTTCGGTGTTAGCCAAGACTTGTGCTTTGTTTGGGGTGAGTTTTAGCACTGCAGATCTGCTGTGAAAACTACTTTCAGGTGGCCACTCTTGCCGGTGAGCAGTAAGAGGCAGCTGAAGTTTGTAAGAGCCCGGGAGTAGTGGTTCTTGTTAACAGCAGGGTGAGTCAGAAGCGTAGGTCAGGTGCCTTAGGTTCACTGGAGAGGCCCTTCTCCTTTGCAGGCTGTGTTTGCAGTGAGGAGCAGCGCGTGGAAGGAGTTCAGCTGCTGGGAGTCCAGCGTGCGATGATCACACAGAGACCAGGGAGTGTGCTGGGTGCCCCCACGACTTGCAGCAGGAGAATCGCTTGTTCTTCATAGTCAGCTTTTGAAGGGGTCTGCCCCCGTGGCAACCAGGCTTCTCTGGAAGCGTTTCACCTGTAACAAGTAATGTCTCCCCTTCCAGGTAAGAGATGAGATGGGAAAAAATATTTTCTTCTCTTTATTCTTTTTACTTTTAGCCTCTGAAAGTGATTTGCTTACAGGTGATTCACCATTTCTTCTGTGGGCTGCTGCACTGACTGCTTTTGCGGCTCGGGATGCGGAGGTTGGCAGTAGACAAGGTTGTGTAATGTAGCAAAAGAAAAAGCGTCGTGGAAAAAACACAGAAGGGAAAGGGAATCCCCAACACTCTGATTTAAATTCCTCAAATTACTAACTGCCAGTCGGGAAGGGTCTGGATTTCATCCTTTTTTAAAAATGAACTTCCAGAGACAGGAATCTTTTCCTTAATCACAAGAAACATGCAATACCTTCTTACATAAGAATATTAATTAACAAGCAAATCTGCTGGACTGCTGGGAACAAGTGAGCTGGATCTGAGAAGGAAACACAGTGCAAGAGGTCTGTATGAATGGTCTTACAAGCAAGGCCGAGCAAGCCCATTAATAACAGGACAAAGGCACAGCTGAGCCCACCTTTTATACAATAAGTTTTATTGATGTTTTGTCAATACAATCAAGTACTGTAGTTTTAGTTCTGAAGAAAAGGCCAGTTTCTGATCACAAAAAGAGTGCATTTTAAACCAACTTTTACTATGACAGACAGTGCATGTAATAAGTATTTACAAAACTAAAAACCTCTATATACTAGGTTAGAAATGAAGATACTAGAGGCAAATTTAAAAAAAATAGTAAGAATTTGTATATAAAAATGCACATCGTAATGCAGTTTTCATAATTAAAAATAGACATACTTCATCCAACCCAACCTTTTTTATTATTGTGATTGAAACCAAAATCCCATGCGCTCACACACACGACAGAAAATAATCCTTTCTGCTGGCGAATATCACGTACTCAGTACTCCAGAAAAAAAATTCTTCCTGACAGTGTCCGGTTTAGTGAACAGCCTCCCTCATCCTGTGCATCGTTTTTTCTAGCCTAACTCTATGTGCGTGTAATATCTTTGCCTTTCAATTACTGTGTAAGTGTTAACAGGTTATATAGCTGCAGAAGGTTGATTATGGTTTATGCTCTGCACATGAAGGGAAAGTGAAATTGCAAAACAGTATCTACAGCACTGAACGAGTTACTATCTCGGTGTGGTTATAGTGAGTATTTTTGTCATTGCTTTTTGCCAGCTAGAACAAGAAGTTTTGAATAAAACAAAACAGAACAAAAAGAGATGGAATGTAGGTTAAGACACAGTATAAATAAGTCGCTTTGCTGAGTAACAGGATGGAGCTTCCACCCCGGCGCGTGGCTGGGGCACGAGAAGCTCCTGGCCCTGCTGCAGGTAGTGTGCACGCACCGCCGGCAGTGCCGCGCGGTGGGAGCCAGACCCCGCTGCTGGCACCAGATCGAGTTCATTGCTGTTCTCCACAGGAAAGACGCTTCAATAAAGGAGACACAGGCCCCATCCTAGCACCCTCCCCTACCAGGCCTGGGCTTAAAGAAAACATCTGAGCTTGCACTTTTAATTTTAGGGACTCTTTTTTTTTTTTTTTCGTATGGCTCCTGTTCCTTCTGGGAAGTAACCTGTTA
Source organism: Elanus axillaris (assembly GCA_026212715.1). NCBI lineage: Eukaryota > Metazoa > Chordata > Aves > Accipitriformes > Accipitridae > Elanus > Elanus axillaris. Next base: position 1,374,546 of record JANZLQ010000022.1, on the reverse strand, counting down.
TGATCAAAACCCAAATGGTCCGGACACCTCCCTGCCTTCAGGAGTTAAAAACGTCCAGCGGGATCGGACACTGGGACAGCCTTTCAGCTTGAGAAGGTTTCATCTTTACATGAAACTTGCAGCTTTATGTGGAAAAAAATCCCGGGGAGGGGGACAGCCCAGTGCTAGCCCCAGCGGGGCAGTATCTGAAGCGCTAGCCTTCCAACTGTAAATTTCCTTTTTGTGTTTCTTAATTTCAGGGATAGCTGCGCTTTTAAAAAGAAGCCCTGGATGACAAGAGGCGGAAACACAGGACAGGCTTAAGGAGAAATACAAACAAACAAACAAACCAGAAAATTTGTTTAAATATCTTGTACAGTCCACCTGGAGAACAATCCCAAGTCCCATTCTTGCTACATTTCTTTTCTTTGGCCATAGAACAGGCTTTAGGAAAATTTAAGGGTAATAGTTGCTCAGCTGGTAACCAAACTGTTGCCGTTTTCTCAGGGATGTGCCTTTGCGGAGGGACATGCAGTGTAACAATGCATGTGGATTAACTTCAGCAGCGTGCTACTTGCCTGGGATGAGAAGAATCGCTTTACTGTAAGTACAAGTGGCAATGACTATTCTACCGTGAGAAAATATGCAAAGCAACAGGGTTCAGTTGCTCCCTTTAGCAAAGGACAGAGCAGCCAAGTGGTCAGTATCCATGCATACCTTTCCCAGAACCTTGTAGCTCATATTCAGGTCAGTAACATTTCAAGCATTAGTGAGACAAAGTGGTAACAACAGACAAATGTGATTTTTTTTTTTTTTTTTTTTTTAACCTAAGTCACAGATTGGCACCTGGAGTGGTGCACTTTTACAGGTACATATTGCACTAGACTTGTCAATAACATTGTTAAGTAGATAATAGCACCGTTGCAAAATGACTGAATGGAAGGTTAGAACAAACACTATTTTTTCTTAATTAAAAGGTCCCCAGGGAAAGGGGGGATACCAATGCAAAAGTTTACACATCCCAAAATAGTGAGGCAGTAAAAGCAAGTTGTCCATAAGTGGCACTTTCAAGAAAGCATAACTAAACCTTCTATCAAACCAGGCTAGAAGCACCGTAAGCCAGGCTTGCGGTGCCATCCTTGTGTTGTCAAGGAACAAGATGCTCACGAGGCCAAGCAAGTCTTTGGGCTGCAAAGAAGCAGACAGGACAGAACTAGCCCTTGGACTTGTGAGTAGATGAATTGGCCCACAAGAGAGGATCATTGTTCATCGCAGGGGTCCCAGCTTCCCTCAACAGCTTTGGAATAGGCCGTCATCCTCCCAGATACCAATGCCTGGATGTTTTATTCCTAAAGGTGCTGGGCAGGGAGGGTTAAAAATAATATTTACTTCTTATAAGAAGGTGCTTATGCAAAGTGTTCCACTTTTTATGAGTATAAATCCAACCACACTGAATCTGGAGTGAATCAGGGAGACTGCCTCAAAGCACAGCCTGAAAAAATAGGCATCAGTGAGACTGGAACTTGGGCATCTGATGGTTTGAGAAGGAATTTCTCAATCCATCATGGATCTCTGCTGCTGTATGGGTTTGTGTTAAGTGCCTAGGACCCCTGTGCTGGCTAGCAAATACACCATCCATTACAACAGCTGTGTTTATTTAACTAGTACTCAGAATGGGAAACAAGGGCACTTGATTACAGACCAGAAGGGTCTGGTCTTCCAGACGACCCTCTCTGGATCACAGAGCAGTTTACTGCAGAGCCAGATCCTTGCCATCCCAAGCGTGTTCCTGTGTTTGATGTACAGTCACTAGGGTAAAATTTATTGCAAATACGCTTTGCTGAGGAAGTCACGCCCCTCCCTCCCTTCTCCCTCCCCAAAAAAGAAAGATGGATGTCTCCTTTCCGATTACCCTCTTGACTCATGGATCAAACAGCGTGAAGCAAGGTCCCGCGACAATGGCTTGCGCGTTCTTCCCAGTGATTTTTCTTTTTCGTATTAATTTTTTAAAACTTTTTTATCAAAAAAAAGACAGTTTATGGCTAAAGTGGGTGAAAAGGAAACGTGCCCAACAGCCGTTATGTGGGGCAAAGCAGGAACCCGGAGAAGGAGGAGTGGATGTATTCCGTGGAGTACAACCCATTGGCCTGGTCCGAGGGCATTTGTACCCAGACTTGGTCATTCTCCTTGAGTTCAAGCACGGCGCTGCCTGAGGCCTGGTCCAGGTAGCCCTTTTTATACTCATCGTAGGTGTAGGTGGCGGGCACGTTGTTCTTATAAAGTGCCACCCAAACATTAGTCCCTTTGACATGCACGTGGTAGGCAAAGTAGTAAATGCCGGATATGGGGCAGGTGAATATCCCGGTGACCGGGTTGTAGCCATTGTGCCCGTTATACAAAGTCCTGTCAAACTTTACCGGCATGCCTGATGCCGGGAAGGGGGAGGTAAGGATGGCAGTGAAGGCTGGTGCGATCCGGGCGGAGAGCTCTCCTCGGCCGTACTGCGGCTTCCCTGGCTTGCCGTTCCCCAGCACGGCCCCCTCCACGCCTCCATCCGGCAGGTGCAGCCCTGCGATGCCCGTCTCGTCGAACACCCCAGGTGCTCCCGGCGGGCCGGGTGGCCCCGGTGGGCCCGGCGGCCCGTTCAGCCCTGGTGTTCCTGGCATTCCCGGGGGGCCGATGGGTCCAGCCATGCCAGGCTCGCCAGTCTTCCCCTCACCGGGAACCCCAGGGAGCCCGGGCTCCCCTTTCAGCCCTGGTAACCCCTGCGGCCCCATGGGACCCGCGGGTCCTTGCAAGCCCGGGATGCCAGAGGGGCCCCTCAGCCCTGGCTGCCCCGGGATCCCGCCATCCCCTTTCGGGCCAGGGCCGCCCGTTAATCCTGGCACCCCGGGGAGGCCGATGAACCCTGGTTCTCCTTTGGGACCCGTTGGGCCAGGAGGTCCCAGTGACCCGGGCAGGCCCCTTTCTCCTGGCACCCCAGGCTTCCCTGCGAAGCCGTTCGGCCCCTGGTCGCCACGCATCCCCGGCATTCCTGGGGGCCCACTTGGCCCCACGTCCCCTTTGGAGCCAGGCAGCCCATGCTTGCCCGGCAGGCCCATGGACCCTGGTGGGCCCGGCGGCCCGATGATGCCGGCAGGGCCCGGCTCACCCGGCTCCCCATCGACGCCAGGTTCCCCCTTATCGCCAATGGCTCCTGGCACCCCGGGCTGCCCGCGGTCTCCTTTTAGGCCGGGCAAGCCCGGCTTCCCGTAGCCTGTCGGGCCTGGCAAACCAGGGAGGCCGCGGATGCCGGGCTCTCCCTTCGGTCCCATGGGGCCCTGTATCCCCGGGACCCCCGCGGCGCCTGGGACACCGATCCCGTCGATGCCGGGGGGGCCCCGGGGCCCCATGGGGCCGGGCTCCCCACTGATGCCGGGCCCGCCAGGAGGGCCCATGTCGCCCTTCTCCCCCGGTGCGCCCGGCAGGCCGTCGAGGCCGGGTTTTCCAATGCCGACGGGCCCTGGGGGCCCCGCGGGGCCAGGAGGGCCTCCATTCCCCCGGGGTCCCGGTAACCCTGGTTTTCCCACACCGTTTTCACCCTTCATCCCTCGCTCTCCACGGGGACCCGGCTCTCCTTTTGGGCCAGGTTCGCCCCGAAAACCAGGCAAGCCGGGTCCACCCTGGGGGCCCGGTTTCCCATTGACTGAGATGCCGGCTGGCCCTGGCAGCCCTGGGGGGCCGGGCAGTCCTCTTGGCCCTTGCTCTCCTCGCATGCCAGGCTCACCCTTGGCTCCGGGCATCCCTTTCATACCCGCCTTTCCGGGGAGTCCTGGGATGCCGGGTTTCCCAATGCCTGAGAAGCCGGGGGGCCCAGCGGGCCCAGGCTGGCCGTGCATTCCTGGCTTCCCCGTGCCCGGCTTTCCTGGGTAGCCAGGGGGTCCGGGGGGTCCACGTGGGCCGGGCTTCCCTGGCGGTCCTGGCTCCCCTTTGAGGTCCATCGGCAGCAGCGGCGGCATGTCTGTGGAGAGAGGAGACACGGAGCTTTACTGGGAAGGAGTGTGCCTGGTGCGTGAGGCCCTCAGGGTGTTAAAGCCAGGGGCTTCAGTGCTGCCTGGGTCTCTGCTTGCACAAATGCCCTTCTCTAGGAATGGATTTATTTAAACATGGCCACAGTGGCTTCCTGGGCCACCACATCAGGAGGACTGTCTTGAGGCAAGACCTTGGCCAGAGCCCAGGTACTAATCCGAGCCTTACCCCATCCGTCCCTCCACAGAGGGTGTCAACAAGACCAGCAATTGCCATCGGCTCTGGCAGCGTTGTTTTGTGATGACCTACTGTGGGGTTTTTTTTAGGAGCTGGATTCAAACCTCCTGCTGCCTCGCTTCCCAGCGGCCTCGAAAGCACCGTGGGATTCAGTCGCTCCTGCCTGGGCTCAGCCGAGAGGATGGCAACAGAGCGAGCCAAGATTGAGGATAATCCCTCCACCCCATCCCTTGAGTCCAGGACCTCGGGAGACCTTTAATCCTTTTGGATTAAAAAGAAAACTCTTGGATATGTACTTGAGAGACCGAAGAGGTGATTCGTGTATGGGTTAAGATACGCCTGCGGTGCTCGCTGGCTCAGCTCCCATGTCCAGCAAGGCAGAGAAAAACTCACCAAAAAGAAAAAAAGTGCTGAGGATGGAGGAAAAGCCAATAGCTGCAAGGGAAACGCAACCTCGGTTACGTCCAAATGAGTCAGCCCAGCTGGGAATAGGCCGTAACCACTTGACATTTAAAGAATTTATAGAGGTCTTTTGCAAACGGATATAAGAAAGAAACTAATGGGCTGAGAGACTACAAAGCCGAGGAGAGCCAGATTACATGCCCACCGCAGCTCAGTACTTAAAGCACAGACAGGAGCATAAATAACTCCTTGAGGCTGGCCCAGGCAGGGTGTCGCTTCCCATGCGACATCGGGAATGGGTGAGAAAGAATAAATCTGACAAACTTTTTTGGGAAGCTTGAAATGAAGGAAATACTTGGCAGTTGCATGTATGTGGGACTATGATGAGAAACACAAAGGGCAGAGGAAAGGACCTTGACATCTGAGGCAAATTTTAACCAAATCTGCCCAAGGTAGATCATTCCAGTTGGGAACAGATCTGTGTGGGCAAGTTCCCGGCATGGGAATGGATCCCATCTAGGATGGGAGCAGAACATGAGGCTGTGTGCCCCAGCATGGCCCTGAGGAGGAGGCAGGGGGTTCCCTGAGGACTGCTGGCCCAGCCCCCGGCCTGGGCATTCAGCGAGCTGAGCCGGGCCTTGGGAGCACGGACACCGGTAGCACCAGGATCTGCCAACACAGAGATTGTCTCAGTCAACGGGAAAAGATTAGGGGAGATTTGAGACACGTGAAAAGAATAACTGTGGCAGTAGCAGGCACTGTTCCTGGTGCATCAGAGGTGAGTTTACCTTTCCTAAGCACAGCAATTGGCTCTGGCCATTTCCAAGCCTGGTGCCTGCTTGTTTTTCTTTTGGTAATGGAAATATTTTCAGAGCTTATCTATATATCAAAGCCTAACCCACATCCTAGGCTGTAATAGAGGTCGCTTGGCTGTCTTGATTAAGGAAATACTTGTCTGTCATGACATTGCCACTGGATTTCTGCAAACCTCCTCCTCCTCACCCCAGAAAATGGTGTGGGAAAGAAGGCAAGGGAGATGTGAAGTGGTGCACTAAAGCAGATTTCTGGGGTTTGAATTCTGGAAAAATTTTTCTCTAGAAAATTATTTCAATGTGTTTCCCTTTTTTTTTTTTTGTCTTCTTGCAATGGTTTGAAAAGAATTAGTTTTCTAGGTCATTTTGCATGGAATCAGAACAAGGATCTACAGCTGAGCCCACGAAGGAAGGAAAAAGCACACACACTCTCACACAAGGCAGTGAAGAGAAACGCCAGGCAAGAGCTGCCAACTTGCAGGCAGCCAAAAAAGCAGACGGGAAAACCAAACCGGGGACGTTAGCGGAGAGAAACTGGGACATTGCAGCCCCAGTGGTTTCCAATTTCAAAAGACCATGTCTTACCACAGACGCATGTCTCGGAGCTCTGCATTTCACAGCAGCAGCATGGGGTTATGTGTTCCCCTCGAAGCATGAACAAAGCTGCCGTGAATGCTAATGCAAAGAGCCAGCTGGGGCAGCAGGAAAGGGAAGGAGCAAGCATGGCCTCCTGCAAGCTCTTGCCTGGGCACTACAGAGCTTTTCACCTCCTGAGGAGCATGGACACGTCCAGGCAGATCCTGCAGCCCCTCTGGAGCTGCGTTCATCCCTGGTAAGGACCCCCGTGTGCCTGGAGGAGGGACCCAGCAGCACGGACTGGCCGGCAGAGGAATAATCCAGCAAGATGGGAAGTGGTTCCCAGCCAAGAGCAGTCAGTAGCAGGTCTGGCCAGCGCAGCCGGATGACACTGCAGGAAGGAGAGGTTGGCTGCTCCATGGCAAAGCCTGGCTGAGCTTGTTCCAGTGCTGCTGCCAAGCCCTGTCTCGTGAGAGCGAGTTTCACAGGCTCACAGGGACATTGCATGGGACCAGTGTTATTGCATCTCTCATCCCGCCTTCTATGGCAGCGACTGCCCTGAGCCGTGCAGGGAGGCTCAGCGCAGGACCCAGCCACAGCCCTGACAGATAGAGCTGCCGTTCAAGGGGACGGCAGTGAGATGGGAGCAGACTGCAGAAAGAAGCACGGAAGTGGCAAGCAAAGTTTCTCTGTTAGCAGGAGTTAAGGGACCTGGAGGCCTCTTGGCCACATGCAGCAAGCAGCAGCCCCACAGGGATCACGGGACTGAGTCTCTTCAAAAGCAGCAGGACCTGTGGGACACTGGGCAGTAGCAGCCCAGGCGCTACCCAGCACCTGCCTGCTCCCACCTCCTGGGCAGCGCAGCCCTGAAGGCAGAGGATGGGTGAAAAGTGTTCCTTTATCTCTGCAGCTGAGGCTACTGCCCTGGGGTGAACCCCCCGTACCATCGCTGGAGGGGAACTCCACCGCTCGCCTGCCACAGACCCCCACCCCAGGCATCACCTGTGCCTTATCGCTGCCCCGAGGTAGGGTGCTGCTGGCTCAGCTCCCTGAGCCCCGGCCAGCACCCAGCAGCAGTTTTACCTGGCTGCGAGCTTCACCAAGCCAAAATAAAACCCAACTGTGCAAATATCTGCTTAAATGCTTTTAGCATTTTAGCATTTAGCAGCATCTCCTGCCCGGAGCTGTCTCCATGCTCCTGGGGAGTCTATTTTTGGGTCAGAAAAGGTGTCTGGCACCCTGAGGAAACCAGCCCTGGTTCTCACTAGATGGCACCCGCAGACCAGTAGGAGCCCCCCTCAGCCCCAGGGCTTGGCCTGGCCCCCCCCGGGGGGGGTCCCAGCCCCAGAGCCAGGCTGGGGGGCAGCCTGGCTTGGAGGGGGGAGAGGGGGTCTGCACAGGTCCCCACTACCTCGGGGGTAACCCGCAGGGGCCCAGCATGGCTCTGCACCGTCACGGCGAGTCAGCTGAGCTCCCCGAGCAGGGCAGAAGGCCAGCAGGGATTTTTCTTTGCCAAATTAGAGGTTAAGCAGAGATGGGAGCCCGGTGGGATCCAGGAGGCACCGGCTTCCCTGGCTGCCTCCGTGCAGCCCTGCAGCTGGTGGCTCAGGCTGCAGATGTCCCCCTGCCTGTCCTCTCTTTCCCAGGGGTTTTAGGAGTAATGTCCAGGGGACTCCCATGTCCTGCCCTGCCTCAGCATCTCCTCTAACCCGTGCCCGGTCTAACCTGGCAAAGCTCACACCCAAATTGCACCTTGCGAACAGCCTAGCACACTCACTCCGCTCTCCGCCGTGGTTAGCAGGCAGTGCTGCTCAGAGGCAGCGCAAGCTGCTCCGATGCATAGGAAGAAGAGGAAAAAAGAAGGAAAACCAGCAGGGAGATATTTGAATCCGGTCCCACCAGCAGCTGAAACGTTCCTGCGCTACGCTGGAAGGTTTTGTCTCTGGCTGGGATTCAGGGAGCAGCTTTACAACAGCTGGGAAAGGGGCAGGGAGGTGGGGGGGCTCGTAGCACGCTTCAGCTCCAGGTTTTGCTGTGTGTTTTCTGACATATGTGCTGAGCTGAACTCCTGATAAGCCATTCAGCCCAGCAGTAAATCAGCCACCAGCAGCCGAGCCTTCTCCAGTTTCTCCTCCCAGAGCCAAGACTTCAGCTCCCTGGAGGGTCCAGGTCTGCGTGAACCCACGGGGAGGGCTGCAGTGGCTCTTCCCGAGGGCCAAGCACCGACCCGGTGGGTCTGGGCACCTGAGCCCCAGCACTGCCCCATCCCGCAGTGATGCCGGCAGTGGCTGGCTCTGGGAAGAACACTGGGGAGCACTGTGCTTGGTGTCAAGGAAAGGGCTCAGACCCTCCCCTCCATCCCCCTCTTGAGTTAAAGATACCGTGCTGCTGCTGCCCTGGGTGCAGCGAGGGTCGCGTGTGCCTTGGGGAGGTGCTGGGGGCTGGCTTGGCAGAGGGATGCCCTGATGAGCCAAAAAGCACTGGGGAAACTCAGTCACGCTCCGCACTTGGTGTTTGCAAAGATCCCGAGTTCCTGAGCAGTTCCCCAGGGTGTGTGCAATTAATGCACACTAATAAGCCCCTGGTGTGGAGCACTGATGGACCCTCCTGTGCCTTCTAACCTCCAGCACCTGTGGCCAGGGCTGGGCATAAAAGGAGCCCTGGGCAGGCAGAGGAGATGATAGCAAAGGCAGGGATGGTGGGTACGAAGGGCAGGGACTGGGCTGGATGCGGCGCGGGAGGCCCGGCAGCGTGGAGCAATGACCTCGGTGCCTCTGCCCCTCCGTGCGGCACATGTCGCTTGGTCGGGAGTGATTTAACACGTGTGGAGTTTCGGGTTGCTGCTCTCTGAGGGAGGAAATGTCTCTCTCCTGCTCACCCCTCGCTAGGCTGGGTCTTGGCTCTGGCCTTGGCCATGTTTTCTTTCCCAGCTGGTGCAAAACACAGACAGGGAAAGTGGAATAGGTGGAGGATTGGAAAAAGCCTTGCTGGGACAGCTCAGGTTTAACAGCAGCGAGGGGGCGAGATGGCAAGTGCCGGGGCTCCTGTACTTGGGCTGTGCATTGAACCTACTGGCAAACACGCAGGAGGATGGGAGCAAAAGGCTCGTGGGTCCCCTTTGTGCGCCGGCTCCTGGACTGAGGGACCCCAGGGTGCCCACCCAGCCCAAACAAAGGGCTCTACTTCTCTGCTGAGCCTCTCTGTGCCCATCCGTGTCCTTCTGCGCTGGCTTAAGAAGACCTAAATGGCTCCTCCGTGCTCGGCCAAAGGTGCTTTGGACAGCAGAACCCTTGGCCATGCCAGGCGGCTCCCCAGCGGCACCGACCCCGAGGGTACGGGGATGACGAGTGCCTGAAGGCTGTGGGATGCTACGGCCCCTTCCCGTCATGCCAGCAAGTGTCCCAGGCAGCCACGGCCCCGTGTCGTCCCACCTCCCCGCAGAGCGTGTCCCTTACCCAGGTACTGCCCTTTGCCTTCGCGGAAGGGGGGTCCCAGGGGTCCCTTCACCATGGGCTGCATGTACTTCACTTGGGCGTAGCCCGCCGCGCCTCCTCCCGCCGCCGAGCGAAGGCCGACCATCATCATCGTCATCACCGCCAGCAGTGCCACGGCATCCGGCAGCATCCTGCTCCCCACTGCTCCTGCGGACAAAGCGACAGTGAGAGCGGGCACCCACCACCCCTGCCTGCACCCACCGTCCCGCGAGGATCAACCAGGGACCCGGGAAGGATCCCGGCGGGAGTGGGACTTCCTCGAATTTGCCTTTTTCTGGACCACAGCTGCCCTGAACACACTACCCTTCCCAATGCGCTCCGGCTGGGAGATGCACAATAAATACATGGTTTGTGAGCAATAACTAACTATAGGCACCCAGGCAGAGGCTGCCCCAGTACCTGTTTGTCTGGGGTTATGCCCATGTCAGGCTTCCCTTAGGTATTTTTAGCATATAAAATAAGAAAGGGGGAAAAAGGTAGGATGAAAACCACAGCCCGCTGAGCCAAGTGTTGCTTTTGCCTCTCTCAACTGAGCAGGGTCTTCTCTAACAAAAGCTGTGTATGCTCTGGCCGTGGCTCCTGCGGGCAGCGATGGGAGCTGGTTTGGAGGGCGAAGGATGGGAGCCCTTGGCTGGGAAAGCCCGGGGAGGGCTGCAGCACTTGGGAGCAGCAGCCTCTGCCTTAAGTGCCTGTTTATTTAAAATAAATACCCTCTATAAATATACCTTTTCTCTAGCAACTTTTTTCTGTGCCAGCTCCACGCGCGGAGCTGCAAACAGATTGATTTGCAAAGAACATTTATTTTCGGAAGCTTAAATAACACGTGATGCTGAAGAGCTTTGCTGGTTTTCCTCCTTCCTGCAATAATTGACCCATGGTGGTTATTAATGAGAATTAAGCTCTCTGCCTCTCCCACCGGGGAGCAGGGACAGGGCTGCTGCGCGCCGGGATTTGATCGGAATTTCCTGAATTGCTTTTGCTGAAGTAGCAGTGAAAAAAAAGCTGCAGCCTGGAGAAAAAACACACCCCCCCCCAAAAAAAAAAACCAAAAACAATTTAAAATTAAAGGAAACTAAGTAAAGGGAAGGGGGAGCCCTGGCGTGGGATTGTTCCTGATGCTACAAGTGCTTGGCAGGTTTTTGGAGGTCTCCAGTGACAAGGCAGCCCTGCGAGGCTGCAGGAGGCTGCGGCAGATGCTGGGAGAGGAGCTCTGCTCTGCCCATCCCGCCGGAGCCAGCGGGTACCGGTGCTGTGCCGTACCTGCCGCAGGAGCCGGAGGGCTCCGGCCGTGCTGTGGCTCCGGTGGGCACAGCCAGGGACACGCGTGACAGCCACCACCAACCTCCTTGGCGGCACGGAGAGGGCCTTGCTGGCGTTATTGTTTTTCTGTCTTCAGGGTCGAGAAGAGGAACGCTTATTTTTATGAAGCATTATTTTACAAGGATTTGTTTAAGGGAAAAAGAATCCCATTTTAAGGGATTGCAGCTGTAAAAATACAGTTTCTGCTAAATAAAAGAGGAGAACAAACCCCTGAATCAGCTATTTATTTGTTTTCCTTACCTGGTATGACCCCTGTGCCTCCATTTCTAACTCCCTCCCCTCCCAGCTCTCTCTTCTCCCACCTGGGCTTTATTCACCCCTGCTCCTCCCCTCGACTGGGCTGTTTTCACGGGATGCTGCTCATTGCTCCAACAAGCCCATGCCGCAGGAGCAGCACCCTGGGGTGGCCCAGCCCCTCGCTGCTGGGTGCTGCGGAGCGGTTGCAAATGTCCCCTTGTCCTTCTGTGAGACCTCAGCCCTTGGAGACACGGGACCAGGGGGAAAACGGAGCCAGAGGGAAGGGAAAAGGAGGACAAGGTGATCCATCCGCTTTGGCTCCATCCGTGGGTTTGCTGCATGCCGGATGAGAAATGGAGTCCCTTTGCTCCGCACCAAGATGACCGTCTGTAACCCGGCATCTCCAGACACAGGCTTAGCTCCTCCACGTCCTCCCTTGGTCCGGACGGGTCGCTCCACCCGCCCCTGCTCTTCCAAGGGGCTGTGGGGACAATGGGGGGGGGTCTGGCCTGACACCCCCAGGCACATGTCTCCGTCCCTCAAGGAAAAGGGGTCTCCGGTGCTTTGCCGTCTCCCGCAGCAGTGCCCGGCACTGGGGTAGGAGGCCTCACGTTACCCAGGCTCTCCAGGCGGTGATTTAATAAGAATAAAATGGAAACATCTGGAGTCTCGTATGACGGATAAAGTGTGCAGAACGTGTCTGTGAAGAGGCTCTTTCATGCCTGAATTCTCCTGCGTTATGAAATGATAATTAATCACAACGAGCAGCCGGGCAACGTTCTCATCTCCCAGGGCAGGTTGCAAACGCTGGCTGGTTCGCGGCAGGGACGGGCCACTGCACCCGTGATGGCTACAGCCGGCTGTCACCTGCCCGTCCTCCTGGGGCTCCAGGGGCTGGGAGCTGCTCCGGTATGGCCAGCAGACATCCCACAAGGAGTCACTTTTTTCCCAACTGGAGCAGGGGAGATGCTCCCAGGTGCGGCCCCTCCTGGCCCTGGTGCTCTCCCGGGTGGACACTGTGGCTGGTCGGGCTGCCGTCCTTTGGGTACAGCCGCAGCCCCCCCCTGGCACGGTACGGAGTTCGACCACAGCCGCTCCTTGCAGAAAAGCCAAGCCCAGCAGGAGCAGCTGGGCCAGGAGAGTTCATACACGGGAAGCACTCGAGGGGTCCGGCGATGCGGTGCTGGAGCGGGGATGGGGCTCGGCAGCACCGCGCTGCTTGGCTCCGGGGGGGAGCGGGGGCCCATCCCGGCTGCAGCCGGTGCGGTGGCGCGGCACGAAGACCCCTGGCACGGCTTCAGACACGCCGCCGCCGCGCGAGCCGCGCAAGTGTCTGCTCCCCTGGCAGTCGGTGAGCAGACGTGTTAAAAACCCCTGGCACGCAATGAAAGCTCCGGGAAAAGGAAAAAAACAAAAAAAAAATCTCACACTTGAAGCATGAGAAAGGAGACAAGAAATGTCACCTTGTTCTCGCAGGAGCGCAGGGGTTTGGGCAGCCAGAGCCTGTGCTGCTCCCATCGCTCCAGAAACAGTCTGTGGTTTGTGCTGGTCGGCCTGGCGAGCTCCCGGCGTGCTCCCGGCGCGCTCCCGGCACGCAGCTCCCAGCCGATCCCAGTGGAAAGGGGGCTGCTGCCGCCCCGCACGGTTCCCCTCTCCCTGCAGCATCCACGTCAACGCTCCGGGGCACGGCCCTGCTCCCAGACTGGGCGACTTTCCCGCAAGCAACACAGCCGTGAGCTTCCCCCGCGCACACAACCGGGGGCTTGTTCGCTGAGCTGCAGCTGATTTATGGCCCCTGCTATTTAAATATTAATTATGGGCCTGCCAGGCAGGCACCGCGCCTGCTCTCTTCAAGGCTAATTATTTTTTAAGTCAATATATGTGATCCACGGGGGATGTGTGATTGCGGTCGAGGGTCAGTAAAATGGAGAACTTGTTTAAACCCAGCAGTAAAAGCACAATCAGTGCGGGGCACGGCGTGCTGCTCGCTGGCCCTCGCCCCGGCTCCGACCTTCCATCAAACCCGGGGTCACGCCAGCCCCTACGGAGGTTTGCTGGGATGTGGGGATGAGCCAGGATGGGGCCTTCAGTGGACTTCAACCGCCCTCACTGCGATGGCCCTGTCGCCATCCCCACGCCGCACACCGGCAGCACGGGGCACGGGCGCTGCCTCTGCGAACCGCGGCAGAAGCTCGCCCTGGGCTGTGGCAAGCAGCGGCGAGCACCTCGCACGCTCGCCGCCTCGGGAGGACGCTGCAAAGAGAGAGCACCAAGAAATCAGCCGGCGCGTGTGGGTGGGCTGGAGCAGCACAGGCTTGGACGCCGCCGTGTCCCATCGAGCCGCTCCATCCTCCGGTCATTTACAATAAAAAATAAAGCAGGGAGGTTTTCCAAGCCCAACACGGGGCTGGACGGACTCCAGCAGGAGGTAGATGATTTGGTTTGCGCTACACATGCTTTAAAAATAATAATAAAACGAGTCAAAAACGAAAAGTGAGCTATTGAAACAGAGAGCGAGCACGTTGTTTCCGTAGGCCGGGCTGCGAAAGCCAAAGGCATCAGGCAGCAGCTCGGCTGAGCAGCGCCGGAGCGCGCGGGGAGAGTCTTGGCACGAGCCGGTCCTTAAATGCATGACACCTGATCCGATCCAAAAGCTGCTGTACGCGCCGCACGGACCCGGAGCCTCACCCACCTATCGGCCGAGGGAACAAGAAAACATTTTCCTTGACGAAAGAAAAACACCCCACCCCATCTGCAGGCAGCCTCCTGCCACCCCTGCAGCGCCCGCGCCCGGCCCCATGCGGAGGGCATGGCACGGCACGGCACGGCACGGCATGGCATGGCACAGCATGGCACGGCACGGCACAGCATGGCATGGCATGGCATGGCGTGGCGTGGCATGGCACGGCACAGCACGGCATGGTACGGAACGGCACGGCACGGCACGGCACGGCACAGCATGGCATGGCACAGCCCCGCCGTGCCTTCAGCCCAGTTTGCTGCAGGTGGTTGCGGCGTCCATCTGCATTGCTCCGGTCCAGACAGGGATTGCAGCCAAATTAACTCTGGGGGCTCTGTGCTAATTAACTCCTGCTGCCTTAGCAACTACTGCGGAGGAGGGCAGGGGTGGAGGGCTGACGGAAAGGCCACGGGCTGAGCCGCTCTGGTGGCCACGGGCCAGCCGGCACGTGTGAAGCTCCGGGCACCGGTGGCCGTGCCGGGACGCAGGAGCGGAGCTGGCGCTGGGGGGGCTGCGGCAGCAGGATCCTGGGGGTGTGTGTACAACACACGGCAGTGGGACACCGGGCTCCGCTCGCTCCGCCGGTCATAAACCAGCTGGTTTGCAGGCAGCTGCTAAAGAACTTGCTGCAAAACCAACTTGGGTGTTTCTCCCTGTCTTGACTCGCCTCCCGACACGCCTGAGCCATCTGCGATGAGCCAGACAGAGGGGAGCGTGGGGGGATCCGCACCCTGCCCCACCGCGGGATGTTCCACGTCGCTGTCAGGACGGCACTTGGGCCATGGCGGGGGGGTCTGTGCGGTGCACGCTGCCCGTGGTGCCCACTCGTGGTGCCCACTCGCTGCCCGTGGTGCCCGCTCGCTGGAGCCGAGGAGCCCGGGTCCGGCGGCAGTGCTGATAACAGGGTTGGTGCCGCTGCTTGATCCCGCAGCCGCCGGGTCAGGGATCAGCTAAGGCGGATTAATGACCCTCCGCCTGTGTGTGCCGGGAGCGCAGCGAGGCATGAGCCTGCCGCAGGTCACAGCTCGGGGGCTTAATCCCTCACCTCCAGCTGTCAAAACTCCTTGCCGAGCGTGGGAGAGCCCCGGCTGATCGCTGCCGACTCGGTCGGAGCCGAGGGTGCACACAGGGGTGAAGCCATCCCTAGGGAATGGTGGGCGCCGCGGAGTTTGGGGAGCCGGACAGAGACCTTCGGGTCTGCGCTGGCTTGGACCTGGGTCCGGGTGGAAAACCCTGGCCCAAAGTTGCAGAAACGCCGGGATTTTGCCCAGAGTGCGAGGTTCAGCCTGGCCCACCGCATCCCCGGGGCATCGTGGTCCCTCCACCAAAATACAGCTGCGATGTTCCCCCCCGGCGCACGCGGAGCCGAGCGAGACCCAAGGGACGTGTTCCCCCCCTCGCTCCGGCCCCGACGGAGTTTTCTGTGCCCCGAGCTCGCCGGTCCCATCCTCCCCCTCCGCCAGCCTCAGCTCCACCGAAATACCAGACTGCGCAGCATTAATAGCAGGGTTGCCTGCCAGGTGCATAGTTTGACCAGTCGGATCACACATGCCAAACCACAGGTATTTTATGAGACGTTTCCTGTTATGAAGACATTTTTGTGGGGATTCATTTTTTTTCTTCCCTTCTTCTTCCCCTCTCCTCCTCCTCCTCCCAGAGGGATGGTGGCCTGCCTGGGGGCAGCGGCAACACCGTCCCTCATAGCCAAAAGACGGAGCAGAGCAGGAGCTGAGTGTCGGAGCTGCCGTGTACAGCGAGGACGGCGGTGCCGGAGGGTCCCGTCCCCTTTGTCATCCCGGCAGCCGCTGGGCAGGATCTGGAGCCCCTTTCCCGGGGTCTGTGCAGGCGGATCGGCGGGAGCCAGGCTGTGCGGGGTCCCAGTTGCCACCTGAGCCCCGGCTCATGCCGCGACCCAAGCAGAGCTTCTCATGCCTGGATTCTGGTGTGGGATGTGGAGCATCTGCCCAGACACCCCGGGGAGGGACACGGGGGGGTTGCGAGCCCCAGAGAGCTGCAGGAGCTTCAGGGCATCGCTCCCTGCGGGACGCGTGCCGGCTCCGACAGCCAAAGCAGCCCTGCTCCAGGGACACGTAAGCTGTGGTGGGAAGCAGACGGTGTTTACCCGGGGTCCGTGGGTCAGATGCCGCTTTGCCCTCGCAGCTCCTGTGCAGAAACAGCGTTTTCTAATGCAACGGGTATTTCGCAAAGAAATCTGCTAAGCCTGGAGGGACCCGCAGAGAGCGATTCCCATCTCAGGGAATTTGCGGGCAAGTGGCCATCAACCGCAGACATTTAAACTTCCAGCCTCGTGCTGGGGTCACCGGCTTAATTATAACGAGCTGTGGTCCAGGCCAGAGCCTTCTGGGGCAGGGGTGCTCAGAGTGGCCAAGGCAGCTCCCTTGGGGGGTTGCTACCCACGCCGCAGCCCGGGACGTATGGGGCAGGGATGCCCCGGAGACCTCCCGTGTCCCCATTCACGCTGTCCCCCACCGAGAGCCGGGGCGACGGCACGGCACGGAGCAGCCTGGTGCTGCTGGAGACCCCC
>JANZLQ010000022.1:1292441-1303268 GCA_026212715.1 Elanus axillaris | reverse complement strand
GGGGATAGCGGCAGTTTGCAGGGGTTGCGGTTTGTCCGGGCCGCAGCCGCGACCCCGCGGGATCGGGTTGAACCGCCGAGGGTGTGTGTGGCTCTCGGAGGGGTCACGCAGCGGCGCTCAGCACCGTGCGCTTCTCGGTGCGGTAGGGTGGGTTTGTTCGCTCGCGTTCCTCGCTCTGCATCTTCTTGCTTTAAAAGTGAAGTTTGGTAGAACCTGAGGTCATGTGGTGGAATGGGCTTTGTTGTGGCACAGAGCCACCTGTGAGCCCTGTATCTTTATTTTTACCAGGCTGACGAGGGCTTGCGTCCCTAACTGGTGTTGTTTTGGGGAGATGAATGTGTTTGAGGTGTCTAAAAATGTATTTCAAAGTCTCCACAAGGCAGTTGTCACTGTAATTGCCTCCTGAATGGCTTTCTGAGTGTATTTATGTGCCAGAAGGTGACGCGAAAGGTTTGGAATAAACAGTACTCCGTGTAGCAGCCTTGGGAGGCGCAGGTTCGCTTCTGTTTGCTGGCAAGTGTGAGGACTCCGTAGATGGGGAGCTGGTGCAACAGCGTTTCCTTGGGACTTGTCGGAGGTGGGGTACTCGTTCTTGTTTTTTACGTATACCGTGATGTGTCTGATGCTGTGGTGTAAGAACAGATTTGTTCATTGAAATAATATGTAAAACCATTTGGGAAACGTTATAGGTTGCCTTACAGCTGATGGGTGGAAGGAGGAGAGCCTTTATTCCCTGCTCTTGTGGCAGCGTCAGCACAGAGCGTGCCTGTGAGAGGCTGCAGGGTCGCATCAGCAAATGGATGTTTTCAGGATGTGCCTTCCTAAGAGCACAGACAGTTAAATCATCCCATTACTCTCTGCAAAGGACTCTTGCAGTATTCCTTCCCCCTAGTAGCAAGAGCAGGTAGTTATGTCAATATTTATGGTAAGGCCGATGTGGCATTTTAGGTGTGTTTTTAATGTGCCTTTTGTGTGGACGCTGCCCTGAAGTGCTGTGGCTGAAGAGGAGATCTGTTCTTTGGGTTCATATTGCATAACCTGATTTCCACTCATTGAAAAAGGTATGTTTTGAAGCTTAGCTTCTCAGATTGCCTTTGAGGGAGTATATTGTAGAGACAGAAAAAATAAGTATTTAAACATAACTGTGCTTTCTCCTGGAGTGTTTAGTAGTTCATCTGTATACTTGTGCTGGCAGTTTGCAGGTGCCCAGAACAGAGTGAGGAAATGGCTGTCTGTGAACTGCATTATTAGTTACACAATCTAACAGCAGGTAAGAGGATAAAATAAAGAAGTTATTGTAGGGAGCTGTCTAAAATGTATGTTTTTGTGACATAGGATCCTCTGTAGAGTCTAGGGTCTTGTGATTATGTCTGAATTTTCTTTGGATCCTGCTATTTATTTTTGTTTCTCATCCTCCCTACTGTGAATTAGTTATTCCTACTTTAGCAGGAACAGGGAGGGGTATGTAGGAAAAGTCAATTCTAAGAGCTATCTCTGAAGTCCTTAAGAAGCTGACATTGCAGGTTAAAAATGCTGCTCCAGAGGCAGTACTCCAGCAGTTAGGCCTTAGTGTCCCGAGATGTCTTTTCAGAATTGGTTTTGATACACGGGAGAGAGTGTGATCTGTAAACTATATGATCTCAGCCCAGGGGGTTTACAAAGTTCTGGAGCCTGAACTGACAGCTGTGGCGTTACACCATTCCCCTTCAGCTGGGGCTCCTGCCCATGGGAAGGAGGAAGGTGCAGGGCAGTGTGCCATTGCCAGCAAGGGTGCAGGAGGCCTTGCTGCCTGCTAACTTGAATGCCTGCATTTTTACATCCTTTTCTTGTCCAGGGATCAAAAGGTGAAACCTTTTACCTGCCAGTTTACTGTAAAGAAACAACCTGGCCATGGTAAGGAGGCATCTATAGCACCATCCACCTGGTGTCTTTTCGAGGTGTTTGCTGTAAGTGCATTAGAATTGTGGCAGATCTTGCCGCCCTGCAGTGTGTCTGTATAGACCGTGTGTTGGCAGTGACAGGTGCATGTTGCGATGAATCTGTGCCCACGTTCTCTGGGTAGTTCTTTGTGTGCAGAAGTCATGCCTGTGTTTCTGCTGAGTTGTGCTATGGTGCCTTCCTGCTTTCTTCCTTCCTTGCTAATTCTGTGTCTCTCTGCAAGCTCTGTATCTCTGGAAGACATAGTTCTGCTCTTAGTGCTTTAATGTCCAGAAAGAGGTTTCCATGTATGCTGGGATTTCAGAGCAGCGGTGTGCCCCTAACCTTAACTTCCAGTTCTGTTTCGATGAAAGTAAAGTTTTGTCGTGTGTATTGCAAATTAAAGGGGTGTTCTGCTATTAGGAGTATGATAATATACTTTAGCTGTCTGCTGTTTTCTCCAGCTTATTTAAGCAAGGAAGCTTTGTAAACTTTTTGAGAAGATAGTCACTCGGGTCGAGCCAGGCCTGTGCCCTGTGGGTTCACGGGTGAGGTGTCTGAGATTGGCATGCTGCAGAAAGCTGGCGAACACCTTCTAGCGTGCTTGGTGCTATTAGAAAACAAAAACATTACATGTAAAAAAACCACCAGGATGTAAAATAGGTGATGGTTCACGCAAGTCAGCAGATGAAATTTTTTTTTTCTCACCTGCTCCCACTTTCTCTACTGTAAAAGAAATCTTGCTTTGAGAGGCCTAGGAAGTACTGACCTGGGCTGGTTAGGCCTGAGGATGCTCCTAAATGTAGAAGTGCGATGTTCCCTTTGTAGCTTTATCACTAGCTCCCTAAAAGAATAGTGCCATATTGCCAGAAGCTTGATTTTTGTTTTTTTTTTTAGCTCACTTGGCTTAGTTTTTGCAAAATGACAGTTTGCTGTGTTGGAACTTCTTAATTGTTCAAGCAGCTACGTAGCCCTTGAACTCTTTTTCCATATCTGGAAAAGTTTACAATATACTGAGCTGTGTTTAATGGCTGCATGTGCCAGTACAATAAAGTGGGCTGGGGTTATATGGTTTCCTCTGAATTATGATGGTACAGAGAGTTCCTCTGTGTGGCAGAATTCCTGCTGTATATTTAGCCATATAGTTTAGGCTGTGGGCATTGAAAGAGAGAGGAATAGTGGTGTTAATTGCGAAAGCTGTACCGGCTCTCTGTGGAGCTTGTGCAAGGTACAGGCTGTATAAAGGGCTAACGGTCAGCACTGGGGTTGTACTAGCTTGCCTTGTGCTTGGCATATCTCTTATTTGTGCTTTGAGCTGATCCCTGTTCCTCTACTGGTAGGCTGTTGTTCAGCAAACACTTGCTGCTGGGCAATCCTGGGAGCGTGGCTTAAATCTGCTTTGTGGGTTTCTGTAATGGGTCCCAAAATGAGGAGAAGGTATTGGATTTAGCACAAAAGCTCATCTTGTCTCCCCTGTTCCTGCTGGAGTCACGCTGAAGTGGTGCCTGGGAACAAGTAGGTGCCATTTTGTTTCTGGATGACAGCCTGGGTTTGTAGGTCTGGAGTCTCTCTTACCATAAAGGAAAATATCCTTCCTCTCTTCACAGTGAAATAGAGCATTAGCAGAGGCTAAATCACTGCTATTAGTTTTGGGAAAGTTAGGAGTTCCTGCTTAATTTAGCTTTATCATGTCAGAGCTATGAATAGTAAAATCCTGGGATTACATTTCATGCCAGCTGAGAATTGTGTTTGCGCTGTTTCACTCCATGGTAACCGGAAGCTGTCGCGTCCATAAAAAAAAAAGGCACACAGAGATGACACCCAGCCTTGCTGTGGGAACGCTGGAGTGCTGGGTCCTGGGCCAGGGAGGGGCGAGTCATTTCCTACCCAAGGAATTTTTCTGTCAGTGCCTTTTTTTCCTGTCACATATGAAAATAGTTTGTATGTTTCTCCCCTGTTGTACTTGTAGGAGAATGAGGCCTCTTTGCAAAGCCCTGCTTGTAGCTAGTACTCCTTTGGTACAAGAGCGAATGGACTGCTCCTAATTTCGTCTCCAAATTCATCATCCAGCCATTTTTAGCCTGTCATGATTTACAGTGTAAGGTAGCTGTACAAAACCCCAAAAAAGCCCCTGCTGTAATGCAAGGGGTGCTGTAGCTTGCACCGCTAGCCAGCGTATGTCCTCTGCACTGCTGCCTGCCTTTCACTTTTACCTTTGCTTGAGTGGAAGGAAGAAAGGAAAGCTTGGCAAGTAACCTCATAGGTTTCTCTGCTCTGAGAGCACAAAAGGTGATGGCGTGGGGGGCCTTAAACTGAAATTCTGTTCTCAGGGGAATTAGGCTCAGTATTAATGACGTTAACTTGTGCCTTAACAGAGGGCTGTACACATGATATCTTGTGGGAGTTGTGTACCTGATTATTTCAGGACCTATGTATCTGTGTTAAATTATTACAGTTGCTCCTGTAGGGCTGTGGATGAGATTGGTTTCCCGAGTTCAGGATCTGCGTATGCACTATCTGATTAGATTAAGTAATTTTGGCAGCTTTTTTTAACTAGGAAACAGTGCTGAGATGAAAGGCTAAAATCAGAACACTTTCTTATTCTTGTAAAATGTGATGATTTGCTGGTATCTTGATTGGTTTAAATTTGATTTCCCCTTTTTTACTTTAGGTGAGAGCTCAATTGCTTCTAATAAACAGTGTTGAGAACCGTAATTGATGGGAGACACATACGAGGTATGTAAACACAGCATTGAAAACTATCTGTTCGAATAAGCTTATTCCCTGTGTATGAGATTTCTGTGGACAAGCATTTACCTCTGTTTTGTAGCCTAGCAGAGTGTAGGGATAGCCTGTTCTGATGGCTTGTGCTTGCAATAACTCCCATGAGGGTTTTTTTTTTTTAAGAACTTTTAATGTTATACCAAGTAGTGGAAATCCTTTTCCTTGTTTTCCCCTGAGGTAAGGAGATTAAGGTAAAGAAAATCAAGTGCTGACTTGAGAGTAAATATGTGAATGGTTTTGCTTGTTGCAGCTTATAAATTAAAGTTGCTGGAGCTTGTATTTTCATAGGTTAAATGTATGAAGAGTAGTAATCCTTTAGGGCAGATTCAGTTTTGGCCATAACTGTACTGTGTATTTCAGAAGATACTCCAAAGAGCCCCAGATTCAATTTTTTTTACATTACTTGCTGTTTCGCTGGAAGCATAACTTCCACATTTAAGTCCATTGTGGTCATTCTAATGAAGGAAATACTGGTGTGCAGAGTCTGCTGCTTTCCAGACTGCAGTCACCTGAGAGGATTGAAAACTTCACTGGAGGCCACAGTTTATTCTTCCATTGCCGCGTGGGGAGTAGCACAATAACTTCAGTTATGCACAAGTTTGAATTCTTTTGGTTAACTGATTTGTGAATAGTTTTCTTATGTAAATTGGACCATTTCTTGCTTCTCTTGGGGGTTCTGAAACTACAGGCACAAGGGTGTACAGAACCCCAACAGTTTTGACAAGGCTTCAGTTCACATCCAAAAACTGCTCAAAATAGTAGGCCTGCCCTGTAAGGAAGCCATTAGTTTTGAGAAAGATCTGATTTTCCTGCTTGTCTGTTCCCAGGTTGTATAGGTTTGAAAGCAAAAGGCTGATCAAATAGGTTTTCCTTTATTTTTTTTTATTTATTGTGGGTGGTTTTCTTCCATGTTTAACAGAAAATCCAGCTGCCTGACTTTCGTAGCAAAAGCATCCAGATTTCTAATCGACTTTTTCTTGGATTTGTTTTCTTTGAGCTCCCTGTCACTAAACTGTCTGAATAACAACAGAAGACTTTTTAAGCTCAAAGATACATGAAATATTTTTTATCAAGTAACTAGTGTCAGAATTAAAGTCTGTATTTGATTGGTGTTTATAGCTGCTCAAATTATTTGGAAAGGGATTGTTCAGCACTGCAAGCTGCAGAATCAGTCCTTTTTGGAAGAACTTGTAAACAGTTTTTCAACCATTCTATAGAACCTGCTTCTAATTGTCTGAAACCAGGGCTGGAGCTCAATATTAAACTTTTTTAGGGATTAGTTTAATTGTGTGAAAACCCAAACATGCTTGAAGGAAAAATCTTAATTTTAAAAGCATGTAAACTAGAGAGAAATTGGAACTGCTATTGACAAACTAGTGCTTCTCTTGCCATGGCAGAATAATTGGAACTTTTTTTTCCTCAAAGTGTGTTTGGCATGTATTAAAGTAGAACACACTGTTGTGGTTTGGGTTTTGTTTTTGTTTTTAGCAGTGTTGTCCAGGAAAATTTTTGTTGAGGAGGTTTGTAGGTGTAGTTGTAGGCTTTAGTTTAACTTGTGTCATGAATCTCCTGAAAGCATACACTGGATACTTGATCTAGAAGGAGGAATTGTTCTGCTTTTTGTTACCCTAATGAAATTTGAACTGGATGATTGGAAATAGCATTTTAATTTGCAGTCCACCAGGCTGGCAGTGGGAGCTATGCAGGTGGCTCTTTTTTCTTCCCCTTAAATGTTCTGTTGATAGCAAGAGCATACTTAATTTTTAGTGCAAGACCAAACCTTAGCTTCAAAAGGAAGAATCAAGTAGAAAGTGAGATTATTAGACTTTGATTTCTGAACTAGCAAAGCCAGCATGTGCTTTCTGTACTCTGTACGTTATTGCTGGCACTTCCAGTGTGCTCTGGCATGTAGATCGCTGCAACTTTTTTTCCACTTAAGTAAGTTCACAGCAAAATCTCGTGCAGCTGCAGTACAAAGCTTGCTGGGAAATGGATTTTACATAGCTGTCATGCATAGCAAGGTTAATTTGTCATGCTTCTGGACTGCTCTTTTACAACAGGAGCTTTAGTTCACTTCGGTGTATTGGTGGTTGTCAAACTTAACTGATTTAGGAATATTATTTTCAACTTTTAATCTAATGCAGGAATTTGTGATCGTCAAACTGCTGTGGTCATTATTTTGATTTCCTCTTTGGTAAAACTGGTAGATCTGGGAGCTGCGAGGGAAGAAGCGGGTGTCGTGTCTGTGCTAACTGTGGCTGGGTTGAAGGGAGGTGGGTTTCGGGGTGTTCTCTGGCTGTGTCCCTCTGCATGAGCTGCCAGTGTGCTGTGATCCCTGCAGCAGCCTCAACAGGTGCAAGTGCAAAGTGCTGCTTGGACTGCAGATCTTTCCAGGGAATTAATGCACGGTATGAAAAATACCCTTCTGGGGCACTTGCTGCAGGAAAAAAACCCCAGAAACAAACTCTTCTATTCTTTGCCAGGGTACATGTCTAGTAAACAAAGATTGCTCTGATTTGATCCTGGTGGCAGGCTGCTTTTACTAAGTGTATTGAGCCCGAGTGCAAGAGGAAGTACTGAGGACCAAACTTGTTACAGTCCTATGTGTGTTTTTACATGAGTCCAGTAGCCCATGTTTGGCTTATTTAGCCAATTTGTTCATTCCAGTGTTATTTGGTGTTCAAGTAGCAGTTTGGTATTGGACATAGTGCAACTCTTATTCTGTAGGTAGATAGTTAAATTGAAACAAGATCATACTGAAATTAACTTTAAAAGATGCTGACAGTTGTTAGTTACTGTTGTTTCATTTGACACTTTTTATTTCCTACAGTTTCTTAATTGTATTGTAACTGATACTTGGCAGTTCTTAACAGTGGTATTCTTACTCAAGTCTTCTGACATATCTACAGGTGCCACTTACCTCCTCTGCTTCTCTGGCAGGCAGGTCAATTAAAATGCACAGAAGTGGTGATTTTTACAGGGTTGTGAATTACAAGGTCCTATATAGGACTGCATTTTTAATGGCTTGATCAGATTTTCTGCCTCTGTTAGGCCCGGATTTAGGTGACTACTATTTTTTAAGTTTATAAATGGCTAATTTCTTATTTTCAGTGCTTTCAAAAAGAACACAGTGCTGACATTTCTGTTTGTGTCAGCATTTTCCAGTATCTTTGATAGCTTTGTAGAGTATAAATTGGGATATAGGGTCAATCAGCAATAAATAATATTCATCTTCTGGTTCTTTAATTTGTAAAGAGGCAGTTTCTTGGCTAGGACCAAGGCTGCCACAGTTTAAATTGATGTAAGACTTTCAGGTATCTTACCCAAATGTTTAAAAGCTTGCTTTGTGCAAAATGAAACTGTTTTGTATGAAATTTTAAAAATATTTTTGTGTTTAGAATTAACAAATCTTGTTTGGGTTTTAGAGCTCAGGATTATGGATTGTAGAGCTGGCTGAAGGAGAATTAATTTTTTTGTTCCCTGATAATGAAGGCTGTTGTGAGCAAATAAAGTAGCAGTTCAGCTGTTCCTCCCTAACTCAGTGTTTGTGCTAGCGAACACTAAATGGATGACAAAACGTTCAGGCAGCAATGTTTTCTCTAATGAGGTGCTATCTTCTTTGCTTTGGGTCTTACAGCAAAATAAACTGTAACAGTTTCATTAAACGCTGGCCAGAAAGGAACAAGTAAATTCTTGTTTTCCTACTGTAATTATATAGTGCTTTCTACAAATGCTTTTACAAAATATTTAATATTTGCAAGTTAATGTTTTGTAAATGCTGTGTAATAAATTGAAACTACTATAATGAGTTTTGCAGCGCTGTGTACACTTCTAAGGTATGTGCATAAGCCATTTTACTTGCTTCCAAATGTTCTTAGTGTTTATGCTCTGTGGATTATAGACAGATATGAAGAAAAATAAACTGCTTCTTTTGGTAGGGACATATCTGCTGTGTTCTTCTCTCTAAGCTGGCAAATTGTGGTGCTACGTGGTATAGCAATCTTCAGTGACATGCTTGAGATGGAGTAATTTCAGCGGTATCATTTTGTTAGATGGCTTTTCTGTACAGGGCTGTGGTGGTTCTGTTCGGCTTCAACATCTGTGAAAGATCTGAAATAATCATGAGTACTGCTTGAAAGGAGTGGAAGATGGAAAGAGATAGTCATAAAGTAATACAGGCCAGTTGGAAATAGGAAACAAATTCCTGGAAAAAGGCATTGTGAAAACCAGAAATGTTCTTCATTTGACCCATGTCTTGGCACATAGAAATGTTCTTCACAGTGTTCTGGAATAAGAAACTCCTGGAGTATGATTTCTGCTTCAGCATTGAGCATTGAACACGTTTCCTACTTTCCTTTCCATATCTGGAAGAAAGGTTAGCTGTTCTTGCTTGTTGTGTGTTGTCTTTGTTCATTTTTTTGTAATAGTGCTTAAATATGAGAACAGTATTCTTCTACAAAAGAGAATTCAGCCAGTTTTTTATCTGGATGACACCTGTGTGCAGTGGATCGTATCAAAAGTTTGTGGTAATGTTGGTGTTTGGGGAATAGGTGAAAAAACAAACAAGACTCAAGTGTTTTAACACAAAGCAAGAAAATACGGTTACGGCAGGTTTTTTTTCTGGTAGCTGCTGTGAAAGGCTGAATGTCAAAGGTCTTTGTAAGGTAAAAGGCAGGATTTCTGTCTTTCATGGATGTTTAGACAGACAAGACATGACAACAGTAAAAATAAAAGTCTGTGGTGTTCTTTGTTTGGCTTTTTTCAGATTGGTAAGCATGATTTAGAAAACTAAACTTTGCAATACAACCTTCCCTCTTGGGTGAGCATAGGACTTAATCACCATTTCAGAGAAAGTATAATCTTCAAGTAGTCTTGAAACCTTTTTTCAGTGAGGTGAACAGAAGAAATTAATAGCTTTAAACAAATTTATTTTATCGTTGAACACAGACTAAATGACATTCTTGCAGTTAGATCAGAGGTTTAATAATGTGGAGTAATTTATGAGGTTGTGTTTACTGTTGTTTTCTCTTTTTAAACTTACACCAGTCTAGCAGTGCATGGAAGGATACTGAAATGTAATTGTAGACCTGTCAAAACAGCTCACGGTGGACTGGTGGCACCCTTTGAAGACGGCGATGTGCTGATAGATGAATTTGTCAGGAAAACAATTATTTCTCTTGGCTTGTGGATTCTCTTTAACAATATGAGGAAGTCCTTAGTCCTGAATCCAGTAAGACCATACAAATACGCTGAGAGAAATTACTTCAACACAGCTGTACAGATGTAATGACAGTGATTAGTATGTATATAACAGCAGATGGGATGGGGTGCAGTGGAGAGGGAGGAAGGAAGGAAGAAGGAGACTTAAAATTTTGAAAGCTTGAATAACCAACCATTTTAAAAACTACGTTCTTCATAAAAGTACCTGAAAGAATTCATGGTGAAGTGGGTGATGAACTTTTGCAATGTATGTGCTCTGTTGAAATACTTCAGATATGTTGAATATTTTGGGTACAGCACCAGATGATAGCTTAAGGAAACAAGATTCCTGTTGATCATTGGTGGCAGTAAGTACAACAAAGTGGTGGCAATAAGTACAACAAAGTACTTACAAACATGCTTCAATGCATTTTCTTCTCATTTCAGGTTTGCTTCCTGATTGCATAATTGATAAAGCTGAGACGGTGAAACCTGACTGTTGAAGGGTGCAAGGTGTGAACCTGCTCAAGCAGGTAGGCACACAATAGAAATTAAAATCTTCAAAAGTGGTAAAACCGCCTGTTTTGGGATTTGGATTATACCTTCTTGCTTTCCCTCTATCCTGGGCATACTGCAAGTTAAACTATCAGCTGAATTCTTTCTTCACTGTTAGTGTTGCTGTGCAAAAAGGACTATACAGGTTTTGAAAAAAACCCCTCAGCCTCATGTCTTGGAATGTTTTGACTTTACTTTCCAAATAGCTGGTAAATAGAAAAAGCAGTAGTACCTACTCTTTTTTTAATGCTATGTTGAGTGATTTTTTGATTTACCCCCTGGTGACTTTTGGGAGTGTGATGGGTTGACCATGGCTGGACGCCAGGTGCCCACCAAGTCGTTCTACCACTCCCCCCCCCTCTTCGCTAGACA
>JANZLQ010000022.1:1269275-1292341 GCA_026212715.1 Elanus axillaris | reverse complement strand
GCCTTGGCTGGCGGCGGGTCCATCTTAGAACCGGCTGTTATTGGCTCTAACAGACAAAGGGGAAGCTTCCAGCAGCTACTCACAGAAGCCACCCCTGTAACCCCCCCACTACCAAAACCTTGCCACAGAAACCCAATACAGGGAGAAAAGGACTGCTTCCCCCTATATACCTTAATTAGCTGGATTATTAAATGTCATACTGATCCAAATTGTTAAACCCCCATATTCTGTCTGTCCCCAAACATTTGTTCTTTTGCTGAAGCATCGCAGTGATTTCAGTCAATGGCCATAAAAGTTCTCCTTAAATATTCGGAATAATTAAATTTTGAAGCTGTGGTAGCTAGTGGAAGTGTACAGCAGTAAGAGACTCTTGACAGTGACTTATTTTCATTGCCGTAGAGCAGAGTTGAGCTGTTCTTTTGAGCTCTGTCAGAAGACATTAAACTGGTAAAACATTAACTTTCCTAACACCATTTCATAACAAAAGTTTGTCTTGTGGGCAAAGTCCATTGTGGTGGCTTAGTAGGAACATTTGCTCTTCTGTTGTTTTCACCTCTTTGAGTGGTATGGTGGATTGCCATGAGGATTTAGAAATGGAGAAGGCAAACTTTGCTCCTTGAAATAGCCTCCAGATTTTAGGAAACGCTTATTTTTGCGAGTGAGAGGCTTCCAGCTGTTGGTTCTCCATCTCAACCTCCCCCTTATTTGTCAGTAGGGCTTGTATGAATGGGGTCACAGAATCAGTCTGGATTAAAAATATTCTTGTAAAACAGAACATTTGTAACCTCTGTCATGACATGGATTAAGTTTAGAGTGTAGATGAATAATTCATTATATTGGCAGGATGAGGACTTTCTACATGGGCCTTGTTGCTAAGGTAGTAATTAGTCAAACTGCACATCAACAGAAATATCCTCAGAGACCTCTATGTTAATTTTTTTTCTTCTAGTTCTTTAAGAAGTAGAAGTGGATCTCTGCAGAAAACCATCCACAAAGATTACTGTTACACATCAAAGAGGGTTGACTTTGGCCTTTGTCTTCACTTGGTAGATGACTTGAGTTGCCTACAATTCACAGTATGGGTCCTATTTGATTAAGATCCTTGGAAACCAGGCTTTTATTGCTTTTTCTTTGTACATGTTAAAGATTCACAACAGTTTTGTAAAGGCGAAAGCCTTGTAGTTCTTGACCAGCACTCATTCTCTACTCTATTAGCCTTCTTCGTAAGAGTCTTTGCTTTCTGAATGGCACCATTTGTTGTGTGGCAAAAAAAAATGTTATCTTAAAGCAGCTTGAGAACTTCCAGAATGAAGTAGCTTGTATAAATATTACAAAAACTACATGCAGAACTGATCAGGTTGTGTTGCCTGCTTTCCTTAACAAGAAACAGGTTTGAAGAGTTCCACATGTATGCCTTTAGGGTCAGGGACATCTTTGATGCCAAGAAGGGGGTATAAGTAATGTGGCAGTACTCTCCTGTGAGAAATCAAATTCACTTAAGTTACTGATTGCTGTCAAAGACTTCCACAGCTCAAGCAAGCCTTCTGCCTTTACTTTCCATAAACTATGGAAGAAGGATTCAAAGCAGTTTACTCCAATAAGAGATGTTTGCTAGTTTGAGTCTTACTGTTTAGTGAAGCTTTGGCTGTTGTTCATTTTCAAACAAGGCTGAACTTGTCACCTTTGAGTTGGTGGTACTCACAGCACGTGGGAATCTGAATACTTTCATGTTTCCTGCAGAAATGTCTGCGTTTCTTACAATAAGAATCTAAAAAAAAATTTATACTGCTTACTAATTTGCATTGGCAATGTACTTTCAGCAGACTAAATGGCTACCTGTTAGATTGACTATTTTCTTCATTGACCAACTTCAGTGATTTCACATCTGGCTTGAAGTAAATGTAACTTATTTTAAAAGTGTGGTATGAGTGAATTTAGCAAACTAATTTGGAATACAAATTGTTTCTTCAGACTTGGTGCGTGTTGAATTTCAAGGTATGTTATACAGTGTAGTTTTACGACAGATAAACAAGCCGTCAGGTGTCTGTTTTCCAATAGGGCAATACCTTACTAGAACTTTTAAACTTGGCACACTCAGGATCAATGCTGACACTTTTCGATGTGAGACCAAAGTGCTTGGGAAGATCTGCTGGACAGCTTGTAACTGGGTCTTCAGAAAAGACAAACCAAAAAACAATTTGGAAAATTCCTGGCAACGTTTCCAGGAGTGCATGCCCTCCAGATGTGTGCACTCTTGTCTGTGCTGGGAGATGAGACCTGGATCAGGCAGCAGGGATCATTCAAGGTCCCTTTCAACATAGAGGTGGAGCCAGTGTCATGGAAAGGCATTCCGTAGCTGTGAGCAGGAAGAAAATGTGACTTCTGGCAGAGCAGATTGCTAACAAGTCTCCATAGCACTGCATAAATGCTTCTACTGCAGTCCCCACTCAGGACCAGGCACGCTTTACCTTCCAGTGTTTCAAAAAGCAGCATCCCCCTGTGAGCTCTGTGAGGCTGTATGTATGTGTGCGCTTTGGGGGCACAGCATCAAGTTCAGTGGAAGAATCTGAAAGGTAAGTGAGCAGCCACTGCTGCTGCTTTCACAGGTTGTCTTTGCTTCATTTACAGGCATCTCTTTAAAATCAGAGTAATCCTTAGGATGTTTTATAAGAACAGATTCTTTCAGAACAGTTTTGGGGTTTTTTTTGTTTGTTTGGTTTTTTTTTTGCTCACCAGCTGATCACGTTTTATATGAGTCAGTCATTAATTCTTAGGACAGCTAGCTGCATATCACAGTAAGTTTACAACTGTAGTGTTGAGACAGGGGAGCTGAAATAATGCCAATATTTAGTTTGCTTAACCTTTTGAGTGCTGATAGAGCTTAGCAACTCAGTTTCTATTCTAGTAGGAGTTACCTCACCTGTTAGGAATCAATCAACTTCAAAAATATTGACAAAGATGAAAGAAAACTTCTAAGACGAGAGCTTTTGGCACACATCACACATACCAAACTAGTGTTTGGCTAAGTGCGTGCTGTGGATCAAAGTGAAACACAAAGACGCTTAAACAGCTCAAAGCAAGTGATACTTTTAGAATCTATTTTGGGGCTTTCTCAGGACTTGCTGAGAGTTACTGCCACTTATACTCTACTTGGTCAGTCAGCTCTAACCATGTGATTTTTCTTGGAAAAGGAGTTATTTCAGAAGAGATACAACAGAGAAGAGCCGTGGTGAAAGGTGTTTTAATTATATTAGTCTATTAAAAATATTTCAAACAATATGGAGTTCAGTGTAAATAAAGGTAACTTACAGATGATAATATGTTGAAGTGTAGTTTGTTCTTGAGCTACAGGGTTATTTAGTAGAGAGCTATCTTGAAATTACAGTTTATGGCATATACTTATAATCTTACAGAAGGTAGCTTTTTTTTCTGGTTTTATTGTATAAAAGCCCCTCAGAATTCACTTGGGAGCAGCTCTCTGATTCTGAGAGGCAATTTAGATTGTCTTTGTATATCTTATAGTAGTTCCTATTACCATTTGTTTCTTCTGCTTCTCTTCCATGTTTTGGTTTACTGTGCTGAACTTTTGATTGTTTTGGCCAACAGACTAGGAAATGTTGTTGTTTTGACAGATGTATCTAGTAAATTAAAAGGAAGTATTTATAAATGGTCCTTTCACACATTCTTTCCCTGAAAAATCACCATGCATAAGAATGCACTTTGCTTCTTCAGTGACAGTGCTGAATAATTGGGGTTCAAATTTTGATACCAGCTGCCGATGTGGAGTACTCGCCAATCCAAACACTTAACTCAAGCTAGCACTTAGTCCCTTTCCCAGCCCACTGCTGAAACCTCCAGTTTATAGGAATGAAAATAGAAAGGAGATTGGGAACTTAACTTGGGGAGCGAAGGAGTGGAGCCCCCTTCTTCCTCGGCAAATCAGGGGCCAAAGCATTTTCCACTGAAGTTGAAGAACTATACTGGAACCAACAGGGATTCAAAAGCTGGATCATATTTTGCAGCATGATCAAATTTTAAATTGTAATAAATGTTGTTTATGGCTGGATACAGTGATTAAATAGGTCAACTATTACTACAGTCAAGAAGCACTGTAACGGCTGGACAGAAGAAGCACTAGAGCTCTCATGACCATCTCTGGAATGCTGGATTTTCTTCCCCAGCCCTCTGTCGAAGGGAGGTCACAAAAGGAGGTTACTGGTAGTGTGAAGGGGAAAGTTTGTGAAGGTCCCTGTTGGAAGCCACAAAACTGTGTGTTATACATTTGACTCTTGGATACTGACAGGAAAATCTGACCAGCTGAAAGAAATACAGCCTCTTGAATTTTATCAGAATTTGTACCAACCTTCAAATGTAAACAATATGACACTGCCCCCTCTTGAGTTAATAGTCCTGAATATTTTTCTTTCCCTGAGGGTAAGAGATGATGAAGGTCCTTTAGAAAACCTGGCTCCTTGATACAAAGTTGATGTTTACAAGAGAACAGGTCAGGTAGGGTGTAACTGAAACAATTACGTGGTCAAACTCTATTCCTTGAGACATCTTTCTAGGGACTCTTTAACCTTTACCTGGACCCGTGCCTGAAAATAGCCCAGGTAATTCATAATTATAGCTATTCTGAGTCATTTAATGCTACAGTGTAATCTCTTCTGTCTCTGAATATTTGGAAGGACGTCTGAATTATTTTGGCTGCAACAGAACTCCTCGCTGGATGATACGTGCTTGTAACTGATCATAGCAACTGCATAAACTGCACAAGCAGACAGGACACATGTCCAGGATTTAACCTGAGCATTCATAGTGAGGCAGATCTGTGCAAATAGGGTTACATTCACGTATCTTGGATTAACATTTTTGTTCGTGATTTTTTCTGAAAATTGAGAAGAGTTTGGGGGGTGTATTTTGGGTTTGGGGTTTTTTTTGACAGTAAGCCTTTTTATTTCTTCGTTGTTCTTTAAACCAGTGACAGCTGGCTGTACTGATAGTGATGTGACTGAAATGAAATGGTTTGTCTCTTTAGAGGTATTCTTGCTTAAGCTAGCAGCGTGGCCTCTGCCCATTCCTGGGTTTTGCATTAACTCGCTGCTTTCAAATGTAGCACTCACATTTGTAATTACTCTGGGTTGAAAGCCTTTTATTCTTTTTGCAGATTTCTTCCTTAGACTGAAATAAACCTTCTATTCTGAGCCCAACATCATTCATCTGTTATTAGGCAGCCACTTCGAACATGGATATTTCCAGTCTTATCAAGCTTCGTGTCACTCCGTAGTTTGTCAGGCTGCCGGATGTTGCCTGTTCTCTTAAATCTGCTGCATGACTTCATTTTTCAAGTACTTTTATTTCCCTGTTTCTTACAGGTACAACTGACAGCTGCTTGCAAAGATGTCTAAAACTAACAAATCAAAATCTGGATCCCGTTCTTCCCGTTCGAGGTCTGGATCAAGATCACGCTCACGTTCCTTCTCCAAATCTCGCTCCCGTTCTCGTTCTGTCTCGCGGTCAAGAAAACGCAGACTTAGGTAAGTGTGTGCTGCTCTGAAGCCAAAGGGTGTAACTGTGTTTTTCCCCTCTGTCCTGTTCAGGTGGTTTGTCACTTAATTTGTTTCCAGGGAAGGACTTTGAGTAGATTCTAGGACAGATAGTGACGTGTGTCTTAGGCTGTTTCCTGTACTGTTTTGAAGTGTTTTCAATGAGCTAGGAGAATAAACTGTGACTGTTCATCAGCATTGTCAAGATACTTCTTCTGAGCCCATAACCTGCTCTCTGTAGCATGGTTTTGGTGAACAATAACTTTACTTTTCTGTGCAGGTCTTTCCCCCCCGATATGAATGCTAATATACTCTAATGTACAGTTAAATCAGAATGTGGTTTTGTTAGTATAGCTCATTTTGTCAGATATGCAGTCCACAGTGGAGCTGTTACAGCCTTTTTAGACTGGGCCCTTACAGAAGACTTCTGTACCTTGTTTTTCCTCAAAGGTATTAATAGAAGCCCATGTCAAAATGCATGTGGTTTTTTTCCCCATGTTCTTCTGCAGTTCTTAATTGCTGCTGTATGTAATGGGATAGCCTGTTGTGCTTTTCCTTATTATTCTAAGTTCGCATAATCTCTGAGACCAAGTTTCCTATATTAAAAGTACTCGTGGTTAATGATGATGTTTGAAAGTGCTAAAGCAGGACAAAATGTGAAAAATCATAGCTTTTTATACTGAATTGAGATTACTTAGGGATTTTGCTTTTGGTCAGTCGTTTGCTTTACTGCTGTCAGTGAGAGAGTTTAAGTCTGTGTTCTGTAGGCAGAGTTGGGAAGGTCCATAGTAAAGCATGCACCTTTGTTTTGTTAAATATCTTTGGCTTTTTTTAAGCTTTTAATGTAATTGATCCCAGACTTGAGGGGCCTTTGTGGACATTGCATGCTTTCCCCCTCTTTCTAAAAATGAATTCAAACAAGTTTTAATGTCAGTTTAAGATACTGCTGTGAAAGGTAGGGGCAATTTTTGTTGTTTCCCTCACCTTACCATACAGGAGTCAGTTAACAGAATTGATCATTTTGGGTGGATAAAGTAGACAAAGTTCATTTCACTGTAGTTAATTTTGAGAAATCATTAATGTGCATAATAGTTGTTCTTACCTCCCTGAATTGCTTCTGATCAGGCCAGTTAAAGGCTCATGTCTTCCCTGCATATCAGGATATCTGTTTTTTCCATTTCTTTTGGCTAAGCATTTTGTATCTGGCAAAGGCATTCCAGTTGGACTGGGTATAAAGTTCAGCTGCTTTTTCACTAATCTTAAATTAATAACACATATTCTGAAAACCATTAGATTGTAAACACATGCAACTGTTAACAACTGAGGAGATTTTTTAAAATGCAGACGCTCTAATAAATGTACAGTTGGAGAGAGAAGGACATGACAAAACTAAATTAGAGGCGGAGACTTGAGTCAAA
Source organism: Elanus axillaris (assembly GCA_026212715.1). Taxonomy (NCBI): domain Eukaryota; kingdom Metazoa; phylum Chordata; class Aves; order Accipitriformes; family Accipitridae; genus Elanus; species Elanus axillaris. Next base: position 1,285,377 of record JANZLQ010000022.1, on the reverse strand, counting down.
CCAAGTTCTTTGCAGAAGGAAGCTGGAATGCTGGAAGATACGTGGTCATTTGGGAATGTCTGCCTAGCGATGAAGGAACTTTGACAGTTGAAAACAAAGGCATCCTGTGCAAACATGATCGTTTCCTCTGTGCTGCTGCTGAATCTACTTGTGCTTTGTAAATAACTCCTTTTTTAAAAATAGAATCAAAATGGAGGGGCTTAGCACAGACAAGTCATCTTGTATGGCGTTAGGATATTCTCTGAGGTAGGTCTTGTTGTATCTTGGCATAAAAGTCCATTGTTGTGCACTTCAGCATACACCACAAAAATTGTTGTACTCTTCATTCGGTAGGTTTATATTTCTTACTTTCTTTATGACTTTATTTTTCATTTTTACCTATTGTAAAATGGTGGGTGCTTTACAACTGGAGCAGTGTGTATTAGCTGGCTAGCTACAGGGGCTGGAGAGTTGGGAAAATGATTACTTGCAGAGTTTCTTTTGCATAACATTTACTGTATTTTTCTAAAAAGATTTCTTGTAAATAATCTCTGCATCTTTTGGAGTGAAATCTCCCTGCTGCAAGCCTCTCTAAAATGACAGAACAGATTTTGGAAGCAGCGTACAACAGGTCCCTTGCTGATAATTGATCACAAATGCAGCAGTTGTCTGAAAGTGGGAGTGTATGTATTAGTACTTTTGACTACGGCTCATTATAATTGGTTCTTGCTGTCTGCCTCTGCTTTCGTCTCAGATAAGTTGCTTAGGGTTTTTGGTTGTTTGAAGTAAAGGATGAAGCATATGTTAAAATTATCATTAAGCTGTTTGCTAGCAATGACTATATAGTTTCACGCTAAAATGTAATGTATTTGATAGATGGAAGAAATAAAAACAGAACTAGAGTTCATCTCTGACTGCAGGCACGTATGCTAATCTTGTAGGAATTCCTAACATGGCAGCGTTATGGGGGTTTGGGGCATGAGTGGAGAGGGGGCAGCAGGGAGTTGAGTATTGTCAGTCTGTGAAAGAAGTACGTATCTACCGGAGCATGACTAATAGAGTGTTTTAGAGCCAGATTTCTCTTACATTAAGAAGAGACTGTGGAAATGGTTTCAATGAATATTACTTACTAAAGTTCCCTTTGGAAAAATCTCTTTTCTATTTAAACTTACTAGTTTGGACACTTTCTCTGTTTTACTAATACAAATGTGCTAAAATTTCAGACCTCCAGTGGAAGTTTGTTTTTCTAATAGCAGTGAAATACTTACTGTAAAGCTGGCATGTAATCCTGAGCTACAGTGGAGCTTTTAAACAGTTATACAACTGCAGCTCCAAAATTTTAGTGGAAGAGACTATTAGAACAATTAGCCCTTAGTGTTTTGCCACTTAAATCTGTGTTCTTACAGGCTTTGTACTTGTCTTGGATTCAGTTCTGTTCTTTATAAATGCTCTTGCATGGCGTGGAGGCGAGCAGAGGTACTCTGAACAGTGCCATCTCGCGGCGTCAGGCTGGAAAGCGAGCGCATCCCTCTGCTCTCCTGCTCGTTTGGAGCTCCAGCTTCTCAGCTGTGCCAAGGGGGGCACCTTTTGAAACTTATAACTATAGACCAGTGTGCCATTTGTTCCAGTAGGGCTCTTCTCATGTCGAGGTGTAGCAGTTTATTTAACTCACCTGGCAAAGAATTGGATATCTTGATTATCAGAATTTTTAAAGCACATGAAAGCTGGGGACACATGAGGATGATATTGGATCTGTTCTAATAATGGTAACGTAGCATGCATAAAGAAACACTTCTTTGTAGAGGAGATCTAAGATGATGTATAACCTTGACCTTGAGCTGTAAAGGGCTGGAATTCTGAGATATGTCACTTTTTCTGAAGCTGGATAGCAGCCACGTTCATCCTAGAAAAATGAAGAACAACGTGTACTTATCATGGTCTCTGCAGTGATCCTGAAGTCAAATTTGTTTTGGCAGTATCACTAATACAAGTTACTTCCACTCCAATTTATCGAGGGCAAAGTGTAATACCTCAACTGGGTGAGGGTAAACCAAAGAAATTACTTTTAGAAGCGTAGAAATGAATTTCTCAAGTTCTTTTTTATAAGGCTTCAAATAAAAAAGTTGTGACAGAAGAATAAACTTTAAAATATTTGTGTGATTTTCTTCTTTATCAGTTCTAGGTCCCGTTCAAGATCATATTCTCCATCTCATAACAGAGAACGGAACCATCCAAGAGTCTATCAGAACCGGGATTTCAGAGGTCATAATAGAGGATACAGGAGACCATATTATTTTCGTGGCCGAAATCGAGGGTTTTATCCATGGGGCCAGTATAACCGAGGAGGATATGGGAATTACAGGTCAAACTGGCAAAATTATCGCCAAGCATATAGTCCTCGTAGAGGGAGGTCACGCTCTCGTTCACCCAAAAGAAGGTCTCCTTCACCGAGGTCTAGAAGCCATTCTAGAAATTCTGATAAGTCATCTTCTGATCGGTCAAGGAGGTCTTCCTCTTCCCGGTCTTCCTCGAATCATAGCCGAGTTGAGTCTTCCAAGCGTAAATCTGGAAAGGAGAAAAAGTCATCTTCCAAGGATGCCCGGGCATCTCAATCTGCAGGAGATAATCAAGGTGATGAGTCCAAGGAGCAGCCGTTTTCAGGAGCAGTGGCTCAAGATGTTAAGGCATCAGAGGGATCAAAACCATGGCAAGATGTGACCACCTATGGTACAAGTTCAGCATCAAGAGCTTCTGTGTCTGAACTTAGCCCAAGGGAACGCAGTCCTGCATTAAAAAGCCCTCTCCAGTCAGTTGTGGTGAGGCGTCGTTCTCCTCGGCCGAGTCCATTGCAAAAGTCAAGCCCTCCACTGTCCAACCCATCACAGATGAGCTCTGCTTTACAAAGCAGCAGCACCTCCTTTCAGGCAGGCACTCATCAGAGTCCATTTGACCATGGCTCGGCAGGTTTGAGCCCAACAAGGAAGAGCCCTGTGTGCAAAAGTCCAACACCAATCAGTTCAATTTATGGTACATCTCAGAAGGAGGAAACACCAGCTCCTGGAGGAGGAGCCTTCTCAAAAAGGCAAGTGATGTGTTTTGTTGTGCTGCAGTATTTTTTGACAAGTCAGCTTGCATGAGCAGGTGCTCTCCATGAGCACTGTAAGGCTTCTCAGTGTGTGTGTGCAGGCTCCAGCTGGAAAGAGGCCCTGGGGTGTGCAGGGTGCCATGCTAGCAAGCTGCCAGCTGTTTGGGCCTGGTGCTAAATCACAGAACAAAATACAGACCTAGCCCTATGTTGCAGGAAGTTGGAGTTAGCTTTCTGACTTGGATAGTTCTAAAGATTCTGTAGGTTCCCTGCAAAAATGCTCATAGCTGATGAATGCTTGAAGTGAAGATGTGCCCAGTGAGATTTTCTAGCAACCTAACAGTGCACACTGGAAGCTTGCATTTCTAAGTTACCTACTTTTCAGTTAAAGACATTTTTTTAGTATTGCATTCTGGAATTGCACTAGATACTATGAATTAGAAAAATTTAATTAAATCTTATTGCATGTCCTCCTGCAAGCGGCCTAAGGCAGGTGTAGTTGCAGTGCTTGTGCCTGTGTATGCGGGTCGTATGAGAAACTAAAGCACCAAGATCATCACTAAAATTAAGACATCCTTCCATACTGAAGGCATCAATTTACCATGTTTCTGTTTGCTTGGTTAGTCCATTGCAGATTTCTGCCTGAAGGTGACACTTTGCTTTGAAAGATATGGTAGAATTCACAAGTGCTTTAAAATATTTTCTTTATTATTTTTAAAGTTATTTTAAATTTATTCTATATCAAGGATGTCTGAAACTTAAAAAGCAAAAAAAAAGCTCTAGCTCTTGGGCTTTCCAAAGCAATGAGCTAATGTCCTTGGCCTTTACTGCTGTTTCCTCGAAGCTAGGGTTTTGCTTAATGAATGTTGTAAAACATAGTTCTGATGCTTTAAACTAGCTAAACTGTTGTTCTCACTAGAAGTGTTTTGTCTTCTCCCAGCAAAATAAATATTCTCCTCTGTTAACCTTTTTGCTTTTATTTGTATTTACAGTCTGTCATGAAATATTTAGCTTACCTATGAAACTTGCATCCAAAATTTGAAGTAGCTTTTGAGGCTTTTATTTCCAGTGTGTTGTTTAAAGCAGAACAGCCCAGTTTGAAAGTTTTGATGTGTTAAACCTCCTGAACCAGGTTTGTAAGTAAATAAACCGATTGGGTAAGATGTTACTATTTTCCTTACAATGAATCTGTGGGTAAGCTGTTTTTGATTTGTTCTTAAGCCTCATTTCATCAGTTCTGCATATCCATTTTCTTCTACATTTTCTGAATTTATTGAGAACTAAAAGTCTAAATCCAGGCTGAGTAATCTGCTTTACATTGTAACTATTTTAGGGCCTAGAGACAGCTTTCTGTACATGTGTAGCTTGGTGTTCTCTAAAATTTGACTGCTTTCAGCTGAAGTATTAACCTCTTTGTTTTTTAATAAGAGAACTACTGTAATGTCTGTTTTATGAACAGATATCTGGAAGAGCAGAAGACTGAGAATGGGAAAGACAAGGAACAGAAAGTAACAAATGTTGAAAAAGAAAAAAATAAAGAAAAAGGAAATTTCTCTGAGTTGGGATCAACAGATGGAAAGGCAAAATCTGACTCCTATGCATCCAAAGCTGATTCTGAGAAAGGATACCGTGGCAGCCAGTCGCCCAAGCGCTACAAGTTCCGGGATGAGTTTGATAAGCTAAAGGTCCCGGAGTTCCACAAGGAAAGTCATTATGGCAAGGAGGAAACAGATGATCAGGAAAAGAAAGACAAGGCAAAGGGCCGAAAAGATTCAGAATTTGATGATGAGCCCAAATTTATGTCTAAAGTTGTAGCAACGTCAAGTAAAAGTCAAGAAGAGGATAGGCCAGGAAAGTGGGAAGGTGTAGTGTTCTTGCCGCCTGGAAAAGAGAAGCAAAGGAAACCTGATGAAATGGAGGAGGAAAGCTATTCTGAAAGATCAAAAAAAGAAGAGAGACCAGCATCCAAGAGAGCTGAACCAGGTCACAGGGGCTTTGTTCCTGAAAAGAATTTTAGAGTGACCACTTACAAATCAAGCCAGGAAAAAAGCTCTTCCCCCCCACCAAGGAAGGCTTCTGAGGTAAAGGAGAAACCAGGCACCAAAGTAGAGGGGCTAGTTCCTGGCAAATCTTCTTTTTCCATTACTCGTGAGGCCCAGGTCAATATTCGAATGGATTCCTTTGATGAAGATCTTGCACGGTAAGTATTTGCTATTTTTTGAGAAGTCTAAATAGTGATTTTGTTCCTGCTTCTCTTCTCGAGATCCTCATATGTTTGCAAAGCATGAGGAAGGCTACATAATGTTGCATCACGATTTCCATTTTTGGGGGAGATTAATTTTTTTTCTGGTACTATAATACTTGTGTGACCTTCTTTTTGTGGTGGGAGGTTAGAGGGGTTACCAGTTCGCAGATGTTGAAAGTACAGCGTGAAGGTTAAACAACTTTTCCTAATCTTTTCTATGACTTGGTGTAAGATTAGTACAGAATATAAACACTTCTGCATCAGGTTCCATGCTACACTGGGCTCTGGAAGAGAGTTAGGTACTCAGTGACTTCTTGCTGCTAGAAGCTTAGTGGTACAGTAAAGTTAGTGCCACTTAAATGACATTTGATTTTCTGGAGCATATTTAACTACTACTATTCTCTACATAGCATTACTGAAACTCTAGGAAGCTCTGAGAGCCACTTCAATATTGCTTCAAGAAATCTTAAGACAGTAAAAAGTTAGTCCAGAAAATACATTTGTACAGCACTAGCCAGTAAGTGTTAATACGCCCTGTGGGATGTTAGAGGTTAATCGAGAATTTAGGAACAGTAGCAAAAGATCACAGCCAGCCAGTGGTGTAAAAACGGGCTTGTGTTTTGCAGGATGTCGGGGTTTAATGCCTGCACAGCCCTCCAAATACAGAATAACAAGTGATCTGGATTATTACAGTAACCGAGAACAGTGTATTTTAGAGATGTTTAAATAAGCGTCCTGCTCATGCTATGAATATTCTTAGATGCCTTCATAATACTACATAAAAAATGCAGTCCGCTTCCAACTTCTGAAACGTTAATCATCTTCAACTGCTTCCCTTTACCCTGTTCCTCTATTTCATGTGGTCTGTTCTTTTTCTAGTCCAAGTGGCATATTGGCTCAGGAGCGCAAGCTGTGTCGTGACCTTGTGCACAGCAACAAAAAAGAGCAAGAATTTCGTTCGATTTTCCATCATATTCAGTCTGCTCAGTCTCAGCGAAGTCCTTCTGAACTGTTTGCTCAACATATAGTGACTATAGTCCATCATGTAAGAGGTAGGTCAGAAGTCCATGTATCCTCAGATGAAGGCTCACTCCTCCCTTGCCCAAATAAGTGGGCTTCATGCACTCTAGTTAGTGCTCAAAGAGTTGTTTTATGGCAGATATGCCATAGGTGAGAATAGCAGAAGAGGCATTCTTGTTTTTACTTGAGCAATATTCAGAGAGACTGTGACTTAGAATTTGTGTATTCTAGCGAATATGTGACTCACTGGAATAAATCGTTAATTTCAAGATTGAAACTGAAATTTGTCAGCAGCATTAGTTAGAGCTCACCACCAGCGTGTTTCCCATGTCCGGCATCTGAATTTAACCAAGCTGTAGGACTGATCTGCTTTGTCTTTTTTACAAAAATGGTATTAATATTTTGGCATTATTTATTTACTCAAACCCCCAACAGAGCATCACTTTGGATCTTCAGGAATGACACTGAATGAACGCTTTACCAAATATCTAAAGAAAGGAATGGAACAAGATGCAGCTAAAAACAAAAAGAGCCCTGAAATCCACAGGTTGGTGCCACTAGACACTGCCTTAATATTTCAGGGGTATTTGAGATTTCCTTCTCAAACTCTGGAATAATTTTGGAGTAATTCAAGTATATAACTAGCTTCAGCAAAAAAAAAATGGAAAAAATATGGGGAGTTTTAAGTACTTCTGGAAATATTGGTCTCCTTTAAAATGACATTTGATCTAAAAACTTCAGGTTCTTCTTATGAGCAAGATTATATCTGTGTACTGTCTTTACTTTTAGGAGGATAGATATATCTCCCAGTACTTTTAGAAAACATGGGTTCTCTCAAGAGGAGACGAAAAGTTCCAGAGATCCTGGCTTCAAGGTGAACTGTTACTCTGATTAGTTTAATTCAACAAAATGAGTGCATTGGGCATGAACTTAACAGTGATGTTTTTGTTTAAATTACTCTCTACTTAAGTTTGTGTTTTTCTTTTAAGGATGGGCATAATTCTAAAAATGAACTACAAAGGGTTAATTTTTATTAAAAATGTATCAACAACCTTTGTGAAGTGGTTAGACTATGGTAAATGACCCCAAAGTCAATTGAGGTGAGCTTGAGAAAAAAGAGAGGATTTTTGGAACAAGTGCCCATGATGAGAGAAGAGACTTTTTGTGATATTTTTCTGCTTGTAAGTATTATTAAATCAATTGTATACATGCAATATTTCCAACCATGTTTTCAAAAAGACATGCATGTCAAAAAAGAGGAAAGTAAATACTTATCTAAACCAAATACACTATTAAGCAGATTATAAATTTTGTTCTAACAACTTACTGTACCATTTCTGTTGATTGCTATTACTTTAACATTCAGCACTTGTTTTAGTAGATCCAGACCATTTGGAATTTAGTGTATTAGCTTTTCTGAGTAGATGAATGTTAAGCCATTGCACTCACTGTAAACAACCATAAAAATGGCTTAACGTAAAATGTTTGGGATTTTAACCTTTGTTTATTCACCTTCATACATATTTACGTTGAACATTGAAGAGATTTTAAAAAGTCCTGCTGAAACCTTACTTGTTTCATATTTGTTTTCGATTTTTTCCAAACACACTTGTGGCTTGACATGGACGATGGTGAGATGGATTTGATGGGCCTGAACTCTTGAGCATCAGCTTGGCAGAGTGTATTATAAACGTGGTTTCCAAACAGCTCGCCAGCCTTCCGTGAAACAGACGTGCCCTCACAAACCCAAATAGGTGTTTGCTGTACCACATAAGGGAGCTGCTGCTGATTTTGTCACTTATCTGTCATCCATCGTGTTGGGAGCAGTTTTATTCTCAGAGTAGAAATTAAAGCTCTTTGCCTGGGGAAAGTAGAAGAGCAAAATACCAAAACAAAACGTCTGCTCTCACTCCTGCGTTATTTGACATATTTATTTAAACAAAAAAGTGTTTAGAAACTCATGTAAGTAAAAAATTTAATAGCTAGAGAATTACTAATCCTTTTGTATTTAATTCAAGACGATTAATATGATGTATGTTGCATATCGAGTCATACAGTTCCCAAGATTAGTATTGTGTAAGTAAAGTAGCAATCGCTGACCACAGCCATGGAGGCTGTATGTTGTTGCTATCAACATCATGTACAGGCTTCCCACAGATGTACTGCTACTCAGTTGAATGTTTGTCAGAACCACAGCCACTGTCAATTTGCTGCTTCTGTATGTGCAGCCAGCAGAATCTCATCCAGGTATCATTGGTCTTAAAGTATACGCAGGTAACACAACTTCTCATTTTCCAAAGCAACTATCTTAATCCATTATTTAGGTAGCAATTTAAATAGAGCTCAAAGCAAGCATTACCAGATACATATATATTTTTCATTAACAATGAAAAAAAAAAAAGCTAGTTGTTGAGTGTTTTTTTTCATACCACTGGTTAGTTTTTGCTTTGTGAAACACCAGGGTCAGCTTGCTAGGGTTGTGTGGAGAAACACATACTTCCGTCTGTGGTGACTTCTTGGCATCTTTCATGTGATGCCTTCCAGTTGAGGGGGAAGGAGTACTATAGGTGATGTCTGCCACAGAGTAAATCTTCTTGACAGACGTATTAAAGGCTACATATCGGTGGGATGTTGCAGTTCTCCTAGATGCACTCGGTTGCTGCATTTCAGTGGCTTCCACCTCTTACCACTTTGATCAGTAATTGCTATCCTAGGTATCTCCAGGCAGCAAAAAGCTTTTGCTTCTCCTTAAGTTGTGTTTCCAGACCTGGTGATTAAAATTCCTTCTACCCTGCTAGATTATGTCTGTTGTCAGGATAGTGAGCATGCTGCTGTCCATGGGCTGTTAGACATTTTTTGACATGCTGGAGTTCTGATACATAATCAGTTGGATTGGATTTCCAAGTTTTTTTCCTCGTCTCTCACTGGCTGTGGTGTACACTAAGTGTCAGCTGCTGTGTTTCTCCCTCCCCTATTGCAAGGCTATTTATTCTAATGCTGTTTAAAAGAAGGGAATAAAAGTTAAGCAGTAGGAAAATTGAACTCTGACAAATAAAAACTTATTTTAATAGTGCATTATTTTACATCTTAAAATGGATTATTGATTAGTATTCAGATAAACTCCTGTTCTCCAGAATTCTGTGCAGTCAGTAGCAAAGTAATGGTGCTAAACTAGTGCACTGTAAACCTTTGTATTAAACTCTCCCCTCTTCCCTGCATTTGTAGGCTGAAGGGAAATATAAGGACGACCCTGTTGACCTGCGCCTTGATATTGAACGCCGTAAAAAACATAAGGAAAGAGATCTTAAACGTGATAAATCCAGAGAATCGGTGGACTCGAGAGATTCAAGTCACTCAAGGGAAAGATCAACTGAGAAAACGGAGAAAAGTCACAAAGGCTCAAAGAAAAAGTATGTAGGAAACCTAATAGCCATTTTCTTCTGGCTTTCATGTTTCTGCTATTAAGGTTGGAGACGACATCATGTACATACAGTTGTACACCTTTTGACATAACTGCTCCAGTGGTGTGAATTATTCCTCTGCGTGTCTTCTTGATATCATTATATCTATCTGAAACACTAAATAATTGTTAAAGGTAAATGAGAAGTCTCCATGTGTCAGAATGGGTGAGTCACTTTTCCTTCTTGTTCCTGTTGTGTTATGGAGAACAGCCGTGTTTAAATGACTGCTTTAATGTTAATTTAATCCTTTTCTATTAGCTTAATTTTCTGTTTGACTAAAACTCTGTAGATGCATGCTTATTCATAGTAGATGGTGTAAATACCTTAGAAAGAAGCAACAAGTTCTTCCTGGAGAAGACTTGGGACCTATGTTAGATCTGCGTGTTGTAGCTGATCTTGAGCTCTCATTATGGCTTTTGCTTTTTCTAGTAGGAAAAGGAGAGCATTTCATTGCTAGGGGAGTGATAAAGAAATCGTTCTGTAGCAAACAAGTCACAACTGAGTTACTAACCCTGTTGGTGTCCCCCTCACCTCTGTTTCCTATCACTGAAACAGGAAACACCGAAGGGTACGTGAGAGATCCAGATCCAGTTCGTCATCTTCGCGGTCCTCTCATTCAGTCAAAGCGGAGGAATATCCTGAGGAGACTGAGGAGAGGGAGGAAAGTGCCACAGGCTTTGACAAGTCCCGACTTGGGACTAAAGAATTCACCGGTCCAAATGAGACAGGAAGAGCTAGAGGGACCTTTGTAAGTGTTCTTCACCCCCCCGCCCCAAGTATCAATTCCCAAAGCGCTCCAAAAGTGGCTGTTGTGTATTGCTCTTTCACAGTTAAAGCATACCATAAAGGGGAAACCCCAAAGACATTGTCTGGTTGTGGATGATGAGCCAGAATATGATCGCTCTAGGTGTGGAGCTCAAACCAAGGTGCTGAGAATATAGTCTGGGCAGTTGAACTCAAGATGTATGGAGCGGAATCAATCCTGGAAGCTTTTGTGCATTAGTAATTGCTGAGCAACCCCGATGGGCACCGTTAACGTGCATCAGTTAGAGTTAGGCTACCGAAGTGACTCACCTGGTCATAACCGTGCTTATTGTTTGCAGTTCTTATGCCTTAGTTACATAGATGCCTTATGTGTGTATTGTATTTTTTCGATGCTTTCTCTTGGGTGCTTTGGAAATGCCTCTATATGATCTTAAATAGCTTTATAGAAACTGATGCACTGCGTGATCAGATGAGCTAGAAAACCCTAAAATGTACTGAGCTCTTACTTTAATGCTAGGTTAAAGATGTTCTTGGACAGTTAGAGAGGTGACGTTGTATCTCTTGGATGCCTTGGAAGCTGACTGGGGGTGGGAGGGCACTGCCACTGCAACCATTTTATTTTTCTTCCATGTTTTGCTGGTGCAGCAGTTCAGAGCAAGAGGGAGAGGATGGGGCAGAGGCAACTTTTCAGGCAACAATAACAGCAACAGTGGTGGCAACAATGACTTCCAGAAGCGAAACAGAGATGAGGAATGGGATCCAGAGTACACACCTAAGAGCAAGAAATACTACTTGGTATGTGTCTTAAGTATTGAAACATGTATGTACACTCCAGGTGTATCTGGTCTTTCAGAGGTGGAAGCACCACCTGTCATTTAAACTATCTAATCCACTGGGTTAAGGCTTCATGTGACACTTCTTCACAAGAGGCTTCTGGCTCATGACTAGAGAGAACTTGTCTCTGTTCATTGTAGTGTGGTTTGCCACTAAGTGAAATCTTAAAAGCCAGTTAAAAAGCACGTTTCACACACATGTGGAAAACACAGCTTAAATCTATTAGTCTGTGTTGCAGATGGCCTGCATTTCTTGGTTCTTCTGTCCCCGTAAAGCATCCAGTTTCCTGGATGGGTTAGTACTGTTTGTTTTTCTTTCTGGCGATAGCAGTCTGCCATACTAACAGGCATTAATCTAAGAGAATCCTGTGTGACTGTGTTCTTCGAAAGAGGGGTAGTTTTAAACAGACACCAACTCATTTTTTCTCTTCCTGATTTGGGGTACTCAAGATCCCTAATCTCTCATTAAATAATGCAGTATTTCAGTTTTATACCTCAAAAAAGAAAACCTTTTTTTTTAATGCTTTTTTCTCTGATCTTGTTGAAGGCAGAATTGTAATTGTTTGGGGTATTCAGTCTCTACACTGCACTTTACATACAGAAATGGATCAATCTGAGCCCAGTGATGTGGTCCGTGGCAGCTCGTACCAGCTGCATCTGCCTTAGCTCACAGAAAGCATTCCTGAAAGCAGCACGTGGTATTAAACTCCCTGAGTACCAGCAATAAGGACCGAAGCTGCCAAGGTGGTTTGATTGGCAAGAAAATAAAAGGGGAAATGTGTGGAATATCTAAATTGTGGAGTTGCAGAACCAGTAATGGTACTCCAGGCCTAGACACCCGTCCCCTGCCCCCCCCTAAATATTCTATAGAGAGCTTCCTGGCGGCAAGGACAGGTTGCCACGCATAAAGGGCCTGTGTACTGGTTGTGCATTCCTGCCTTCATCTGCTGTTTTTCTTCCCCAAAACAAGCCAGTATTTCTCTTTGTGCCCCAGTGAATGCTGCCATCTAAACATGGCAGTCTGGTTTGTGCCGCAGGGCTGCGTATCACGAGCCAGAGTCTTCCCATTTGTATATTGTGAGTAGTCAGTCTGTTTCACCTGATGTTGTTGGCTTCCTCCTGTACAGCACGATGACCGGGAGGGCGAAGGTGCAGACAAGTGGGTGAACAGAGGCCGTGGTCGGGGTGCTTTCCCCCGAGGAAGAGGTCGCTTCATGTTCCGAAAGTCAAGCACCAGCCCCAAGTGGGCTCATGACAAATTCAGTGGAGAAGAAGGAGAAATTGAAGATGACGAAAGCGGAACAGAAAACAGAGAGGAAAAGGACCCTTTACAGACGACGGCTGAATAGCCGCAGTGTCTGTGTGTTTCCGAGAGCCCTGGCAGGAGGGAAGGGGTTCAGCACCATGCTAGTGCTGGAGATTGTCAGGGCGACCCTGAAGTGCTGAGCAGAGCCCCGGAGAGGAGCTCTGAAACAATCCCGAAGTTAACTGCATTTCCAGAGTTCAGCCTCCCTAAGTGTGGACTAGAACTGATAAGTCATTTATGCTTGGATCCACTCGTGGAGTATATCTTCCCAAAGACTTACCTTCTGGACTGAATAAGGTCAAGTACAGGGTGAGATCATAGATTTTCTCTCTTCTGTGACCTTATTGAATTTTGGTAACAGGCTTTGAAGACAATGTGGATTTTTGGTTTGTGCCCATCTTAACCCCGGTAGTTTTGACATTTTTGTTTCTCTTTTATAATTTGAAATAGTAAAGGTCGGGATTAACTCGCCAGTTCAAATTTTTCTCCCCTATTGTGTATTCAATTTTTTAAATTCATACTCTTCTTATTTTAGGCCTTTACGTATGTAGTAACATCAATTAAATGATAATTTTGGAAACAATTCTTGGTTCTTATAAATAAGAAAACAATGAAGCATGTGAATAAACATCTAAATGTTAACTTGTTGGGACCAAACTGCTATGATTTTTTTTAAAAAAACTTTTTTTTATGTAACAGTTGAGTTTAGGGCCTTTTAAAAATGGTTGTTTTCCTTTTATGTTGAAAGTTAACAAAATTAGCATGGTTTAAAAAAAAAAAATAATTACACCCTACTTTTCACCACTGTTTGTGTACACTGTTAGGCCTGGTGTGTGCTGGAGTCCCAAACTGCTTGTAGGCATTTTGTGTATCCTCTTTGCAGCTGGTTGTGAACTTGAGTGCTCTTTCCAAGGTAACATAGTTTTCTAAGAAACTTCAGAATTCTACTAGGTTAAAAATATAAAAGGAGATGAGAATTTTTCAATATTTTTTATTAATCTTTTTATAAAAACAAAAGGCAAATCCCTCCTGTGCTGGTTAAGGACGGCTGTTATGATGTATTTCTTTTTATCTTCTACTCTAAAAATATTCTGAAGAAGTTTGCAAATAGTTCTCTGGCTGAGTCAGTGAAGCCTTCTTGGCAGGAGAGGCATGTCCATGCACCGACGCTGAGTGTGCACGTGCTGTAAAGACACCGCTCTCCCTCTCCTCTCCATCTCTGCCTTCCCTTCCCCAGGATTGCTGTGCTGTTCCCCCACACACACCAACTAGAGTTTGGTTTGTTTTGACTTGAACATTTCCTGTTTAGCAAAGCCCTGAAGTTTGTTTATGCAAATAAAATACAATAAAATAAGTAGTAGGTGTAACTCAGCTTTGTTTTGTGTTCTGAGTCGGGGGCTCCTTATGTCGCCACACACATGCCTTCTGAATCAATTGGTGAGGCCGAAAGAACCAAACGCCTGTGGCCAGCCCCGGTGTGCGGCTGGGAAGGGAAGCTTTACACACACGACGGTCCTGGCAGAGAGGTTGGACCAGACACCACTCGTGAAAGAGGAAGCTCAACCTGGTACCTGTGGGGCTGTCCCCACTGTTAAAAAGCCGCGGTTGCAAGCAGCTACTCTCGGGGTGCAGTGCACAAAGAGGTTCCCGGTTTGTGTGGCTCTCCAGGTGGGGAACGCTGCGCTTGGAAGCAACGAGGAAAACTGCCCTCACAACACAAGGGCGTGCTGGAGCAGAGTCCTGCAGTTGCCCCTCCAGGAGGTGGCCCCGGGCAAACATGGCCGTGGTGGAGTTTTATTGAGTTATTTACTGCAGGTGCAAGAACGCGGCAGCATGGGGGTATTTGTTTTACCGTTAGCCTGAGGTGATCTCTGAGTTCGTTGCTTTAGCAACTGCTGGGTTTTAAGGGTGTTTTTAACCTTTTAGCCCCTTTGCGTCGGCAGTAATTGCATGGGGGGAAGGGGGGTGGCACAGCCACAGGCCACGTTCCCCAGCCCTGCTCCCAGGAGCGATTGATCACCCGCCAGGAGGAAGACCAGCTCCATCCATGCTCTAAAACTGAATTCCGCTGAAGGTCCCTGCTCCAGGCCGCCCGGTTTTATGCCATTAAACCCCAGCGCTTGTCAAGTGCAGGCGAGTAAGCTGGCCATTGCGTTTGCTGGTGCCAGGCAGTAAATGCTTTTCCGTTGCTGCCGCCTCAAAGGAAAGTTGCTCCTTGCTGTCCGACATCCACGGGGGCTGCCGGCTGTGCAGCCTTCGTGGTGGGTGTAGGTGTCTGCCTGCACTGCAGAGAAGCTTTCCTGGCTGGTGTTGGTTAACAGTGTTGGCTAAGAGCAGTTGAGACAGTGATGTGGGGTAACGGTTCGCGTTTCCCTTCACACTTGAATTTCAGCCTTTGAGCCAACTAAGGGTCCCCAGTGTTCCCCGCTCCTCAGTGAGAGCAGGGAGACCACGACTCCTGCTCCCCAGCAGAAACTGGCCCCCCATCAGCCGCCTCTGCCGCCCGGTGCCCATCCTCGGGCCCCCTCCCGGGGCCATGGTTCAGCACTGACGCATCAAATGCATTTGGTCTAAAGGAATAACAGTGTGGTGCTGTCAGCCTGGGCCAAGCACTGGCTGGGACCAGCCGGGGAGCCCTGGGGCCACTACTGGCCCTTCTGGCTGCTGCTCTTTGCAGAGGGACCTCAGTGCCACGGCCACGCCACCCCGTGTGCTTGCGGTTTGTGGGTTTTGGCCCCTCTGTGGTTTAGGTTTCACTTCCCTCTCCAGACCGAAGGTGACAGACGCACAGCGAGACCCGGGCGGCTTTGAGCTGCCGTCCAGGGCTGGGTGCGAGTCCTGCCTTAGTGCTTTGCTCCTTGGATTGGCAGCCAGTGCCAGCCGTGCCCGTGTCGGACAATTCCGGCTGCTGCAGCTCAGGTAGGGATGCGCCGTGCCCGCGGTGCCGAGAGCTCAGTGCTGGCGCTGGGCACGGCCGTGCCGTGGGCTGCCTCTGGGTGCTGTGCTTGGGGCAGGGGGGGCTGGGGCTGCCGCTGGCCCCACGGGGAGCTCGGGGGGCTCTTCCCACCTCGAGCGAGGCTCCTCCTGGGTTGTCTGAGCGAGGCAGGAGTGGTCACAGAGCCGTGAATCCCTTCCACGCTCTGCAGCGGCAGCTGGAGTTGGCTGCTTAAGCTAAAGGCACCAAGTAGCAGCCATAGCCCAAGCCACGCTCCAGCTCTGAGCTGCTGGAGCACACGTGCCATCCACAGCCGAGCTTGCCGAGCGGCAGCAGTGGGAGAGTTGGGATAAATTCCCACTCTCACAGGAGCCTGCCCCGACGGCGAGGCCGAGACACCGCACTGAAGCAGATGCCCAAGCCCTTCCCAGTGCCGGAGGAGAAGGTGAGTGGGGGGCTCCGTGCTGGCGGGG
>JANZLQ010000022.1:1243480-1259794 GCA_026212715.1 Elanus axillaris | reverse complement strand
CACCCTTCCAGTTTGCTTTAATACAAGTGTGATTTACTGGCGATGACCGGTGTGCAGGAATACTGGGTATAATACAGCCTTGCAGAGTCCCCAGAATATTGCTTTTAACTTGGGGGGAAAAAAAAAAAAACAACAACAAAAAAACCCACCAAGACATGGGAGCAAGACAGGAGAAAACCCGATGGAAAGAGCAGGGCCCCATCTGGGGGTCCAGGCCCCAGGGGGGCTTAGGGTTGGGGGGTGTCTGCTCCACTGCTGGTGGCACAGGGGGGTGATGGGCACGCACGGCGGTGTGCCAGGACAGATCTACCATCTTTAAAATAAATAAGGCTAAGACTTCAGGCTACTGGCTCAGCTGGCTGGGGTTGGTGCAACTGTTCTAGTCTGTATTAGTGTTCACAATTCCCTGCCTGCCCGCTGCCAAGCGGCTTCGGCGAGTTCGCAGGCAGGACATAATGCCCGACGCTGCCAAGGAGTTTCAGGTCAATCCCTATGTCTCTACAAAGACACCTGTAGGTTGGCCCAGGCTAGACGCAGTCTGCTGCCCCAGCCTGGGGCAAGAGAAGGCAACAACACGCTACAAATAGATCTGCTACTCGCTCCCTGCCCGCACTCACCAGGGTGGTAGAGCTAGCCCCAAAAAGCAGGGCCAGCCCCCACAGCCGAGGCTACAGCAGCTCTTCCCACCCCTGCTCACACATTTCCTTATGCCCAGCCCGAGGCTGGCAGGAGAGGGCGATGCTGGAGCTGCCGCAGGGCTGGGAGCAGCCCAGAGCAGGGGAAGGAGGCAGCCAGATTGCTCCTGCCTTGAGCGGGAGCCCTTGCTGGGGCACTTGTGAGCCCTGGGACCTCTGTGCGAGAACAGTTCATCTGGCAAGACAGGCATCCAGTTCACAAAATGAGGCTCAGAAACAATCGTTCCTGTTCTCGGCACAGGCAAATGCTCTTCCAGTGGCATTAGGTGACAAACCGGGACATCCTTCTCCCGCCTCAGCACCACACGGGGACAGCAGAGGTGGCCCCAGGTTTGCATGGCAAGGCTGGGATGGCAAGATAAGCTAGGGAACAAATACAGTAGAGACTTCAGCCAGCCCCTTCCTAATTCTAGGCAGATTATTTTGGGAAGCTTTTTCACATTATAACTCATATATTATATCTGTACCACAACTGAAGTGTGAAAATGCTAAATCAGAATTAATGCAATTTTAACTGCACCTTAGATAAGCTACTGAAAAATAAGATTAAATCATATAATCCTTACGAAACTAAAAGAATCAGTGAAAGGTGGGAAAGAGGTCAGAGGCCACACTGGGCCAAGTCCTGCAAAACCTTTGAACTGCAGACAAGATCTGATCTTTGCAGCAATTGCCTGCAAGGACGACTCTCCTGAGGCGGCGGCGGCGGCCGGCTCTCCGGGCAGCCGCCGATCACACGGGATAACCGGACGGCTGTTTGTGCTGCTCATGAGGGCCTCGGCACGCTGCAGCCCACGCACGGCCACCGAGGGTTAGACAACACAGCCAAACCAGGTGGCACGTCAAGGACAGAAAAAGATTTGATGCAGATGAAGGGAAGTGGGAGGTTTCAAGAAATTCTTCCTTTCAAGAAACCCTGATAAATCTAAGCTTATTCAAACCATATGGAGCGAATGCAGTCAGCCGACTCTCTGTACTGCACAACCGCAACTCTTGTGCCAGCAAACCAGCTTCACCCTTGGTAGTCTTCTCCTTTCCCACAGGCTTCGCTCGATCCAGAGAACAGCATGGTTAAAAAGACAAGAGAGGTAGATTACAGTCATGATTAAAAGCAGATTAGTCATCTAGGCTTCGATTTAAAAAACAGATTCCAGAAGATGCCAAGAGGCTGCTGCTTCCAAAACTAGCTTTTTCAAAAGTCTTCTCCCTCCAGAGCGAGTGTGAGTGCGTGTCCCTGAACAGAGCTCAGAAGAATTGCTACATTATTCTCCATCATGGGACACTGGTATTGCTGTTGAGCTGTAGTAGGCGACGTGAAAGGCAGACTGCAGGATGGTGCTTGTGCTCTCAGGTGTGTGGGAAGCTACTTCCGAAGGTACCTCTGGGCCAGGATAGCTGCATCCAAAGGGTTCATGGGCTGGGCGTCATGGCCCAGGCGTCGCACGGGGGGGATGTTCCCAAACTGCCGCTTCTGTAGGAAGCTCTTGGCCTCATGCAAGGTGTTCTTCTCCTCAGCCAAGAGCAGCTGCTGCCTCATGTAGTTCTCAAACTCATACTGTGAGCACTCCTCTGTCACCTTCACCTGCGAGAGAACCACCCAGTCAGAGCCACAGCAACAAGCAACGGTCACACAACTCCCCTTTAATGGTCCTGAGCTACCACCAGGTAACTGGAGTCTTAATGCAAAAACTGGTCGTGCTGCCAGATGTACAGGCAGGACTCACTTGTGCCACCAGGAAGGGAGGTGTGGAAACCTTGGTGGTTCTGTCCTGACGCAGCTCATCCAACCCTGCCAGATATTCAGGGGCTGCAGCTGTTTGACCCCAGTTCTCACATCCCCCGCAAGCCCTGCAGAGGGATTTCTCATGGCAACACTGACTGCAGCATCACAGGCAAAAGCTCCTGCAACACTGTCCCCAGGCAGTGAGGTCACCAGCTGTCACTTCCAGCAAAAAATATGCTGGCAAGAAAACAGGATGTTTGCTCCCATCACAGAACTCACCAGGGAGCCTGAGCCAACACCACTACCTCCTCCTAGCTCTCCCAGTGCATGTGAGTTCTCAGCTGTGTATGCGGGAGCAAGCGCTGCTCGGAGAGGAGCAAGCTGACCCTCAGCCAGCTCTGGGGCCCGAGAGCTCACTTCCAGGCAGCATGGTCAGCTGGATGCGACTCCCAGCCCCAGCAGCATGAGCCTTTCCTTCCGCACTGCGCAAGACAGCGATGGACTTGACCACCTCGTAGAGCAGCAGCCACAGCAGGGTCCTCACCACCACCCCCCCACCAGCTCGGGGGCCACAAGGGGCTGCCATCTCTTTATATTATAGAGACACTTGGCACAGAAAAGCAGTTCCATGGAAAGGAAAGTAGAAAAAGCTACCTCTTGGGGGTTTTCAGGGTTAGCCACTTGGTCATCGATGTCTGGCACCACTTGCAAAGGGCCACTCAGCGAGGACATAGACTGCCTGGGGGTAGAGCACAGTGTCAGGGATTCGGAGCACAGAACCAGTTCACCCAACACCCTGGCCAGGGCAATCCTACCTGGCTGGCCCTGAGCGTGGCAGAGAGCTACCTGGATGCCACACCAGCTACTGCTACTAGAGGACACTATTCCAAATTCAACTTCCCTGGTATGAAATCATGTTATAACCCCAGAGCTGCCCTTTTTTTTTTTTTTTTTTAAACAGGATGTGGAACTCTTAACTCTTGCATAGGTAGGAGAGAAAACAGCCACAGCTCCAAAAATCACAGACTTCACTGCTGACTCAACAGACAGCAAAAGAACTTTGCCTGGGCATGCTGTGCAGCACAGACAGAAGGTCACAGGGCTAACAAGAGAGGGCTGTACCAAGCAAACACTGCCAGGATCCATTTCTGCTGGAGTGTGCTACTGGAATCTCATCCCAGTTGGTTCATGCCAGTCCTGGAGTCAGATTTACCCTCAGAAAGCAACCCCACCCTGCACGTGTAATGTTTCTACCTGTAATGGCATCTCCTGCTCTTCCCCTCTAGAGATCTCAGTACTGTTTTGTAATGATATTGCTTTAGACTCCAACCCTGGTCACAATGACAAGCATTTGTACAGGCCACTCTGGCTGTATCCATCAGCAGACACCAGTGGTTGAGAGACAGGATTTAAAGTTTTTTTTTTTTTAGTTCTCACAAATCCTCCTGTTTGGCAGCAGTCTGCTGGCCACAGCTGGAATAACACTGCCTGCAGCCAGAGACGCCATGTTCCTGTGTCTCTCATCTTGCACATACCATGATGCTATGATGGAGCTGAGAGAATCCAGCACTTCAGAAGCTGTCAGACGCTGCTGCGGATCCAAGACCAGCAGTTTTCGGATCAAGCACACAGTGTTTTCTGAGACCCGTCCATCCCTGGAAGAGAGAACACGTGGTCAGTCCGAGTGCCTGAGGTGGGCAAAGGCAGCAGCAGGATGGATGTGCTGGGAGCACAGGTCAGGAACTAGAGGAGCCACCACTGCTCTGACTGAGAGACCCCAGAATTAACCAGGGGGTTGGTTCCCTGTCATTGCAGCATGGGGCCTTTCTCACCTTTGTACAAGATGTCCCAGCTCTGCTACTGCTTCCTTGGTGTCTACTGCATAGAGTCCTTGTTCTCATTACTGCTGCAACCCTCAGGGGCTTTGAGTGAAGCCCCTCCAGCTCCAGCTGTCCCAGTAAGGCCCAGAGCACCACCCGCACAGGCACTAAGAGAAGGGCCTCCCCGGGACAGGCTGTACTCACTCAGGGATGGTGTACTCGGCAGCCTTGATTTTGCGGAAAAGCTCCTGAGGTATGCTGTCATAGAAGGGGAACTGGCCATAGAGCATGGTGAAGAGCACCACACCCAACGCCCACATGTCACTGGGTTTTCCACGGTACGGCCGTCCTGCAGGGACCAAGGAGACAAAAGCAACAGGCTTTACAACACTGCTCACCTCTGCAGCCCATCAACAGCAGTAAAGGCACTGAAGCAACCTCTGTGTATGCTCCCTTTTTTCTAAGCATTACTCAAAGTACTCAAGACTTCCTATCACAAGACAGACACCAAGAACCTCTTTCAAAGATGCATCCTTTGCGAATAAGCAAATTGTTCATCTCCACACAGGTGTCTTCCCTTTCCCTACAGAGCAGGGCTATCCCTGCTGAACGGCCTTGATGTGATCCAAGAGCACCAAGTAATCAGAACAACTGCATACTGTGCTGGAGTTCACACCTCCCTCCCCTTCGCCATCCCTGCAGACTGTTGCCGCCAGGATTCCCGGAGCCTCGCAGGCTCCACAGATGCACTCTGCTGTGAGTCTGGATCAAAGGAGAAGGGAATTTAAGGGCCAGTGAGCACAAGGCAGGGAGAGGCAGGAAAGAAACCCTGAGAAGAGCAAGTGCTCCTCAGGTGAAGAGTGGCCCAAGTTTAATGCCAACCTCACCACCCCAACAGCACTAGAGATTTGCATGGAAGTGCAGACTAAGACTCTCCACACCCAGCTCAGATTGAGCCCATCAAGATGGGACTCTGCCTCCGGGATGGATCCAACACGCAGGCACTGGAGCCTGCTGGGAAGCTGTGGAGGGCACAAGAAGATGCCTCCCCTGGGCAGAGGCAGTCCCAAAAGCTGCTGCAGCCCCAGCACGCCCTGGCAGCCACTCAGTGGAAATGCTGCTTTACAGCCCCTTCAATCGCACAATAAATCAGCAAACAGCAGAATGTATGAGGGTCAAAAAATTAAACTCCAGTGCTGTACCACAGCACAGGACTGAGGGAATGACTTCCTCTGACTCACGCAGTGAGTCACTGCTGCAGCATTTGTTATTTGTACTAATTATTCTTTGCTTTATATGCTCAAAAAAAGGCACCTCTCCCTCCTCCTCCAGCTTTTCCTGCGGTGACATTTCAGCAGCCATAAAACGCAAGCCATCTCTTAGCAGAAGACAGCTTCTTCTGGAGACCTAAAACAATGATTAATTCTTTAGGCGTTTTAGCTTCCCCTTGCACAGGAGCATTAGCAATACAGACAGAGGGATGCTCAGAGTCTGGAGGTGGTGGTGAAGCCTGGAATGTCCTCAAGTAACTTTTCCCTCGATGCTTGAAGGGGAACTGCAGACTGAGCCATTTTGGAACAGTGTTTTCAAGAGCACAGGATCAGGCTGCACGGACACCCTGCAGGGAAGGGCTATTTGCAGAGACATCAGAGCCAGAGCACAGTGCGACTGCACCCAAAGGCCAGGCAAGGTGGTGCTACAGCAGGATGTAGCTCTCTAACTAAGGCTGCTCCTTGCAGGGTCTTGAACAGCCTCAGCTGTCAGAGAAGTCAATGACAGCCTGTTCAGCACCTTGTGGTGTATGGCCTACAGACAGGCCAGTGAACCCATCAAGAGAGCCGTTAGAAGAAACACAGGTGCTTGCAGCCAGGCTATGCTGGAAGGGCAGGTAACAGGGCTGAAGTCCAGGACAGAACAGTACCCCAGATGAGCAGGAAGGAGCAGCTCCATGCAGCCTTTACCAGACACCAGCCACTTGAGCTGCAACTGCTCCAAGCTCCTGCAGAGCAGTTGGCTCATATCATCCATCTGGTTACAGGGGCCTCAGGATATCCTGCAGAACAGGAAAGGCCTGCAAAAAAACACACGTTCCACCTCCCTGCCTGCCTCTGCTCCCTTCCTGGCTCAGTCCTGCCCAGGAGGGAAGCAGCCTCAAACCTGCCTGGCAGATCACAACGGAAGAGCTCAGCTACATTTATTGCTGCTCCCTGCAAACGCGATAAACCTATTGAGGGGAGTCCACTGGGTCTGGAAATTTCAGGACTAGCTCCCTCTGAGGGCATATCTGAAACACGATAGCTCAGGATACCACAAACTAATAACTCAAATCTTCAGCAGAGGTGTTCTCAGTATTCTACATGTTACCCTCACATAAACAAATACGATTGGCAAGGATTCTGGCTTTCACATTAGCTATATGCACACCAGCAAGTGGTGCTGCCCAATGTACTGCTGACTTGTCCGGAAAGCAGTTGGTGCCGATGACCTACTGTCCACAATTTTAGGCCGTTTCCCATCGTCCAAATGCTAGCTTGGCCCTGCAAATGGATAACCCTTAGGCAGGTGGGATGCATTAGGGGTGATCTTGGACTGCATCCTGCAGTTCGGCTCCATCCAAAGTGAATTTTATCTGTGCTCACAAGGACTACTCCACGACATGAGCTAATGCATGGTAACTGGAGTCTATATAAACTTATAGAGAGATGCTTCAGATGCACAGTCCCAACTAGAAATGCACCTTTCAACACTCTAGTCAAGCTCACCTGGATGAGAGCAAAAAAAAAAACAACCCCAAACCTCCAGAAAATCCCCCCAAACGATGCCTCAGTCACTGCCCTGACAAAGAGGACAGCCCTGCTCAGCTATTGCCAGCACAAAAGCTAGCACAGCAGCAGAGTTCATCGAAGAGAAACCTCCTGAAGCAACTAGACAGACAGAAACCACATCTGTTTCAGGAAGTCCCATGCACTGGAAACAGTTAAAAGGTGGGAGGACCTAGGAAAGCTGCTCTTTGCCAGACTTCTGCTTATGGCCACTGCTGGAGACAAGGCATAGGTCAGACTGCTGGAGACAAGATACAGCCCAAACTGCTAGTCTGACCTGATGTGATCATTCCTTTATTTTCAAGTAACTCCTCTCAGTCGGCCCAGAAGCCACCCAGAGGGTCAATAGTTCCCTTCTGGAAGCAAGCAGCAGCTGCTGCAACTGCTCCTCTTAGTGCATGGCCTGGAATAAACTGACATGACGGTGGAATTTGGACCGATTGCCTCTTAGGTCTAGGGATTTACCTGCAGTGTAAGTGAAGCCTCAGGAACAAGATTCAGGCATGGGAAACAGAACATCTTGTTGGCAGTCAGACTTATTTAGGAACAGGCAGGGAGCTTTTAATTAGCTTTGAAGTTCAGACTAGCCTTAAGAAAAAAGTTACACTTGCTCCTTCCCTCCATACTTTCCCAGTTGGAAAAAACCAGACCAAGTCTCATAATTGGACCATAATTAAGAGGCTCTCACAGAAGGCAGGTTACATATGGGAACAGAACTGCATTGTTTACATTTATTGTCAAGAGCCACAAATAAATGCAACAAGTGTTAAGTGTGGGGGCTGTGAATTCCCACTGAGGACTGAAAGGGATTGCCTACCACTAAGCACATCTGGGCTGATGTAGGCAGGGCTCCCTCGCTGGTCTTTCAGCAGGTCATCTTCACTCACGAGGTGCTTTCCAAGACAGAAGTTCGTTATGGTTATTCGATGAGTCCTGGGGAGAATCAGAAGGCGTCAGTGAACAAGGACTGTCCTGCGTGAGCCAAACAGCACAAACAGAGGAAGTTAACACCAAAACAGAGGTGTGTTTCTACAGGGCTTTTTGGGAAGCTTGAAGTGCTGGGAAAAGACAAGCGGAGCTGTAAGATCAACTCCATCCCAAAGGGGAAGGATTCCATACCTGTCAGCATGGCTTGTAAGACTCTTACAGGGGGAATAAGAGAAACTATGGACATCTGCATCCAACTTGAGTGGCACGTGTAAGCGCGGCTGTAAGCACGGGGTGCTCGCGTAACTTGCCCACCTTGCAGCCACACAGCTGCCTTTTGGCCAGCCTGCCAGAAACATCCTAGCCAGCAGCACAGCACCCTGCAGGCACCAGCAGCACCCGGATCTGCACTTGTGTGCTTGCTGACCGTTGTAGGGTATGAGCATTAACGAAGTAGTTTATTTTAACTGCTGATTCTCTTCTACCCCTCCCAACTACCATCTCCCAAAAACATCTTCTCCACACAACATTTTCTGGCGGCTGAGGGGAAAATACCCTACAGAAGGACTGCCCCACGCTTGGCCTCCGTGCACTGTTTGCTTATGTGTTGCCAGCAGATGAACCACAGGACCTTTGATCAGATTCTGTGCAACCACATTTGCGTTACCCAGCAGTCCCACAGCAGGAGTCTGGTGGCAGTTTTACCTGATCTGCAGGACTGCTCTTCACATGCAAGTATGCAGAACAGAGAAAGTCTAATCAACATCCAAAAAACCTCCTACAGAAAAGGTGAGAACTGCAGGTACAAGCAATTTCTCTATTAAGATAACCCTATTTCCCTATGGTATTACTAGCTCCAATTAATGAATTTTTCCAGGGAAAGTGAGCTCATTATGAAACTACTATCACATTAAATCTTCCATGTCACTCAGATAATTTGGATTTTAACATACAACTTGAAGGACTGTCTAGAAGTTTTCTATATTCTTGAGAAGTATTACACAACTAGAGCCTGAGAGCATGAATTAAGTCAGTCACAATAACCAAGAAATACTTCCAGCAAGTCTAACAGACAAGTGAAATAAAATCAAGTGTGGGTTGGCGATGGAGAGTTGATTATTAAGAAAGACAGATTTGTGTTTAAGAAGTGTTAGCTTCAACTGTCAGGAGACTTCCCTGGCTGAATAACTATCTGAAGGATTTAAGGATTTAAAAGACTAAGTGTTCTAAAGGACACCAAAACATTCAGGGTTGCTTGGTTTTATTTAGTCACCAAATTTTGATCTAATCTGTAATCATCCAACTACTGCACTGGCTAATTGGAAAACTTTAATGCTCGCATCTCACAGGGGACAATGTCTGAGACACCTTCATTAGCCCAGGGTGTAACATGCCTGGTTAGGACTTTGCAGTGATAGGTAGCTACCTTCATTCCCCTGCCAACAGAAAAGACCTGGCTCTTCTGTGAGCACGGCTGGAACAGAACAAACATTTCTGATCAGCACAAATGGCTGGTCCTCTCCATGGTGATCTATTCTTATGCCTCACCCACCCTTTCATATGACTCACTGCTGTAGAGGCTACAGTTTTTCCTCACCAAAGCTGATGGTCTTGCTAGTAAAGAGCAAAAACATAGTGTGAAATACAAAGAATGACTTTGGCAAATGTGTTCACAAAGCTTCAAATACCTCCCCCTTCCTGCTAGTGGGGGCCCCTGTGTGCAGCTCTGTCAGTGGGATGCTCCACTGCACACTTTGCCCAGAAAAGAAGGGAAGCTCTGCGTGGATCCTTTAAAGCAGCAACCTTTGTCTGCCTCTTCCTAGCAAGAAGGAGAATCAAAGAAGCAAGCAGAAGATAAGAGATTTATCTTAAAGTGCTACAGAAATGACTTAAAACTCTTTACAGGTGGCCTTGAAAAGCACTAGCTGCTGTGTGTGTTGGGGGGACCAAGAAGTTCAGCCTCAGTAGGTAAGATCTGTTTGAAAGCAAACAGTATTAGGGAGGAGAAAAAAGCAGGCTGTGACCAGAGTGAAGCTGCATGCTTTGTACAGACTCTGGAAGCCTGCAGACCTAAAGCCTTCCAGTTTTTTTATTCATTCCACAGAAAACCAGACAGTGTGAAAAGACAATGAATTCCACTCATTCTTAAAAGTTAGTGCAAAATATTTAGCCAGTAATGCAATACTGAAGGACACAGTGGAGTATCTGAACTGGAGCTAGCTTGCCAACTAAGTAACTGCATAACCCAAGATAACTAAAAAACTCCAAGGAGCCACCAAGCAAAGCGCATGCTACCACCAGCTGCCTCTCACTCGTGCTGAACTCATGCCCCACTGATGCTGTTTGCTCTGCTCCAGGAGGGCTAGTCCCTCCTGTGTCTGCACAGCATCCAAGACATGTTGGACATCAGTGCATTATAAACTAAGCCTTGCATCAAACCAGCTAATGGGAACAAGGAAGCTATTTGAAGCCCAAATACAGACTAGACAGAAGAACTTTTGTTTAGATAAGTAAATATTTTACTGCTAGCAAAAACACAGCAGTGCAACAGTCAAAGATTTAACACTGCTGTGATTACAGTACGGACTGCAGTGTGGGAATTCTTTTAGCATGATGGAAAGTGAATTATGTGAACAGAACCACTTACAATGTTTTAATTCTTTTTTAAAATATAAATAAGTATTTCTCTTGCAGGTTTCTGAATTAGAATAGAATTTAGTTTTCAGAAGTTAGAATTGAAAAAGAAGTGCTGACATGGGGTCACTAACCTTGGTGGAAGAGTGAACTATCTAGGTTGGGCTCAATTCATTTTTGGAGAATAACTCATGTAACTTTGAACTGGATTTGTATTTTTGTGCAGCCTACTTCCAGTTCCCTCACCCTTCTCACATGAGAGCACTCTCAACAAGTGGTGCCTTCAGTTGTGTTTCTAATAGAAATCTGCTTCAGGGAAGAAACGTAAGACAACTGCCAGAACAGCAGCTCTCCAGCAGACTTACCTTTTGTTTAGCACCATGTTTCCTAGTTTCAAGTCTCTGTGCACAATATTTTTCTGTAAAATATGTTAATAGTATAACATGAGCAAAAGCATATTTGTTATAGAAGTATAAACTCAATACTTGGACAAAAACACCAAGTATATTTTAAAATCATCATCTTCATTCTCAGCAATAACCTAGATCAAGGTTTCAAGTCAGGTTGCATCCTAGGTACTTTGCGCACTTCATTTTCGATTCTGGTCAGAAGGACAGAACAAGCAAATTTGCTACTCTGAACACAAAGACAATCTTGAGTGAAACCAAGAGACCTGAAAGGTAAGCGTCCAGGCTCAGTAAGACCGATATGATGAGCATTCCCTCAAAAGACAAATGCTTCACTGCTCTGCCAGGGAAGGACGGGTGTCCCTTGTCACAGTGTACGAAGTCAAACATCAGCAGAATCTTTTTTTGTTACAATAATTTCTAGTTCATCGATCTCAAACTTGTAGCTTGAGGTTCTGATATCAGTTCTTACACTGATTTATTTTGCTTCAAAAGGAAATGCTTGAAGTGTTTCCTGCATTTGATTAGTCTCTGCTCTCCTCTTCAACCACCCCTTTCTGAGGTTAGTAACACCCTAGTTCACCTGATCTGCATTTAGTCCATCTGGCCCCTCTCCACAGTCAAATACTACGTTATCATCGAGACACTTGAGGGGAAGGGAACGCTCTTTTATGGCTCAGGGCATGAGGTCTTAGACAGAACACCATTAGGGGGAAACGGCTGAAACATCCATCCTCTGTACCTTGCCACTGCCTGCACAAGGAAGTTTTAAAACATTTATTATACTAACATGGGAAAACTAAGGCCTCCAGCACTGAAATGGGTAACAAAGATCTTACCTTATGTAATGCTTCTACCACTCGTACCACATCATAAAATATTACTACTGTCTCCCGCTCGCTGAGTCTCTTCTCTTTAATGACATAATGCTGCAGATTGATCAGATCTGCTGTTTTGTCACTGAAATCATGAGCACAGAGACAGTCTAACACAAGACAAATGCGCTTCTTCATTTTTCTAACCATTCTGTTGGCTTCTAGATCTTCTATAATTTCACAAGCTCGGTCCTACAGGGAGGCAAACAAATGAGCAATAGTTCAGGGAAGCTATCTGCACATATGTACTTACAGAGCACTAGAGAATAAATAACTACATGGTGATCTCAAAATAAGCAAACGCAATCATAGCACTTGATCTTTGCCCCGAGTTGGGATTTCAAAAAGAAGATACATGATCTCTACCTAAAGAAGCCAGAGAAAGTCTGTGCTGTTTGGCTATATGCGTATGTCAGCACTGATACTGTATATATACACAGACACCTTTAGGTAAAACCTAGAAAAACCCTACAGTGGTACAGACTCTTTGAACACTAGGGTTCCAACACATTATTAATGAGAATAATAGAAATCTTAAGACACAATTAGCAGTTCTTCCATAACATTAAACAGGACACACCTGAGTTGGACATTTGGCTTATTTAAGATGCAGTACAGACAGCCTCAAGTGAAACATCTATTGACAAAATTTAACCAGCCAGCAAGGCAATACCAACATCCAAACCAGCAATTCCCATCAGCCCATCATATCCATAAATAGCTCTCTTAAGGCATTAACAGCATCACAATTCATTCACACAAGACATTGATCAGCCTATCGACTAGTTTAACTTGCTGATACAGTTTCTTGGCAATTTGTCCCCTCTTGCAAGTCATCATAAAACAGTACAGAGACTGGAAAGCACAAATTCAGTCTTAAAGGGTGCTCTATGGGCACAAATTAATTCACCAGTGAAGCAGCTCCTTTCCTATTTAAAGGGGACACTAATGAGCACCTGTCCCATCTTTGAATGTTCTCACACTTTCCAAATCCCAAACCTCATTACATCCCACTTAACTCTCAAAAGCCCCTGCCACAGACTTTCTTGTTTGAAGCAGCTGTGGTTAATCTCAGCAGTGTGCTGGTAATTCTTTACAAACAAGAACAGGGCCAGCACAAACTCTACATTAAACAAAAGCAACTCAAGCCAATAGTGATTACTGGCATTCCCCCAACCTGGATGGTGACCAGCTGTACCTGAAAGAGCCCATGATGATGAACCACTCCTTCCTGGTTGTGGAGCAGGGAAAGGAGAGAATACTCTGTGTGCAGCAGCATCTTGCCCTGTCGTTCCTCCTGGGTTTCTATTCCTTTATCACCCCTTTCTTCTAAGGTGAGAATCTTCAGGAAAAGGGAGATGACCTTTGTAGTTCCCAGAAAAACCCAAATGTCCCCAAACCTCTGTCATTTTAGGCATTCACATGTATTTAACAGCTGATGTAATTGCTCTGATGTTTGCATACTTGCCACAAACCTGCCTGAACTAACACCTGTGCAGAATGCATAGCGTGAGCTTGATCAACACAGAAAAGCTACTCAGGTGGCTTTTTGCAAATATCCCGGGTGATTTTTCCCACTGGATCCACCCCCGTTTCAGGCAGAGCAGAGCAGATCAGAGCGCCCCAGGAGAGCAGCACAGCAGCCACAGAGGCCTGTCTCAGGGCTAATCTCGACACCAGATCTATGCCTGGCAGAACTGCCCCACGAGGGGAAGTTCCAGCAGCCATTTCTGACAGCGCACTGCTTCAGCCTACACCACACACTACTGCAAGTGCTTCTGTCACTAGAGCTAGAGTTAAAAAGCCTGAAGATATGGAAGCCCTGCAGTTTGCTTACCTTTAGCTGATAAAAGTCATCTGTCCCATCCTTTCTTGCCAAACACTGAACAATACTCGGCACAGGGGAGTTACCTAAACGTGGACCTAACAGCACAAAGCAAAAACAGACTTGTTTTCCTCTAAGCAGCAATGACTAATTCGGGGTTACATCAGTATGCAAGTGTCACGCAGTTTAAACGGAGTTCCTTTTTTTTTCAGGAGACTAAATGCATTTCCACAAATTACCATCTAAAGAAAAAAAATGGTATTGAACTCCAAAACCTTTTTGGACAATGTTTCATTTGTTCACTGGAGAAACATTTAACAAAAGCCCACACATGGCACAGCTGTTTTCAGAAATTCAAATTTCTGCATGCCTGAACCATACGGCTTTTACATTTACTAGCAACACCCACAGCAACTGTTATTACCACACCTCTGAAGCCAACTGCCACCTCTGCAGGGACGGCTCAGGTACACCGATTAGTCCAAATTTCAAGTTAACATACAGTCTCCACTCTTCAGTTTAAATCAATCAGCTTCCAAATGATTATCCATTGGTTTCCAATGTGAAATCCACCATGTTTTTGAGAGTTTTATATAACAGTTCTAAACTAACAACTATTTTAGCAACTCTCAAAAGCTAGCAAAGTGACCTTGCCTTGGCACATACTGCTTATAATGACCACAAGTGCATTATTAAGTTGCCTACATGCCGATTTGACAGCATATTCCAGGCAAGAAGGGTTGAACATTTCTCCAGAGCTCTGACCAAAAAGCCCCTGAATGAATTTGCTCTTTACTGTTTAAGAATGTACTTTAAAAAAAATTTAAAAAAAAGGGGGGGGTGTTAAAAGCAAGGGCTCATATTTATCTTAAAAGCCATGCCTGCCTTCTGTATTAGTGTTATAAATCTCCTTAGCTTGACTAGCTGCAGAAGCTCCAAGGGCTGCTGTATCTGTTATATCAAATGAATTGCACTCTGAGGTAAGAAGTTAAATTACACATCTGCTTTGCCTCATTTTACAGTGCCTTTTATTTTCAGTTTTGCCATCAGTAGCTACCTTGAAAACTGAAGAAGAAAACCCTCCCTGCTTACCTAGTATAAAAGGGCCCGCTCTCTTGGCATTATTTCCAGAAATCCCTGTACAAAGAGCTTTTGCCTTAGCGGATGTTTCCCCAGCTCCTCTGTCTGATGCTCGCCGCTTCATCCTTGGCTCTTGAAAGAGAAAGAAGATCACATCTGATGAGCAATTTGAGTTGATTTCTTATACTATCCCTTATTTCATACTGGAAGGCTTTCACCTACTGATGCACTTGTGTCTCTGCCTACTTATGTTTCTACAAAAAAAAAACCTATGGCTCATTACTGGTAGACCAGTTGTGGGTTGGAGGCTTAATCCATTTCTGAAGGTATAAATCAGCCTCATTATTCAAAGCAACATTTCCCAGAACAGTTGTTTGAGACACATAGTGGGAACAAGTCAAAATAATTAAAGCTCGTTTTACAGCAAAAAAAAAGAAGTTTGCAAATTAACATATTCCAAAAAACTCTGAAAGAAAATGCCTAAGTTATCCTTCTGTATGGATGTCTACTGATTCAGCCTATGGACTTTCGTGGGTTCCTTCACAGAGGACTTCCCACTAGGCATCACAGCCAGCTCAAGTAACTCAGAAGGCTCAAGTGTGTTCCTCAAACAGCCAAGAATGCACAAAACTAACTGGCCATGAAAATAAACAATATCTTTCACCTTTTCCAGCAATGGCACAGAAGACTGAAGCATGCTAGTTGTTGTGAGATTCAGTTAATTTAACAATAATTTTTCAAAAATTTATTTTTAGTCTTAAACTAATTCCCCTCTTCTCTCTCTATTTGTACCTCTTTGGGCTCGAACCTTTTTATTACATCTCCATCTATCTACATCCAGCGCAGCTGTTTGGAGTCCAACATATAAAACTCTATCACTTCAGTCTCCACATGCAGGAATCGATGCTTTGTTTAGAATTAACACACTACTACCTGCCTTTAATGGATATTCCAAAGACAACATTGTGGTGCCAGTAAACATGCTCTCTTGCACTACCGCTCCATGCAAAGAACAATTTAACCTATTAAATGTGAATCTCATGCTTTGTGTCCAAGTATTTATTCAAGGTCCACACATCACTACAATTCAGCACAAACAGCTAAAAGCTTGACTAACGCCTACTTATTCAGCTACTGCAGAAAATCTGATTTCCAACATGCACTGTCTGCTGCTCAGAAATCTGAAGAGAATCTGCAGCGGTATGGCAGAACCAATACCTAAAGGGACAAATAAATTCAAGCCTTTGTGACTAGAAGACTTCTTCCCCTAAGGAAAGCCTTGTTTCAGTTTAGCAGGAAAAGAACCTCTTAGGTTTGCTGCCAGGCTAGCCTTCACGCACTGCATGCTCACTGCAAGCATAAATCAGCTCCATCAAACTGAAGTTTTGTTCCCAATACACCTCCTCTTCAGCTTTATCTCTTGGAAAATAGTTTCAAAGACTTGCACAAATATCTAGGATTAAATGCTTGTGCTCTAGCGTTTCAAAGATTTTTGTTTGTTTGTTT
>JANZLQ010000022.1:1208739-1228499 GCA_026212715.1 Elanus axillaris | reverse complement strand
CCCATCGCCGCCGCGGGCGCTCCGCAGGACGGCGACCCCGCCGCGGACCGGCCCCGCCAGGCAGCGGCCTAGCGCCGTCCGCAGCGCCAGCATGGTCCTCCGCTCACGGCCCCGCCGCCACGGGTGCCGCCATCTTGGCCAGGCGCGGCGGCCGAGCGCCGAGCGCGGGCGACGGGGCCGAGCGCCGAGCGCGTCGATGGGCGAAGCGTCCGTGTCCCGTCCGTTCCGCGCCCCCCCCCCCCCGCCTCCCGAATCCCGGCAGAGGGTCCGCATCCCGGCGGCCGCCCCGGGCTCGTCCCGCCGCAGAGGCGTCCCGGGCCGTTCTCAGCACGTCCCTGTTTATTGCGAGAGGGGACAGGAGGGGCGGGAGGGGACGCACACAGCACCGGCGCAGGCAGCCGGGCCCCTCGTCGGGTGCCCCCAGGCCTAGGCCCGGGCCGGGCCACCCGCAGGCCCCGGGGCTGGGCCCCGTTACCGCTGCCCGGTCCCTGGCACTAAAACACCCGGCAGTCGTGGAGCTCCTCGGCCCCGCCGATGCGGAGGCCCTGCAGCAGGGGGAAGGTGGCGGGGAGCTCCTCAGAGCAGCCCCCATCCCCGGGGCAGCCGTGAGGGTCGGCCCCGTGGAACCACAGGTTCTCGTAGGGCTTGGGGCTGGGGCTGGGGTCGGGGAGCAGGGGCTGAGTGGAGCTGGAGCGCAGGTAGAGGCGAGGCAGGACGTGCTGCTGGCCCTTGTACCCGTCGCCCACCACCTGCGCGTACTGGATGGTCTCCCCGCTCCCGACGAGGCCCTGGCACGGCTCCGCTGCCGCCCAGCCGCGGCCCGGTGTGCCGGGTCCCTCCTGCCGCATGTAAGGCTGGGACAGAGCGGGGAAAGTGCCGGTGATTTCGGCGACGGGCTCCTTGCCCCAGGTGGATGGCTGCTTCCCCGATGCTTTTTCGAGCACTGCGACGGTAGAAATGGTCGCCAGGCCGGGCTCCCTCACGCCGGGGAGCTGCAGAGGCTCCTGGAGAAACGGCATGCGGTCATGGCCTGTTTGCAGGGTGCAGCCCCTCCTCTGCCCCTCGCTTCCCAGCGCCATGGGAGGGAAGCTCCCTGCACCCCTGCTCCCCATCCCAGTGTAGTGCCATGCCCTCCATGCCGAGCGGTGCCCGGATGGGGAGCGGGAGGCCGGGGGGAAAAGCCATCTGGCTCTCACCTGCTGGAGCTCTGCCGGCACCCACTTGCCCAGGCTGCTGTTGGCAGGATCGGGGACGCTGGGCCAGAACTGTTGCTTCACCCTGGCGGCCACAGGACGAGGGGACTCAGCAAGGGGCCCTGAAAATGGCAGCCTTGGGGCTGGCCTTGCTCCCGCCGAGCTCACAGCGGGACCCTGCCACTCCCTGTGTCCGGCTGCCGGGCTGCAGCCAGGGCCACCGCAGCCACTGAGGATGGGGACTCCCAGGGCAGCTCAGCCCGGTGCAGGGCCGGTCCAGCCCACGACGGCTCTCAGTACTCACCGCCCGTTCTTCTGGAAGCAGATGAGCAGAAGTATAAGCAAGACAAAGATCAGCCCCAGGGTCAGGAAGAGGAACTGGATTTCGATGTCATCTGGAAAGTGGGCAGGGGGGAGGATCACAGGGGGAACCGCGGTGGGACATCTCCAGCCACGCTGTGCCGTGAAGCCAGGGCAGGACCTGGGGTCTGCGGGTCCCCTCCTGTCCCTACACCCCCCTCACCTAGCACCATGGTCACCAGGGTCAGGCTGGTGCCATTGGTGCCGCCGGCAGCTGTGGATGCCATGATGTGCACTTTGTACAGGGTTGATGGCTTCAGCTTCTGGATGACAAAGGAGCTGAGAGAGGGTTTTACAGCGGCACCTGGGGAAACACTGGGACTGTTTGGCACAGTGGGGGGCTGCTCGGCAGGTGCCCCTCACCTGCACCGACCCTTGGGTCTCTGCTGGCAGGGGGTCCCATACAGGACCCCCACCCCCCCCAACACTCTCTGATGAGGGCACGGAGTCTGATGACATCCCCACCCAATGCATCGAGGCGGGAAGGAGGGCAGGGCTGGCGGTGATGCCAGCAGGACTCACTGGACACTTCTGCGGTACTGTTGGCCCAGAAGATGGTGTAGCTGGTGATAAAGCCGTTCTGCATCTCAACTGGCACTGGGTCCCAGCACAGCTCAGCATCAGACTTGCTGATGCTCTTCAGGTGAAGCTTCGGGGCGTAGGATGGTGCTGAAACAGAGCAGGACAAGCGACCGGGCGCTGTGCAGAACCGCTGTCTCGGGGTGGGGGGCACATTGAGTAGAAAGTCCCACTCCCGAGGTGTGGGTGTCAGGGCCTGCCCCATGCTGTGCCCCTGTGGGGTTCGGTCCAGCTGACAACACCTTTAGAGATGAGCCAAGATCCAGCCCAGTGGGCTGAGCTCTTCTGCACAGCCCCTGAATTCAGGGTGTGTGGTGGGAAGGCTGGCTTTCCTTTTTGAAAGGCAAAGGCTTGCTGGTGTGGGGCAAGTCCCCCGGGGTGCCGAGGGCAGCTGCTGGGAGCACACGTACCCTTCTGCTTGGAGTAGGCTGCGGTGTGGACGGGCACCCCTATGGCATCCTTATAGAGGGGGTACACTGAGATGTTGTACCGCTGGAAAGGCTCAATGCCATCTGCAACAGAGAGTAGAGGGGGGGCCAGGGGTTTGGGGCTCTGGCTGCCTTGTGCCTGCCCCACAGCACCAGCCCACCTGCCCTGTGCCGTACCCTGGGAGTGGATGCAGGGGAAGGAGGGAGTGTATGGAGTGGGCTTGGGGCAGTCAGGTGGGGTGCCAGCCCGCTGGTACACATCCCCTGCCCAGCTGACCAGGAGGGCAGGGACCCCCGGCAGCCCCCGGCTTACCCTGGATGAGGGCTGCGGTGGTAGCCACGTCACGCTCCATCTGCCAGCAGGCACTGCAGCGACCGGGCTCCGAGGACACCCGCTGCCACTCCAGGACATAGGCAGCCACCGGGGCCGACGGTGCCTCCCAGCGCACCCAGAGGCTGCGCTCGCCCCCGGGCACAGCCCGGAGCCCAGCCAGGGGCTGACCTGCATGGGGACATCCAGCCGGGATGATGGGAGAGGGGAGCATCCCTGCTGCATCGCCCCCCTGTCCCCCCCAGATCCCGGGGGAGAACGAGCCTCAGGGGGGCATGTGGAGGTTTCAGACCACGGGAAGTTTGCACTTCCTTCACCTTTCCTCTCCAGGAGGATGACTTCGGTCGGTGCCGACTCGCCGGCGGCGTTGTAGGCTGAGAGATAGACCCTCCTGGTCCCTGCTGGCGCGGAGAAGTCGCACTGGGTGTGGGTGGTGTTGCAGACAGTGGGGGGGTCCCTGCCCCTCTTCCTGGGGCTCAGGGTGACGCAGTACCCCAGCACTCGCCCGTTCGCCTCCTGCCGCCGTGGAGCCTGGGCGCAGGCAGGGTGTGCGGGGATGCTCGGTCCCCGCGGGGATGCTCGGTCCCCGTAGGGATGCTCCATCCCCAGGGCGATGCCCCAGCAGCCCCAGTGCCCCCACCACCCACCTGTACTCACCTTCCAGCGCAGCTGCACCTCCAGCTGCCCGCCTGCTCCGGCCGGCCGAGTGCTCCACCACGCGTCCAGCTTCCCCGTGGGGGCTGCAACAGCAGAAGGGTGGCCAGGGAGCCGAGAGGGGTGAGCGTGGCCGTGCCGCCGCGGCTGTGCTGCCCGGCCAGGCAGAGGGGACCCCCCAGGTGAGTCCATACCCACCTTTCTCATGGGTGGTGTAGTCCCTGCCCAGGCTCCACTCGCTCCAGTAGCCCCGTGCCGAGCTCCGCCGGCACCGCATCTGGAAGCGGTACTGCGTGCCGAAGAGGAAGCCACAGTGCTGCACGGTGCCTGCCTGGCCAACGATGCCGGTGACCTGGTGGCAGCCGAAGCGAGGGCTGTGCTGGCTCCAGCCTCAAGCAGGGGACAGTTGTGGGGGCACAGCTCATGCAGGGACCGGCCCCGGTGTGGGTGATGCGTGGGGCATGCGAGGGAGCACCCCACTGCTCCCGCGGCAGGAAACCTGGCAGAACTCGGAGCAGAGGGGAGAATCCCGGCTCCTGCTCGCTCACCATCCTCGGTCCCTCTGCCCCAGCAGCACTCACCAGAGTCCAGGCAGGGTCCTCGGGCGCCCGATAGCGCAGCTCGCACTGCAGCTCCATGTGTGCATTGCTCCGTGCCACCTCCCAGGCCAGGGCGACGCAGTCGGTCTGGAAGGGGATGGACTGGATGCTCTGCAAGGCCGGGGGGTCCAGCTTGGCTGGAGGAAGAGCAGGGGAGAAGAGCTGGAGAGGTGCTGCGGCAGGCAGTGCGAGGGGCCACGGCCTCGCATGTGGCCGTTGTTAATGCTACAAGGCGCAGCTGGGGTGCTGGCCTGCCCGAGACAAGGGGCAGGGAGAAACCACCCTGAAAACCCTGAAACATTTAAGAGAATGGCTTGTGGCAGGGGCTGGTGTATGCCCCTGCCCAGGACACGGGGCGATGCTCGGGAATGCGGTGCCAGCATTGCTCTGCAGCCTGGGCTCCAGCCAGGGTTAACGTCTACGCAGGAAAACAGATCCCGCGGGACCTGGGGTCTGGTACACGGCCAGGAAAGCCTCACTTTTGGGTCTGCCTCGGGGCAAGCGCCCAGCACGGCCATAGGAGGGCTCAGCTGGTTCATGGGCAGCCCTTCCGTGGGTCCGGAGCAGGGAGGATGAGTCGCACCATCTGGGAAGGTTCCTTTTATAAATAGTTTATAGGAGCTGAATATATTATTAATAAACCTCCTGAATAAATGGGTAATCAATTGCTGGAGACAGTTGTAGAGTGCAGCAGGTCAACTGATGGCTCATAACCCACTGGCACACGCCGCTCAGTCTGTAATGCAGCTTTGGCACCTATTCATCCCAGCAAGCCATTTATCATAGGAACCTGCCTGTAAAATATGACCTAAAAGCCCAACGTGCTTTAATGGCACTCTAATACCTCTCTCACGGCTGATGAGCTTCCCTGGCCCCTGACCTCCGCAAGAAGCGGGAGGCTCTGGCTGTCACTCACCGACATCCATGGGGTCGATGCAGAGATGCTCTGACTCGGCCGTGCCCAGGGCATTTGTGGCGGACACCCAGATCTCCATTTGCCGGTAGAGCTGGAGCAGCCGGCGTGGCACCGTGCAGCGGCTGCGGCCGCCTTGTGGGGTGCAACCTGTCACCGCCTGGGCTCTGCTTCTGCGGCAGCGAGAGGAGTGGGCTCGGGGGTCCCTCTGGCAGAGGACGAGGCTTGCCATGTGGTTTTGGGGCGGGGGGGGGAGGCAGGAGAGGTGCCCAGACACCAGGGACCGTATCACCCCCTGAGGCTTACCCGGCACACTTCAGTGTGACGCTGGTGGGAAGGTGGCTGTCGGCTCCCTGCTCCCACTGGCACGTCAGCCCGTAATCGCTGAGGTTCAGGATGCAGCTGAGGTTGAAGGGCTTTGCAGGCGGGTCTGGGAGAGAGCGGCCACGGAAGAGCCTGAGCAAAGTGCCCATCCCAGCTGCGGAGGAGCTGCAGCCCCCTCCGTGCCCGGCTGCAGAGAGCCCTGCTGCCACGCCAGCGGCTCCCCAAACCTCCCCTGCCCTGCAGCCTGCCCGCTGGGCACTGGTACACCAGGACGTTGGCTGCGCACAGCCCCAAAACAGCCTCCATCAGCCATCGGCCCCGGCTGCTCCTCCTGACCCAGCGGCTTTGCCCGGCTCAGCCGGGGCAGACACACATCTCGGAGAGGAGACGTGCAAACCCCGGTGCCAGGTTGCACTTCTGTGAAGTGCACACGCGGGTGACCCGTGGCAGCACCAGACTTACAGCCTGCCCTGATCTCAGCCATTCCGATGCGCTGCTTGGTCCCATTCCACTCCACCCAGCACCACAGCTTGGCCTGCGTGCGGTTGAACTGGGGCAGGGTGAGGTTGGACACCTCCGTGTCCCCTGGGCCCCGGTACTGGCTCCCGGCCACGGGCTCGTTGTCCAGCATCCAGGTGATCCGGACCTTCCCCTGCTCCAAGCCATGGCACAGCTCGCTCTGGATGGTGCAGGACGCTGTGACGGCCGAGCCCAGGGGCACAACGGGTGAGCCCACGGCCACCGAGGCGCAGCCCAGGGTCCCTGCAGGCAGGAAAAAAATGCATCACATCCAGGGCACGGCCGTGATGAAGCCGTCTCGGCTCCTCTACGCCCAGGCAGGACAGAGGGACGAGCTCCTCTTCCCTTAGAGGGGCCTCCCAGCCGCTGGAGAGGAAGAGCCGGGCGTTGGGCAAGCCTGCTGGCACACGCCAGGCCCCATCCTGCCCGCCTGCAGCAGCCCTGCGTGCCACGGCCACGGCCGGTCGG
Organism: Elanus axillaris; assembly: GCA_026212715.1. Classification (NCBI taxonomy): domain Eukaryota; kingdom Metazoa; phylum Chordata; class Aves; order Accipitriformes; family Accipitridae; genus Elanus; species Elanus axillaris. The sequence continues at coordinate 1,222,131 of JANZLQ010000022.1, read as the reverse complement.
GATGGGCGCTGGGTGCATGGGATCGGCCGCGGGGCAGGCGGCTGCGGGACGGGACGGGTCCCACTCACCGCCCGGGCGGAGGAGCAGGAGCAGGGAGAGCCGCAGGAGGAAGGGTGTCCTGGCACCGCGCCTGGCCATGGTCGCCTCCGTGGCTTTGGCATCACCTGGAATGGAGAGAGCAGCTTGTCCTGGTGGGTTGGGAAGGGGCTGGGGACGAAGCGGGCTGGAAGAGCCATGGTGCCACTGTCACCGACGCTTCCTGGAGCAAAACGTCCTTTTGCTGTCAGACGCAGCCTCTCCCCCCCCCTCCAAGCCTTTCTGCAGCGCTGACACCTCCACCCCCGCGCTTGGCAGCCCATGCTGCTGCAGATGCCGGTATGGAAAAGCGCACCGGAGAGGGAATCTGGTGGGGACCCCTCTGGTACAGCCTGCCACCGGCGCTCGGCCCCACGCACCCTGATCCTGGGGCGCAACACCCGATGCCTGGCTGGCTGCAGGTACGGGCTGATTTTATCTCAGGTTTCTTCAGCCTCTGCCGGGGCAGAGATTTGTGGTTTCAGGGAGGGTTAGCGCTGGGTTTGGGGCGGCAGAGCTGATAAGCTGAAAGAGGGAAACGAATGAACGACGGCAGCGTCCTGCCTGCACCCCCTTCCCTGTGTCACCCCCTCCAGCTGCACCCCCCCACGCCTGCTGCTGGGAATGGCCCCGGGAACGGCGGCTGCCTCTGCCCCTGCCCGGCCACCGGCTCATCCTCTGCCCTGGCTTGGTCCCAGCCATGTCCTTGATGGTGCCGGGCACTCGCCCCATGAGGGGGCTGCCCACCCTGCACCCGGCTCTGGGTGCCCAGGGGTCCTCTCCCTGCCCCGAGCTGCCATCCCGAGGCAGATGAGGGACTCGAGTTTGGGAAATGGGGGAGCAGCCACCCCCGAGCACCCAGCACGTGTGGCCGTCCCAGGCAAGGGACACAGCAGAGCAGCCTGCACAGCCACAGACAAGGTGCTGAGCCAGACCCGGGCACTGCACAACCCATCCCTACCTCACCATCATCCCTACCTTGCTTCCATCTCTACTTCTCCTCCACGCCTGGTGCGTCCGGCTGCCGCTCACCGCCTGCTCCGAGCACCGGCCTCTGGCTCCCGGCAGCTCGCCGTGCTCAGCCCATTTGCTAACATGCTGCTTTCACCGTTAGTTCCTCAAAACCAGTGCCGTTAATTGCTGTGACTCTCTGAAGAAGGTGATTGCAAAACACTTCCCTGAAGGCTGCGACCGCCTCACTCGCTGCAGGAAGGAAAGCCCAGCGGCACGCACACATCCAGCCGTGGGGAGCAGCACCCGGCCTCGCCTCCCACCCTGCCTGCTCCAGCTGCTGGGACGTGGCCCCACGGGATGCGGCACAGCCGGCTCCTTTCTGCGACTCCCGTGGGGCCGTGGGGCTGGGCTGGGGGACATGGGCTGGGGGACATGAGCTGGGGAACCTGGGCTGGGGGACATGGGCTGGGGGACATGGGCTGGGGGACAGGGCTGGGGGACCTGGGCTCAGAGGGCAGGAGACAAACCCATCCATGGCTGCCAGCACAGTGTGGTGCTGCCTGGGCGCAGCTCGCATCCCTCAGCCCGCTCCAGTGTCCTCGCCGGGCACTCACTGTGGGGGACTAGGCTCATCCCTGCATCCTCGTCCCTCCGAGCTTCAGCCCTCTCCTGGGATGTGCATGCCAGCCTTACCACCCCGGTCCCTGGGGACAGCACCGCTGCTCCTTGCAGCCAAGCCTGGGCTGTCTCCTAAAGCCTGGCCCTGGGGAGAGCTGCCCTGCGAAGCCCCGTTTGACACACATTGTCCATGTTCCCACCAGGCAGTCCAGCTTGCCCCAGAGTGAGGGGACCCGTCAGATGCTCCAAGGACAACCCGAGACCCGACCTTCCCACGGGTACCTCCCCATGCCAACCATTAACTTGGCTTCTTCCAGCAGCTCCTTGCCCAGCCGCCCCACTGGGGCTCACTGGTGGGACACCGGGCAGCTCTGCCCACCCACGCCAGGCTGCCATCGCATGCCCGGGCCGGGGAATCCGTGTCCTGCGGGACGGGACCGGAGCATGGGCGTAAACAGGGGATTGCCCAACCCGCGACGCATTCGCAGCCTTTGCAACGGAGGCGGCTGTTGTGCAAACAGCTGTTTACTACGGGATTTGTAGCACGCATTTCACCTCCAGCGGCGCGTTACTCAGCGCTCACGCAACCCCACGCTGCAAACAACTGGGAGGCCAGCGCAGACCCCAACCCGGCGTTCCCGGGGAGGCAGGGTGGTCTGGGGCCATGGGAGAGCGGTCTGGGAGAGACCCACTCCCAGCATCGCCTCCCACGGAGCCGGGCGTCTGGCCGGAGGGAGATGGCCCTGGGGCTGCGGCCAGCCACCTTGCAGCCCCGATAGACCGAGCAAAAGGTTTTTTCCCCCCAAATTTCCTCTGCCCAGACCCCCCCCTGCTGAGGCTGCTCCCCAGGGCTGTGCAGGGGCCAATTCCCACAACCGCTGACCTGGGGCAGGGGAGCTGCCCTTGCAACACTGCCCTGGGGTGTAGCAACAACCCCCAGTATTTTGGGACGGAAGCGTGAGGCTTGCAGGCTGTTTACCAGCCAGAGCAGGAATATCCACGGGTAGCCATGGTGACGTGGGCATCTCTGTGGGAACCGGAGGGCAGGCAGAGCTGCGAACACCCAGCTGGACACAAACAAGTGTTGCCCTCCCCATGCTCGCCCGCTGCCGCCGATGGGGCCCCACCACAGGGTACGTGCGGTGGGATCGTCCGTCCTGCTCCGCCGAGGGGTCCGTGCATCCCACCCTGGAGCACGCCTGCTCCCCGGCTCGCCTCGCCCATGCTCCCTGTGGGAAGGGTTTGTCCTCGAGGAAGCTCCGAGCGTGCCAAGCTGTCAGGGATGGCTCCCGGCATGGCTGCCTGTACTGCGCCCGGGGCAGCGGTCCCTTTCCGAGATCAGGGATGGAGCAGACGTGCCGCCATGACAATGCTCTCGGTTCCCCTTTGGCTCTGAGTCACTCTCACAAACCCACAGATCCCATCCCTGGGATGGGATGGGGGACAAGAGGCAGGCTGCCATCCCTGCGGAGCACCCGCGGCCAGAGCCGCAGGTCCCGGCCGGCCCAGCGGAGGGATCCCGGAGGAGCTGGGGCAGGAGGAGAAGCCGGGGGGAGGCTGCCAGGGTGCAAGAGCCGGCTGGGTGACGGAGGGTCCCGTGGGATGAGGCTGTGGCAGCGCAGAGGCAGGTGGTGACACGGGGCCGTGGTGCGGGACAGGCTGCGGAGCACGGTTTGGAGGAAGGTGGGTGCTGGTGGCCCGGACAAGGCACGTTTCGGGGTGAGCGGAGGGGCAGTGGGCTCCCCACCCGTGGTGCAAGAGCCACCCCCACGCCAGCCGAGGCTGCCTGGCAAAGGGGAAGGTGGAAAGGGGAAGCGGCCGTGGGGCTTTTCCCGGGTTGCAGTGCGTGGGAAGGGGACCGATGGCACTGGGCAGCAACCCACCAGCATGGCCAGACCCCTCGGGCAGCTCTAGTTGCAATCCGCAGGTAGCACCGGAGGCGACAGGGACGGATCCGGACCCTTCCCGGCACCGCGGAGGCACCGCTGGCTCTGCCACCGCCACCCCGGGGCAGAGCGGATCCCGTCACAGGGGAGGTGTGAAGCGGCTCCATTCCCTGTCCCGGCTGCCGAAGCTCCCGCCGGGTTCCTAGCATGACGCAGGGTGGGAAGGGGCAGCAGGACCCCCATGCGTCCCGCTGCCGACGAGCCGTCCCGCTGCTGCGGCCTCCGGGAGCCAGGACAGCCGGGCCGGCAGAACCCCACCGGCCAGCACCGCTCTCCCACCGCTCCCCGTGTTAAGTGCCTGGGGGTTGTCAGCTGCCTCCATTTCTCAGGCGTGTGTTATCAGCACCTCTGATTTAATCCCTGCTGGGTGGATCACTGCTATTAAGCAGAATAAAGTACATTACCAGCTTGTATCAGCTCAGCTGTCAGCAAGAACCGGCTTCCCAAAGGAGATTTTCCCTTTCTTCTTTTCATTCCCTAAAAAAATAAAATATTGCCAGTCATGTAAGATGCAAGATCTAAGTGCAAAGTCTGCTGCAGTCTCCAATAGATGAGGAGAGCTGTTTAATTGCTGCCCAACGTGATTAATTCAAACAAACCACCTCGTTCAGCTGTCAGCAACAGGGAGGGCTCCTGGCCAAGCCACGCTGCAGGCAGGCAGAGGCTGGAGCGGGGAGACCCTCGGCTCGGCAGCACAGGGGCACAAGAGGGGAATCCAGGCTGCCAGCACGGAGCCCACCTGGAAAGGGGAGTCTGGCTGGGACCCTCCTGCGTCCGCAGGCTCTGGTCACCCCAAATCCCCCAGCACTGGGGATGCCCATGGTGCTCGTCCCAGGGTGCTCGTCCCCACCACGTGCCGCTGCCGCCCTGCTCCTCCCCAGCGCAGGCGGCTGCAAATTGGAGAGAATTGATTACAGGGGTCTGAGAGGCTGACCTTGAACAAGGCTCCTGACACATTACTGTAATTAATGAGGCAGGAGGATTAATTTTCCATGTTGCGGGAACCTGGGGAGTCCCTGGTGGGCACGGGGAGGGGGAGGATGGGGTGAGAGGGGCAGAAAGCTGCCTGTGCTGCCTGTCATTATTCATCTCCAATCTGCAAGACACCAAAAGGATGCCAAAGGGCTGCAGCTCCAGCACGGGAGAGCAGTCCTTCGGGATGGGCGAGAGGGAGAGAGATCTGCCATGGGACCATGTAAAACTTGCCTGTCCCTAAATTACTGGCTCTGTTGCCCAAGTGTCTGCAGCAGAGGAACCTCCCTGTGCCTGGCGGCTGAGCCCCGTGCCAGCCTCTCATCCCCTGACGCTCCTGGGAATTCCCACTCCTTTTTGCCAAGACGCTCCGGAGCTCAGACACGCGGAGCATCTTCTCCCTCTGCCACTGCTGAAAAGAAATTTCCCGTCGATGCTGCCCCTCATCAAACCAGCTGGGCAAGGGGATTTTTGTGCCCCCCCCAACCCCCATCCCACTGCGACCACAGTGCCAAGCAGCACGTTTGATCCCGGCTGCCAGGGATACGTGGCCGACTTCTGGCACTTCCCAGCAATCAGGCTGCAAGCACAGCGCTATTATTTTTCTGCTCTAATAAACACCCCTGACAATAATAGAAAAAAATCAGCTTTTGTCGGGAGAAAAAATATATCTGGAGATTATTTACTCAGAGTCAATAGCTGCAAATGGAGGCATCAGCCCAGGCAGGCGCTGACAGCTGCTCGCTGTTGGAGCAGCCGGACCATTGCATGGAAACGGGGCAAAACCCTCCCAACAGATCCCCTGCTTGCTCCCACGATATAAATACACCATCTCGGCTGCGCTCTGCCGGAGGACCCTCAGCGTCCCCCATCCGTTTTACCCTGGGACCAGCTGCAAGGGCCAGGCCCCTGAAAGGCCCAGGAAAGCTTTGGGTGCTCCCGGGAGTGGGAGCAGCCGCGGGGCTGGAGCCCGGCTCGGAGCCGGCATCCTCTCATCTGCCAAAGGCTCAGGTCTGCAAGAGCAGGAAATTCATGGTCAATTGAGTTGCAGCTAATCATAAAGGGCAATTAAATGACTGCTTCTTGAGGGCTATAAACATCACCAATTTAAATCCAGTGACACACGGAAATAGGAATCCAACCAAGCAGCCTCCAAAAGTGCTTTATTCCCCATTATTTTCATTAGCTGGCTTGTAATTTGATTTGTCTCTCTCCTGCTGCTGGCTTTTTCCATGGCCAACAGGAGCAACAAATGAAACACACTCAGACTCACAAACCCTGACTGCGTCCACGCGGGTCAGGAGTGACACAGCTCCTCCGGCTCCGGAAAAACGGCCACGTTTGTGTCCTGGGAGAGGGGACCGAGGGGTTGGGGTGCCAGACCGTCCCCGCCGGCGAGCCCCCGGCACCGCGGCTGTGCCATGCAGCCTGCCAGGACGGCTGTGCCCGGCGCTGCCGGAGTCACCGCGGCCGAGTGCTCCGGGCATGGGAGCAGAGCCCAAAGCTACGTGGGGACACCCCATCCCTGCTGCAGGGCAGGCCTTATCCTGGGAGCAGCATGCCAGGGACGTCACCTCTGCTGCTGTTGTCACGCGCCTGGGCTGGCTCGTCTTCTGCAAATTCCAATTAATTTCACTAGGCTCTTCTGACAAGATGGATTAAGGTCTTTCCCCTTCAATCTACTCTGCCGTGAGCTGCAGCGGAGGCGATGCCGGGCTGGTCTCCCTTCCGACCTCTGTTCTCTCTCCCCTTGGTTTGCTTCCTTCTCCCTCTTTTCCCACACGGACCCAGCTGAGGGTGTTGGCCCGGAGGAGGCAGCAAGCCGGGGGCTCCACCACTGATCCACACACGGAGCTGCCTCCCGGGGCTCGGGAAGGGCAATTCTCCAGGGACACCTCTGCGGTGCCGGGAGCGGGGGTCCCACGGGTTGTCGTGCTACAGGCACCCGCAATGGTCCTGCGGCAAGCTGGAGCCCGGGAACAATCTCCAAGGCTCACGCTGTGTTTTCCAGCAGCTGCCAGCCCTCTGCCCCAGGGGCAGGCGGCCACAGCCGGGACGGTGCTGCCGCTTCGGGCCAGCACCAGTGTCAGCATCATCCGCCTCTGGGTGCTCCTGTGCACCCTGCACCGTGCTGACGTCCTCCCCCCGTTAGCTGCAATTTCCTTGAAAGCTGTCAGGCTTTGCTGGGGCACCTTTGCAAATGAAGAGAGAAGAAAACAACGAGGCCTGCATTTATTCCACTAGAAATTAATCCCCCCCTTCTTATTTAAAGGTATCAGTGAATGAGGCCAAGTTGTTAAGTGACAAAAGAAAAATGATTCTTGCCTTCCAGGGTTATTAAAATCATGTTCTACAATTTTAGCAGCCACAAGGAAGCCCAGATAATGACAGATGATGATAATACATCTCCAGCTCAGCCTGGTCTATAATGATACTGCCCATATCTCTTGTATTACCACCAATTACTCAGCGTATAAGTATAATGAAAATGTACATCCATTCTGGGCAACTGCATTTGCTGCCTCTGAATCCAATTTCTCCCTCTCCCAGCCGGTGACGGAGGCGGCTGGAGCTGGCTGCTGGCCGGAGCCACCACCATGCCTGGCTCTGCCCTCGGGCTGGAGAAGCCAACGCTGTCCCCGGGAGGAGCAGTGCCGGCGGTGGGTGCGATGGGCGCGAGGTGCCCCTCGCCCCGGCCACGTTTCGCAGCGGGGACGGGAGCATCCGTGGCTGCACGATGGCTTGTCCGGTGGGCAACGGGAATCCTGCATGGAGAAGGCAGTTACATCTAACCCAGCGGGGGCTGCGGATGCGGCAGCCCCTGCCCAGCTCCCAGCAGCTTTCTCTGCTGCCAAGACCCAGTTTGGAAGTCCCCATCCAAGTGCTGAGACGGCATCATCCCGCTCAGCCGGCAGCAGCCACGGGGCCCCAGCCTGGAGGCAGAGCGGGCACCAAACCCCCAGTCTCACCTTCGGATGGTCGGAGGCGGCAGGGTCAACCCCCCCCCCCCCCTTTTACACCATCGTACCTGGGTGGGCAGGCGTGCTGCCCGCTCCCCGCCGGCGGGCTGTACACCGGGGGCGGCTGCATCCCACAACGGCGCTTAATCCTGTTAAAGTGGAGTGGAAATTGCTTGGATAAAGGTGGCCATCTGATCACACAGCGGATCCGCTCCTGCCGCAGCACCTGGAAGCTCAGAGAAGGTGCTCCCTGTGTAAGATTAATACAGATATATATTTCATCTGGATTCTATTATCTTTCACTTTATTCAGGTCAAAAAGCAGGAGATGACATCTTTTAAGATGAAAACATAATCTTTTGGAAAATTGAAAATAGAGATCATTGTTTGGGCAGAAGTACACGCGTGCGCTCACTGCTGGTGCTGCCAGACGCGCGGCGGCTCCGGAGACCCTCAGCCCGTGTGCGGGGACGGCTCCACGCGGGTCCCTGGAGTCAAGGAGCAGCTCCTGCCGATGGAGAGGAGCTGGCGTCGGAAAAGCTCCTGAAAGGCTTCGTGTGTGCGCACAGCCGGCACTGGGCAGCCTCGGCAGAGCCCGGCGGGGACCCCAGCCTGCCCCTCCTGACACCCCCTCGGCGAGCACCGAACGCACCCCCAAAAAGAAACCCCCCACCACAACGGGGCCAGGTCCCCCCGTAGATGTTTTTCCTTGGAGCAGAGCTCCAAAGCCAGTCGGCTCTTTAAAACGGGTCTCCAGGTAGCAGAACTTGCCTCATTATTTCTTGAATTAAATGCCTTTATTTTTTCATAACTTTGTGCAATATATACGTGTATGTTTAATACATAATTAACAGCCCCTCCATGCTCTAAGCTACGCTATCGCAGAACGCCCATTACCTTCTCCGAACAGATTGCGTCTCGTAGCACAATTTTAAATGAGTTATTGAAGAACATAGGTGCCTCTATTAATTATTTCATAAATATTAATGAGCCCTTAATGGCTGGAATCCTGGAATAACATATTCCCAGGGAGTTAATTTTTAACAAGGTGGTTAACCACACTGACCGGCAGGCTGGTGGGAGCCGACACGCCTGCACACTGCGGCGGGGGGCTGATGGCAATTAGGAGCAACGCCAACGCTTGCCGGGGAGCACGTGCCGAGCCGGGCCAGGGCTTGCTGCCGCGCTCGGATCCCTCGGAAAACTCCCCGCCTGCTCGGGAATCGCACGACGGCTGCCAGCCGCTCTGCGACGCGAGCGGGGCAGGATGGGGCGAGGGTGCCTGCAGCAGCTGCCGGGACCACAAAGTGAGCGGGTGAGCGTCTCTCGAACGAAACGGCCGTCTCCATCTCCCGGCATTGCCGGGGTGAATCCTCCTGCCGCCGCCTGCGTTACACCAAGGAGAGCAGGCGGTGGGGAATACAGAGCGAGATCAATACTCGCAGCCGAGCTTGTGGGGAGCTTATTGAGACGACCCCCATCCCTTGGGAGCTGCGTGCACGTGTCTGGAAATCGATGTGCTGCATCGTGCATGAGTTACCAGCCAAAATAAATCCCTAGAACAGGGCACTGACCTGGAGGGAGCCTGGCTCAGAGGGAGGGAAAACCCTGAAACAAAACACTGCGTTGTCCTCTTGCAAGTCAGAGCTAAACCGAGGACGGAGCTGGGATCACCTGGGACATGGGCGACGCTTAGTGGGGGTTGCATCTTCCGCGAGCACCAAGCGAGGGCCAGGCTTCCTCAGGCAAGCAGGTCAGCACCTTGCGGACAGCCCAGCACAAGGGCAGCCCTTTCACAGCTCCTTAAATCACCCTGGGCCCGTTCCCACTCGTTAACCAACCCGGCTGCAGCAGTGGGCAGAGTTATGGAATAATTATCTCGCATTAGCAGCACTCCCTGCAGCTGGTGATGCTGGCAGTATATCTGCCGTCTCCCTGGGGTGTATTTAGTCTGCGCTTTCCTTTCATGGAGATATACGGAGATGCTGCTATTAAGTCCGGGAGAAGTTATGGCCTCGAACCGTGCACAGCTGAACAAGGTGCAAGGGGGGGGGCAAAACGCTGAGCCAGGGTCAGGCCTCGGAGAGGGATGTCGGGCACGGAGAGAGGGATCCGGAGCTGCGGATTCATGAACCCCGTCAGAAATGCAAAGCCCAGCCCGTGAGCGGCGGCAGCGGCAGGGATGGGTGCTGCGCAGGACAAACCCTGCACCCACCAGCGCTTCGCCTTGAGCAAGCGTCCCACCGCAAGGGGGTGTGTGCGTGGGGGGGCCCACGCGGGGTGGGACCCCCCGGCAGCGAGGGGTCACCCCAGACCGGGCTGCCAAAGGGTGGGGAAGTGGCGATGTCTTTGGAAAGACGGGACGACGCTGATTTATGGGGGCAATTAAAGCTCTTTCCGGCCTCTCCTTAGCAGCATTTTGGCATTTGATTCTTCATGAGTTACTGCACCTTCTTCTTCCCTGGGAGAAATTTACAGCTATGAATTTTGCAAATCCCAGCAGAGCATAATTAACTTCTTACACAAAGCAGGAGACCCGAATCGCAGCTCCCATCTGCAGGAGAGGCGCGTGGTGGCTTCAGCTCCAGGCAGGGGGTTTCCAGCCAGGGAGCCCCGCTGAATTTCTTAGGGCTTTTGGAAGTGAGAAACTCATGGGGTTTGGCATGTTTTCATTCCGGCCTGCAAATTCTCTTTCGCTGTGGGAAGACCTGGACAGAGCAGGATCCCCTGCGGAGCATCGCTCCGGGCAGCCCTGGGGTGCAGGTCTGGCAGCATCCCTGCCCGCCGCGAGCCCCGAGGCTGGAGCGAGGGATGCTCCTGCACCATCCTGGATCCGCTCCTGTGTCCTGTAGCTGAGGCTGCTCCACCTCCAACTGGTGTTTTATCACCGTGATCAGGCAGTAACAGCCTTGGCCTGGCAGCACACCCCCAGCAGCAGCTCCGGCATGAATATTGATGGGGCAGCTGGATGCGGGGGGAAGACACAAGCTAATTTAATCAGGGTGACAGGAGCGCGGCTCCCCGGAGGCACTGCGCTGCCGTTTCCTGACATTAATGTTACTCTGTGTCACAAGGCATTTTTTAATGTAGCTTGCCGGTAAAATAATCAGCCTTCTCTGGGGGTAAAGAGGAATTTGTTTCTCATCTATTACGATACAGATGTCGCTCCTCAACTGTCATTAGCACAAAAGAGGAAAGCTGGGGCAACACGTCTGGTATTTTTGGAAGTATGACATGGATGAGAAACATATTGTCGCCTTTCAAAGGCAATAAACAACCTCTGTCATGCAACATCCCTCAGGGGACACGGGGCTGATGGGTGCTGCGGAGCCCACCCAGCCCCACGGGGTGCACCGGCCTCCGTCCCCGGCTCTTCCCTGGACGAGCTGGGGCCGATCCCTGGCCTGAGAGCTCAGTGCTGGGAGAGGAGCCGTATTTGGGGAGGTCTGGGGGGTCCTGGGGCCAGGGCTGAGGCAGGAGCATCGCTGCTCCGGGGATGCCTGTGGCCCCAGAGGTGCTGGTCAGCGGGTCAGAGCCCTGCATGCCCCCCAGCACCGCTGAGCCTGGATGATTAATTACAATTTAATTACAATGCCCCTCCTCAACAAGTGCAGCAGTTAGAGTTTACGGACTGGTTTGTGTTAATATGATTATTTTGATAGCCTGGTGGGAGCCGGGTTGCAGCAGCAGGAGCTGGGTCCTCGTCCAAGCCCGGGAGAAGGTGCTGGGGGGCACGAGGAAACGTCAAGTCCCTCACCCCGAGGACCACCGTAGGCATCCTCACCTGTATGGGAGACGGGGAGAGGGTCCGCGCTTGGGACGAAGGGGGCTGGCGGGCAGCAGTGCCAGCCGGCAGGCTGAGGACAGGCAGCTCAGGAGGAGCGTGTGCTCGAGGCACCCAAAGGACAACACGTTAACAAAGGACGAGATGTCGCGTTTTAGCCCCGTCCCCTGCCCTGCGTGCCGAGAGCGGGTCCTGGGCTCATCCCCTGCCAAAGGCACGCTGCTGGCACCGGGGAAGGTGCGGGGACAGATAGCTCCTCGCTCAGCGCTGCCGAGTGACATCCCAGCGGATAAACGTGACTGTGAAACACAGTCCGAGCTGCCCCAGCGAGCAGAGGGTGACGCTGGGGAAGTTCTCCGGGGACACCCAGCCACGCAGGGCTGGTCCCCACCGCCCCTCAGCCAGGACGTGGGAACAAGGAGGTCCCTGTGCCCAGGACCCCCATTTCACTCCCCAAGGAGCTGGGTAATCCGTGGGAAGGCTCGGCTGGAGCCCTGGCACGGACACCTCGGGGTGCTGGGACCCACCTGCCAGTGCCAGGGGCTGACGCGGCAGTTCAAAGCACCCCCAGATGCAGGGAGTTTTGAAGCTGTCTGCCTGTTCTGCTCCTGACCGGCGATCTGAGGCAGTTTATCAATTTATTTAGTGAGCTTGGCAGCTCACCTTCAAAGCCTCTTGACTCCACGGTGAGCAGCCCTGCTCAATTCTGCTCATGCATCTTTAATCTCAAGTGAAAAATGAGTTTTTTGTTTTTTTTTCTTTTCACTGTTTGGTTTCAGAGACTGAGATAACAAAATCAAATCTCCTCCTCAAGCAGACAGAGAGGGGCAGCTACAGCTCTTTACCACCAAAGGCAGCCGTATCACCCACCGGGCTCCGCGGCAGCACCGCACCGTGCCCAGCCGGCACCAGGAGCACGCAGAGCGATCCAAGCCGAGGGAGCAGGAGCTGGATGATCTTCCCCATCACGGACATTTAGGCATCAAGCGCTACGAGGAGCCAGACAAGCACCTGAAGAGCATTAAGTCCGCTGACCGGTCAAAATGCAACTTCACCTTCTGCTCCAAGAGGGACTGGACGAGGAGAGCAGGGAAAGCACCAGCGCTTGGGCAGGAGCACAAGGATGCACTGTTTTGTTTTGGTTTTATTTTATTATCATTTTTTCCAAGAGGAAAAAATTGCTATGGCAACTTCTGCAACAGCCGAGCTCCTGGGAGACTGGCTGCAAGTGAAACTTGCCACTCATCATCTGACAATGTTAATCTGCCGGATTTACATAGTAATTAATGTCAAGAGGCAATCTACAATTTGAGCAATCAGAGTTTCTGTGCATGAAGTCAGACTCCACAGACAGCAATTTATAACTGTGTATAAGGCATTTAACCCCTTGTGGGTTTTCCCCAGGGAGCAGAAGGGCCCGATGCCCGGCTCTCCCACGCCCTGACGCCGATGCGGTGCACGGAAAATCCTCGAACCTCCCCAAGCACCGGCACCGCTGCCGCAGGCCCAGCACCCCCAGCCGAACTCGGGCTTTCATGGCAGCACCAGCTGCAGCTCCCACCACCTGCACAGCCTTCAGCTCCCAAATTCCTGCCAATTCCTCTTTGCCCCTGAACTTCATCAGCTGTTCCCTGAGCAGAAGACTCCTGCTCCCATCTGGCCTTTGCTGCCTAAGAGACACTGTGCATTTTTTCCTCAATGTCATCATTAACTCTACAAACTGCAGGATCCCTTTCTAACGAGGCTGCTTTCTACCCCGGGATTCATCCTGCCTCCTCCAGAAGCACCAGAATGACCCCCCGGCTTTAGAGCTGAGAAGGAGCTGCTCCAGCCCCCCTGCTCTTGCTGCCCCCACCTTCCCCCCCCCCAGCCCGGGTTCCAAGGGGGTTCACAGACAAAACAACGTTTAATTGTTCCAGCCCCGCGGCCCTGACTCCCACGAGTGGCGGCTGCCAGCGCGGCACAGCCGGACCGCAGCCCCGCTCCGGGAACAACACCCGTATTCAGCCCCGGCTCCCCACGGCTGGAGGGGGAACAGCCCCCACTGTGTCCTTGTGCCGGGGGGGGGGGGGGGGGGATTGACC
>JANZLQ010000022.1:1186402-1199638 GCA_026212715.1 Elanus axillaris | reverse complement strand
CCCATCCCCATCCCCATCCCCATCCCATGCAGCTGGGGTCTTTGGGAGCAGCCGTGGGGTGATGCTGCGGGAGCCACGGCATCCGCCGGACACAGCAACCTGCACGGCTGCTCCGCCAGTGCTCACGAGGGTGTGCTGGTGGGAAGCCGCCTCATTGAGGATTACACTCCGCTGGTGAATGCCTTTAATGCCATAAAGAAAGACGAGCACAATTTCTTTTTCTAATCGAGCCCACCTCCATTTGGCCTGCATGCCCGCCTGGATATCACACACATATTTTCCTGATTAATTTTCAATTAATGGCCTCAAAGTCTTTCTGCCCAAGCAGTGGTAGAAACATTTTTGTGCATGTATCAGCATGAAAAATAGGACTAAATTAGCATCTGCTTAAGCCCTGGTATGTAATTAGACTGGAAAGCACCACCCAGGGGCTTGGGGTGGGTAGGAAAATCAAAATCCTTCACGTTGAAATAAGCCGGCAGTGGGAGGAGACGGACCCTCCGTGAGCACGGAACCAGTGGGACCCCCACCCCGCCGAGCCCCCACGGCCCCGTGCTGAGCCGCTGCCGGGGGGGAGACACTGCCCCGCTCCCCTGGCTCCTCTGCTCGGAGGATCAGGCTCTTTGTCCCAAACCTGCCTCGTTTTGTGGCCTCAGCAGGACTCTCAGCTGCCCCGGGACCTCCACAGCCTCCTGCAAAGTCAACGACAACAAAGCCAGGGCCTTGGTTGAATTAATTTTACTTCAAACCCAACAAAAACTTGCAAGAAAAAGAATTAATTATTCACTAAGCTCTAAAGATAATGAAGATAAAAATTAAGCTTGGATTTCAAGACAGAAAATAGTTCCTCTCCTGTTCAAATATGAATTAGGAGTGCATATAAACGCTACATGACTCAAAATTCATTTTAATTTCTAAGCAGCCATACAATATTCATAGTCACATAAGTGATTTCATGTCTCACCCCTGAGATGACTGCGTTGGCACAGTAGGTAAATAGCTCCAGTGTAAGACACCTGGAACAGAGAAGAGCTTTAGCAGCCTCTTGAACGGAAGGCTTTTTCTGAAAGGATAAATTGTTCCTTCAAAGCTCTTTTTGGTTCAGAGGTTTATTCCCAAAGTCAGCCCGTTCAAGACAAGGTTAAGACAGAAAAGCCACATGGGTTCAGTGCACAGTGCTCGGGCTGCCCCGGGGCTGCCGGGGGGTCCCTGCCCCTTCCCCTTCCCAGAGCTGGGGGGGTCCAACCCTGCATTCCGGCATCAGCTGGAGGAGCCGGACGGTGCTGGCCAGGCCAGGGAGTCCCCTTCCAAACCTGGGACCCTCTCAGCACACAGACCGGCGAACGCAGTACTGATAACGATAACGTTAATAAAGTTGATGGGATGGTCTGGGGGAGAGAGCTCGTTGACTTGCAGCAGTTAATTAAAAAGTACAGATGAAAATCCATGCGGGTGAAGCGACCCCGCCTGCAGCGATGGATCCTGCCTCCGGCCGCGCTGCCGGCAGCAGAGCCACGCGGCCACACGCCTGCTCCGGTCTGCTCCCTGTCACCGCTGCTGGCACCCAGGCATTCTGTCTTTGGAAAAGCAGGAAGAATTATTAGCATGCTAGAGTTTTATATTACTTGACAGCCGTTGCCTCCCTCGGTATTTACCGTGCTCGACCTCAAGCTTTCCCTCTCCCTGGCCAGGACTTTTTCCTGCCTGTGGAGACTCCAGCGTCTCCCCTGGTACCGGGGGCTCCGGTCACGATGGTCCCAGCACCGCGGGGATGGGGTCCCTGATGGGAGCAGCCTCTGGCAGCGGCAGTCGCCAGCCAGGGACTATTTAATCTCCCATCACACAGGCAAAATTTTCTCTAGTTACCGTGGCAGTCGCCCTCTGAAATGGGATGGACTATCGATTTTTGTCTCAGCTCCAGCCCAGATATTTTCCATCGCAGCCTAAGCAGGATGGGAGAGGAGCTGGGCTGGGCGGCGCTGGGGCCGGGGGCACTGGGCAGGCTGGGGGCACTGGGAGCGCTTCCCTCCTCGCTCGTCCTCCTGGGTTGTGGGTGCACCCTGTGCCCTCAGAAGGCTGCGCCAGGGAATTGTCCGCGGCATTTTCAGATCCAGCTGCTCTGGCTGTTGGTGGGAGCGGTGCGAGGCCGGCGCCTTGGGATGGTCCTTCGTGGTGGGGTGCCACCGAGCGCTGAAGTGATTTGTCTCTGGAACAGCATGAAAACAAGAGGAAAAAAAATTATCTGCATTTTTGCCACGTATTTTTGTAAGTGTTGTGCAGGGAGAAAATAAATGTGTGTAGAACAAATTAGTTTGTCGTGAAGAAGCTTGCCGCTAAAACGCTAAGATGCAGATAACGCAGGGAAAGCTTTTGAAACCAAATGCCCAGCTGCACTGACAAGGCGATTTTCGTAAATGCTGTTCAGAACAATTTAAACAATTAATTTTAGCATTTAATGGGCACTTGCACTATCTGCTGGAGCAGAAATGAGTACGTGGCTTTCATTACCTACCACACTTCGCCTATTCCTCATCTTCTCACCACCATTCCCCGGGGGCAAAACAAGGCATATGTTAATTGAAATTGCAGCACAGCTGCAAAAAAAAAGGAAAAAAAAAAAGGTGGATTTCAGGTTTTTGTCGACCCTGTTTTCCACAGAGGCAGTGTGATATTCGGCTATTTACAAGCAGAAAACTGTCAGGGGATACAAAGGCTATTTGAGAACGAAAACAAACAAACTGCAGCCACATGTTATGCAAATGGAGGTGGAAAGTGAACACAGATTATTTTCACCTGTTAATCGGTGTAAATTGGTCCCTTGTCCGTGGAGAGAAGGGGAAGGTGGCTCCCAAACCTCCAGCCCCCGAGAGCGGGAGGACCTTCACTGTGCATTTCCGCCGCTTGCTGCCCCTTTGCAGGGCGTCGGGCCCCATCCTGCCGTGCCCCGCACCCCTGTGCCCTGGTTCCCCAGTGCCGTGGCTCAGCGCTCGCCGAGCAAACCGCTTGTTCATCGCCGTGTTTCTCAAAGCCGCGGCCCCAAGCGTGCCATGAGTTACGGCAGCTGTCGACCGCAGAGCTCAAAGCAGGTTTTAAGCCGCACGCTTTCCTTGCTCGCGAGGGGCAGGGTGCAGCTCTCGCACGTTACCAGCCATCATCTCCTCCTGCCAGCCATCGCACGCCGCCGTTATGGCACTCGCAGGCAGCTGCGAGATCTGCCACCAGCTCCTCGAGGAGGAACACGCTGTCAGGGAGTCGAGAGCTGCCCGGCTCTGCCGCGGCGGCTGCAGGGCTGGTGTGTCCCGTGCGGATGCTGGAGCCTCCTCCCGAGCCCCGTGTGTGCCACGTCGCACCTGCAGACCCAGCCAGGTGATGCCCAGAGGCTCCAGGATGCTCCAGCCAAGATTTGGGGCTGGAAGGCGTTAGCTTGGGGCTGCACCACCACCTCCTGCTTGCATCCCTCCACTGCTTCCAGCAATGGTGCACAATTAATTCTGTTGCTTGTTCCCACAGCGCTTTAACTCCCACACAGATGGGATGTCCCCTCCAGCCCTGCTGGTCCCCACCATCCCTGCCTGGTCCCCACCATCCCTACCTGGTCCCCACCATCCCTGCCTGGTCCCCACCATCCCTGCCTGGTCCCCACCATCCCTGCCTGGTCCCCACCGTCCCTG
This sequence comes from Elanus axillaris, assembly GCA_026212715.1. Taxonomy (NCBI): domain Eukaryota; kingdom Metazoa; phylum Chordata; class Aves; order Accipitriformes; family Accipitridae; genus Elanus; species Elanus axillaris. The sequence goes on along the minus strand of JANZLQ010000022.1, from coordinate 1,195,967 downwards.
CCTGGTCCTCACCATCCCTGCCTGGTCCCCACCGTCCCTGCCTGGTCCTCACCATCCCTGCCTGGTCCTCACCATCCCTACCTGGTCCCCACCATCCCTACCTGGTCCTCACCATCCCTGCCTGGTCCCCACCGTCCCTGCCGGCCGCAGGACTCGCTCTCCGTAGATGGCAGCAGCAGCCCGCAGCCTGCGTGGTGCACAGTGTCTCAGCGCTGCTCAGTGAAACTCCCAGCAAACGCTGCCGATTGCCCTATGGATGCAAAACCTGGGCTGCAAAATGGCTCCTGGCACTGGGCAGGGGGGGGCTGAGAGGGTCTTGGGGAGAAAAAGGGGGATGGGGAGAGGAAGAAAGCCAAATGTTAGTTTCATGTTGTTGCAATTGTCTTAATTTGCTTCTTTCAGTAACAAGGGGCAGGCTCAGGAGTCCTTTTGCTCCTGCCATTTGCTCACTATCAAGATAGCATGCCTCCTTGATCTGAAAATGATTATTTTTCTTGACAAATCCTCCTGCTGCTGCTTTTTCTATTAATCTCCCTCTGTCTGTTCAGAGAAAAGAGAATTGCAGAGGCTGCTCAGAGGCCCCGCTTGCTCATCTGTCCTTGAGCCTGGCTGGCAACCTGTTGTTAGCAGAATTGAGCAAATAGCAGAGAAAGGAATTTCTGCAAATATTCTCTCAAATTTGAAAGCAAATTTTCATCCGGCAGCACTCGCGGCTCCTTTGTGCTCCCGTCCCGGGAACACTGCAGCGTTTGCCCTGAGCAAGCAGAAATACAGGAAGCATAACTTACGCTTCTGCCGTCTCAAAAAGAAAGCATTATTTCTGACTAAAAATACTCTGAACAACGATTAACTGGTAATTCATTTCAGAGTTGGAAGAAGGGGGGTGGAGGTGGCCAAGTCCTCCAGAGCCGAGCCCATGGCTTCAACTGCCGCCCCAGCGCTGGCCCCTGATGCTCGGAGCAGCGCAAGGTCCGTGGCACCGGGTCGGCTGGCAGGACAGACCTTGGGCATCCTTGTCACCACACCACTGGCTTCAGCACTCCGCAGGAGCCTTAAAAAATTGAGCTGTTTGGCAATTCAGACAACACAGGCATCCAAATTTGGGATACAGGTTTAAAACCCCTATTACTTTCTGCTGAACACTTAGGAGAGCCTAATCCAATTGGCCATATGGTCCTGGGCTCCCTCCAATCTAATTCACCCATCCCTTGGGCATATTGAAGGGAAAAGGGGGGGGGGAAATTGAAAAAATGTAAATCACATTTTAATAGACTCATAAAAATACACAAAGTGATGACCGAGAAAACTTATCAGATTTTATGGGCATGTGGGTTGCTCGACAGAATATGGAAATGCCACTCAAAACGGCAAAGCTGCCCTCATAGAAATCTTCACAACATAATCCAATTTATGCTGTTCGCTAGACAGAGCAGCCGGAGTAATTCAAGCCGTTTGCATCACTGTCACCTCTGCTTCCCGCGCGTGCCACTCAGGGCGAGCGTGAGCTGGCGTGCCTCGCTTGGCACGGCACACCCTTCTTCCATAAGGCCCGGCGGCTTATGGAAATCCCGGGACGGAGGGGCTGCCGGCACCCCACATCCCAGGAGCCCTGGGGTCCGCCCAGCCGCGGCGCAAGGCAGGAGGGGTGACGGGAACGGCGTCAGGGCAGCAACTTCCCCAGCCACAGCGACGGCATCTTGGTTATCACCGTACAAAGTCCACTCACGTGAGAGCCAACGGGAGGGGAAGAAGGCGTTAAAATAAATTCGGAGAAAGTTTATCTCAGGCACAAGGCCCCTGATCAGTGCAGCGTGATGGAGGGGAAAGAATATTTACCGTTCCCATTGTCACGCACTAATACAGCCGAAGCCGTGGTCTCGCCTGCGAGGATGGGGGCTGGGGGCTGCTCCCGGCAGATGACATCCAGCCCTGCTCCTCGGCAAGACACAGCCCCAGTGTGGATGCTCTCCTCACTGGCATACCGGTGTTGCAGAGCTGAATGGAGACACGAGTGCAGCCTGGGTATCCGAACGGCCAATGCACAGAGGTGCAAATCCCGTCTGGGACAGCCTGTGTGGAAAACGATTGCTCCAAAGAGTGCAGGCTTCAGCCAGAAATGAGTATCGAGGAGTATTTGGCAAATGCTTTGAGACACCATTCCCCAGATTTCTGCCGGCTGTACAGCTGCAGAGTGTTCTCACCAATAGTAATTTAGCCAGTGACTGTTGTTGGGAACAAAGGAAATGTTTGAAGCTTTGACAGAGACAATTGTAGAGGAGAAAATAGGTGTTGTGCAGGTGAGTTGGTAAAGTTCACCCCTCTAATTGCTCTGTAATTGTTCTGCCTTGCAGTGGAGCTCTCTCTCGAGCCTGTTTTTCCTTGAACATGCTTGCAAAGAGCTATTTTGTTGGAAGAATTTAATTTTTGCCATTATGTTGTCCAGCTCTGGGTACTTACCACCAATTATCCGTCTGCTATAAAGCTAATGTTGACACAGAGGTCCTCAATGCATCGACTCTGGGAATCTGCCAGGAAGGCTGGTTTCAGGCAGAATAATTACTGGGCATGGATATACGTGTAAGATGCCCTTGAACTGATGGACTGTCTTTATTCACTGGGATGTGATCAATTCTGAGGTTTTTGTTTTAGACAAGCCCTTGAATTTAATTCCATTCTGTACAGTAAGGATTTCTTGTCTGAAATTCACTTTGCATCAAGAGAGCCCTGTCTGAGCTCCCCATTAGCCATTCTTTCCCCTCATCTGAGAGTCTTAAAGCACTTTACATGGATTAACTAATTAGCTCTCTTCATAACCCAGGCTGTAAGTTAATTTCCCCATGTGCATTATAAGAACAACGTCAATGGACAAATTGCACTTCCTCCAGCATTTTTCATGTGTCACTGCTGCAGGTAACACTGAAGCAGTCTCGATTCTAGAGAAAGGAGCCCAAAATCTCGTGGGAGGGTGACACGAAAACCAAGCAGACATAAACCCCGCCGGCGTACCCCTGCTCACTGCGGTGCCGTTCCTTCCTCCTGCATTTCCCCTGCTCCGGGCTGCAGCAGCATTCCACATTGGCTGGAGAGCCGGCAAGACTGCAAGTGGGGATGGGGAGCACTGGGAAGGGACAGAAGCTCCTTTAGCAATTCAGAGGCAAATAATATGTTGTGCAAGGCACCTGGCAAAAGAGCAGTAGGAAGAAACCCAAGAGCAGTGTGAGAAATGAGGGGAGAGGAGGGCAGGGAGGAAGATCCAGTGAAAGGGCTGCCTTGCTGTGAAGGAATCAGTTTGGAAGTAAAGGTGATGCAGGCTGCCATGGAGGGGCTTGCCAGGGTGAGGGTTATTTAAACTGCACCTGGAGTATCAGCCTGGGAGGAGCTTTAGAGGTTTTTAAATCCTGTCTGTGCCCCCGCGGTCCCACTGCAGCCTCGGGGCTCGCCCTGGGCACGGGGTAACGCAGCTTGTGCATCCCTGTGCTGTGCCATCGCGGTTCCTCCCAGCGCGCGGTGGTAATGGGGTGCAGAGATTTCCAGTTGGGCTGTAAACTCAAAACTTACCTTGGAGCTGAGTTGTGGGGCTGGAGGCTGAGTGGGAAGAAACCTCCTCTTCCCACTTTCTTATGGAGCCGGTGAGAGAATGGCAATTCTTGAGAGTTCAACTGAATGATAAAAATAAACCCGCTTACAGAAGGGGTGTCATTGTCTCTTGAATTCTGTGGTTTTAAGAGAGATTACTACAAGAGGCTTTTACATTTCTATTCAGGCCCACTGATTTCATCATTGTTACCGTGTCTGCAGGATGTTTTCAGAGGAATGTGAACGGAGTTTCTCAGTCGAAGTCAGACGGCGCTGCCTGATTAGGGCTTTTTGCTCTGGCCGGGGGTGCGTAGGCAGGTCCAGCGTTCCGGACCCTGCCCCGGTCGGCACAAGCCCTCGCCCTCTCCCCCCACCCTGCCCTGCTCCCTCCACAGCCCAGCCGCCGGAGAAGCCTGTGGCCCCCGGAGCCTCCCCGTGACCTGGCAGGGAAGGCATGGTTGAACTGCAGATCAGGAAAACTGGTTCCTTCTGAATTATCTCGTTTAGAAATAACAGCCTCCCTTTGGGAACAGCTCCAAGATCTATGGCGCGGGATTGCTGCAGGAACGGAGCATTATTTATTATTCGCATGTGCTGGAGCTAGACAGCAAGTACAACACGCAGCCTCCAGTGCCCAGTGTCTGTCTGGGTCATGGCTTTCCCTGCCGGAACGTGGTCCGAGCTGAGCTGGTTGGAGGTGTTTACTGGCAGGTCAGGGAGCTGGGTGCCCGACCTGCAGCGCATTCAGTGCCCGACTCCCTCGGGCTTCTCCGACACCTCCCAGCCCTGTGTCGCCGTCTCCCGTTGGGGTGCTGTGCTCCCTGCTCCTATCCTGCCTCTGCTCCCTCCGGGCTGTTTGCACGGTGCTGTTTCCCACACCGCCCCAGCGGGATGGGCGAGCGGCCGGTGGCATCAGATGCCATCAGCCAGTCCCCCTCCGCTGCCCAGCGCTGCGGTTCTCCTTGGTGCATTCCCACCCGCCTTGCTGGTGGTAGCCGAGGTGTTTTGCTTGCCCAGGGGACTGGCAGCGAGCAGCATCCCTCAGCGCTGTGAAGCCCACCAGCGTGCAGATGTTTGCTTGTGAGCGGTTTTTCAGGGTGGGAATGCTCTATGGACAAGGTGCTCAATTGCGTTGCCTCTCACCGCTGATGGCTGATGGAGGGCGATGTGGGTCTCCGAGGGACCCAGGCAGCAAGAGGCAATGGCTTCTCCTCTTTTTGCTGAATAGGAGAGCTGGAGGCAGAGGAGACAGAGGGGAAAATATCCCTTTGGAGCAGGACAGTGGGTTGCCAGACTAGAATAAAACCTGTCTGTCCTTCAGCAACATGGGCATGGGCATGCAGGCTGGTGCGTGTAACACAAGTGGCGCTTGGGTTTAGGCTCACCAAAGGGACCTTGGAAGCTCAGCAGATCTCTCCTTTTCCCACGAAGATGAGTGAGGCCGTGTCCTTCCTGCTCCCACCCATCTTGGTCATTTTTCTAGGTACTTCAGCAGCAGAAACCTGTTTCCAAGGGGAATGCCCTATGGACACTGGCTGGTTTCTGATAGAGCCTGATCCAAACCAGCCAACACCAAAGGCACTTTCCATCAGCTTCACTGAACCTCACATCGGTGGGGAAGCAAGAAGTATGATCGTGGGTTGTCCGTGTCCAGGAACACACAGAGCTGTGGGCGGAAGCTGTCACAGCTTTCAACAGTCACAGAGTCAGGGGCACTGTACTGACATCAGTGGTGTGTGGTTTCAAGAAGAGGTTTGAAGATGAAAGTTGAAAGGGTAGAGAAATCTGCCAAAGAGTAAAGCCATGCCACGGGGGGGTCACGTGCCAGGCCAGGAGCTGCCAACCTCCTCATGAGGTTCTTCATGACCTCGGAGGTCCCCTAAAGTCCATGTCCCCATTCGTGTGACCGCACGGCTCTTGCAAAAGCCCAGCTGGGACTGCGCAGGCTGCTTGCAGAGACAGGGGCTCCCCAGGAGCGTGCAAGGATTTTTCTCTGGAGCTGCAGTGATCAGGCAGAGATCCTGGGCAAGGAATGTTCTGCTGCAGGGCTGCTTCCAGCCACAGAGAGCACCAGTCCTGGCTGCTTCCTCTCCCTCCATCCCTCTGGCTTCACGCACCTGGGAATTACTGTAATAGAAAAGCTACATGCTAATATCTGCCCACACACAGAGATGAATATACCCATTTAATACCTGACTGTGCAGCTTCCATGCTTTCTTTTGAAAATGTGCCTTAAATGTATGTAGGAATAAGGCAAGGCAGCACGCTGCGATGGGTAATTTCCTGCTGCAGGCAGAAATGGGGGTGACCACGTCCATGCGTGTGCACAGCGAGCATGGATATCCCAGCCTGTGTTTTTTGGAGGGGAAGCTGCTGGAGGCTGCCGTGCTCCAGCAGTCTCATCACAGGGCTGCACTTTTATGTCCAAATTACTCCTGCTGCCATTCACCTGGAGCAGCTCTGGTGAAAGCAGAGGAAGAAACTTTGGTGTTTGTGCTTGTCTCGCCTCTCTCCTGCTATTCCCAAGGGCTGTGATTTTATGTTTGTTTAGAGATAATTTCACTGGCCCCTGAGTTTACAAGCCACTCCAGCTCCCCCATACAGAGAGTTCGGTACACTGTGTACATGGAAGGGTTGTTTACTACCGCTTATACGCTCTGGAGGCAATAGGAATAACCGCTGCCATATATTAAATGCCGCAGTGTAAAACAGAAGGAGGAAATTAATCTTTTATTTCTTTCCTCTTATAAACTCCTACTTATGTTCAGTTGCTGTTCTTGTTAAGTTACGAAAAGGTTTATTTTTTGGTAAGCATGTTCCACTTTAGCATCCAAAAAAAGAGCAGTGTGTAAAGGGAGGATACAATACCTCCTGGCAGATCCTGGAAAGGAGTGGGCACAAAGGAGGGGAAGAGATTTATCTGAAGGAGGAAGGGAGTGAAATTAAGAGATGGGATTCACACTAAACAGCAGGGAAATGTGCTAACAGGGAGAGCCATTAGGCACAGAGGAGTTTCTAAAGACAAGGGCTAGGGTCGTAATACTTGGGAAAAAAATTGATAAATTGTAGACGGTGGGAAGCTGGCAGGGATTTTGGACCCCAAATTGCAGGAGGTTTCATTTGCCACCCAAGGGTTGGCTGTCCCATGGCCACATCCCCGCTGGACGGGCTGGGGACAACCTGGGGCTACAGAGGGACACACACAGGTCCCCCAGCCCTGCTCCCACGGGACATCCTCCAGGCATTGCGTGGCGCCTATAGGTATCAGGGTGTGTCTGTGGCTGCATATATCAGTGTTGAGAGCCCTGCTCTGGTCACGATGGACAGCCCCCACGGGAGGGGAATGATCCCCATTCAGAGGGTGCTTCTGTGCCTGTTCGCAGTTAATGCTGCTTTTCCTCTTGGCTGCAAACCTCCGTGGTTTTAGGGAGCCTGTGGAAGATGGGAGCAGCGACTCAAATCCTCTGAGTTTCGGAGGGTCTCTCACAGGTCGCAGGGAAGTTAATTCTCCCCTCTGACAAAGCCGTTGGTGATGGTTGCTCCTCCGGGGACAGAGGCTAAATGCAGGACTGGTGGCCAAGAGCCCAGCCGGGATGTGAGCAGGTGGTTTGGTCACAGTCTTATCATTTACGTTTGTAAAAAGTGACCTTTCCCCACCTGGTTGGCAGGGACTGACTGACAGCACGGGGCTGATGGCAGCTGTAAATCTTGGTCCAAGAATGAGTTAGAGATAGAAATTTGTTGCTGTACCTCCAGCAGGTGGTAAAACCCATTGTAAATCTCTGACAAGGTTGTCAGGATGCTAATGGATTGAGCTCCCAATGCTTAAATTTCACAGCTTCCAGTTCTCCTGAAATGTCACTTGGAGGACTCTCTGCAAAAGGACACGGGGATAGAAACAAGCCCCCTCAGCCTTTGGTGAGCTCTGAGAGCAGACACCCCCAAGCTGAAACGTGGTCTTGTAGCTGAACCCCAGCCTGGGGCTCGCACGAGGTGCTCGGCTCCTGCTCCAGCACCAGCCAGCCCGCGGTCCCACGCACAGCCCGCGGTCCCACGCACGCCAGCTTATGCCTCAGGGCTCAGGTCTCCATCTTCATGGTCTGGGGGATGTTACTGCCTGGATGGACGCATACCCCCCCTTGTACTGCTCTGCTGTTACCTCCCCTCTTGTGCTGCCTTTGGACACCTGGGACCAAGGCTTTCCCCCAGATCCAGCCCCACATCTGGGGGGCAGCCGGGGGTGGTCAGACCTTGCTGTGCCTCTCCTGGCGTTCACCCGTGCCTTATTCAGCAGGACAGACTGAGAAGGAATGAAGAGTAAAAATTCACGCTGGCGAGGCTGCCTGCGGCACAGGGAAGGTGTTGGGTCTGAGCCTGGAGCCCAGGCAGCAGGAGACAAATGTGACGGAGAATGAGTGGCATTAATGTGCCCGCAACCCACATTAATTTTACCTCTGCCTTCATAAGGTGAACAGTGCTGTGGCAGCACCCTCCCTTAGAGAAGAAAGGATGATCCCTATTTATCTTGCCTGGTGTCTCTGGAAGCATTTTTAATTCAGTTTCTCCATTTTTCCCCTCTTTCTGTCTTCCTAGTTGTAAGTCCCATTAAAATCTGTCTTGACTGCTTTGAAAGAACCCAGCAATGGCAGGCAAGGGAGAGGTATTTCAGGTATTTCTCTTCTGATGCTCTGTCCTGACTCAAAGCAAGTTAACCCATTGCTATTTCTAACCTACTTCCGTTGTATTTTCTTTCATTTCTTTGAGTAAACGAAAGAAAAAGATTCCTGTTCTTGCTACAGTTCTGAGGTCAGAGAGATTTGCAGAATTAAAGGACTGTTACTTTATTTAGTCTTCATGTCCCATTTGTAAAATAAGATGTGGATTTGCATGAAAAGATAAGCGGAGTGTTGGGAACGGATGTGTGACTCAAGGATCCATCTTGCTCCCACTACGCTGTGCCCAGATTTCCCTGCGAGTACTCCCTGCCACAGAGGGGGAGGCAAGCGATGCTCCCCACACCCCCAGCACCGCCAGGGCTCAGGGACAGACATACGGACGGTGGCAGGTCTCTACCTGGGCTGGCTGTGCTCCCTCTTCACATGAATGCACAGGTAGGTTCACCCCAAGCTAATCCATCACCCAGCTCAGCCAACCTTGTTTAACACAACATTTCATAACTCATCTGTCACAAACAATTACTCATTACATGCATTAACATCCCCAAACTGTGTGCGTTCTGAAATACAGACAAAGCACAGTCCGTAAATATAAAGGAAACAGGTAAAAGAGTGCAGGGGGTGTCACAGCTCTTCCAGCCACTGCTCAGTGGAGTACAAACCCAAACTGACCTGGGAGTCTCCTAATTTTTATCTCTGTAGGAGCAAATTATTTTTCAAAAGGAAATACCAGAAGTTGTTCTACCTCCAGTGAAGCTGGAGGGGATCCATCCATAGACGCATGAACTGTTTGAAACCACCAGCGAGGAGACCCCAGACGCTGAAGAGAGACCAGGTGGCTCTGAGCTTCACGCAGCCTCGGGAACCTCCCAGCGCTGCTCCCCGGTGCCCGGGTGCCCCCCGCAGCCGTCCTCCCCCAGGCAGAGCCTGCAGGACACGACATGCTCGGCCGGAGAGTGCAGGATGACCGCAGAGCCTCTGGCTGGGGACCATCACTGTCCTGTGCTCATGCCCAGCAAACGCAGACCCCACCTAAAATGCAACTTGTCACCCCCTTGGCACAGCCTATCTATTTTTACAATATCACTTATAGTTTTCCTTGGAGGGGGAATCTAAGCAATAAGGTTCCCCCATGCCCTGGCCATCCCCCCAAGCAGATCTGCAGCTCCCAACACTTGACAGTGTCTCTAAAGCTGCTGCCGGCACCAGCTGCGGTGGGGCTGGAGCTCCTACCTCGGGGCTGGAGCTCCTACCTCGGGGACGGGGCTTTGCTCTGCTTTGTTCAGGAAATCTGCAAGAGAGCGTTGGGTTTG
>JANZLQ010000022.1:1147528-1186302 GCA_026212715.1 Elanus axillaris | reverse complement strand
GGGGCTGGAGCTCCTACCTCGGGGACGGGGCTTTGCTCTGCTTTGTTCAGGAAATCTGCAAGAGAGCGTTGGGTTTGGAACCCCTGCTAGCGGGAGATGGCAATGGACCCTGCAGCTTGGCAGAGTTCACAGGCACCCGCCAGCAAGGGCGGTGGGAGCACGCAGAGCACAGGAATGGCTTGGATGGTTTCTAACTCAGTTTTGTCTTTTGTGTTGAGCTTGTCTGAATTAATTTTCTCCAGAGCTCCTGCCACAACTCTTCAGAGCAGGCAAACCCCAGCACCTCCCTGTCTGGGAGTCGATGCCAGCTTGGGGGGGGCTCTGGAGTGGGGGGCCGGCTGCCCAGCAGACGTGCCAGGGTCCGAGGAGGGAGGCAGGGCAGCGGCTCCCAGCAGCAGCACTGGGACCTGGAGGAGTGAATAAAACGCAGCCATTTAGAAGAAGGAAACTTTTTTCCTAAATCTGGTTCTAATAAGCAGCCTGACTTCCTGCCTTTCTGCTCGCCTCCCTAATGCCTTGTAATGCTGACAGACACTGACCTAATGATGCATTTTACAGTGTTAATGCTATTATCAAACTGCTGTCGGCTGGGAGCTTTTAATTCATTAACTTGCTTTTGCTCTGGCGGGACTGTCTAGATTTTCAGTGAGCAAACAATAAGAAACAAAATATTCAACAAAGTCTTCCAGAATTCCAATATCATGCCATTGATTTTGAGTCACTTGGACTTCAATAGCTTAAAAAATTATTGGTTTCTGTCATTAAGGATTGGGGCAGCGGAGCTGTGAAAAACTGCAAGGCAAATGAGTAAATATCAGGGCTGTTTTTTTCTTTTTGTATCTGGAACTGCCTTTGTTTCCAATAAGCTGTTACACCACAGGAGAGTCCAATCAATTAAAATAAAGTAAATTAAGAGTGGAAAAATATTAGGAAGAAAGACGCAAACTGAAGAGATTTGCTAGCGCCACTGAGGATCGCAGCAGGGAACCCCAGAGCAGCGCTGCTGCTTCTCTGTTTCCCCAGATTTTGGTGCTGGTGGTTCAGCCCCACCAGGCAGCTGCTCATCCCCAGCAGTTTGGGTCAGGATGGACCCAGCCTCTGCGTCGGGCATCACCTCTGGAGGAGGCAGCCTGCTGCTGCTGCTGCCGAACCGCAGCATGAGGCCAGGCACAGGAGAGCACCCGCTCCCTGCCGCCGTGGCATGGGGCCACTCTGCAACGTTCCCCCTTCAAGGTGTCCCTAAACCCCCCCAATCTCGCCCAAGCACGGAAGGGGCCACAGCGCTCATTCCCTTTGCCGGAGGAAGAAACCTGAGGGGCAGTGGGAGACCGGGGCACCCACTGGGTTTGTGAGTGACCATCTGTGCAATTCCTGGTTATTACCTGGGCCGGGAAATCATTTTCAGATGGAGGGAAAACAAGCTGTTGGGGATGAATAGATGTTAGTGTGCAGATCATCTTCCGCACAAAAGGAATATCATAGCATGCAAATGTCATTTGTATTGTGATCATTAGCTTGAGCTGTGGGAGGTGCCTTGTACCAGTTAAATTCTTCCAGGGGCTCCCACAGAGAAGAGGAGAATTTCTTAAGTGCACAGTGGCATTTAAGAGATTGCTGCCTGCTCCGAGCAGATGTTCCAAGGATTAGATAGCTCAGTTTGCAAGACAGCTTCAAATTAAAATAAAAAAAGCTACAATATTTATGGGCTGCTCTGCATGTGCTGGAAATCTGAGAGGAACCCATGATGTCTGGTAGCTAAAGTTACAATCAGAAACATACCTGCAAACAGAGTTTGACTTCAAAGGGGGAGCAGCCAGAGGTTGAGGCTGGTGCGAGGAGCATTGCATCAGTATATCCTGAGTATTCGCAATCATTTCATTTAGATCTAGATGTTGATAAGCAGCTCTGCGTGTGTATCAGTCCTCGGCTGGCCCTGCGGGTGAGGCAGAGTGTGGGGCTCCTCAGACACATTTGTGAAGGACAAAGGTTCACAGGGTCTTTGCCGGCTGTTCAGTTGGTCAGAAATTTGTTTCTGTCGTTCCCCTTGGCAGTACAGACTGCAGACGGGGACGGCTGACTCCGCTCCTGCAGCCAGCCTGCCTCCACCATGCTGCCAGCACATCCCCAGCCTGACCATTTCCCAGCCCTGCTCCTGCAAAGCTCTGCCCAGACACGGCTCCTGCCAGCCCCGTGCCATCGCCTGGACTTGGCGCACCGCAGCTGGCACCACCGTGGCTGAACGCCCCTGCGTGACGCTCACCGCCAGGCTGGTCCCATCTCCACTGCGGCTTGGCCGGCATCCCCAGCGGAGAAGGGCCAGCTGGTGAGTGCCCTCGTTCCCTGGAGACCTCAGTGGGTGCAGGTCCCTACCCCATGCCCTATCCAGCACAGCGCGCAGCCAGAAATGGAGCAGTGAGCGAGAAGCAGCAGCACAGGCAGCCCTCACCTAGCTTTCCCTCCGTCAATGAATTAATCCCAAACTCAGGGGAAGCAGCCGATGCCGGACCTTTTCTGTCCCGGCACAGCCACCCTCCTCACCCCCACCTGCTCCTCCTTCTCTCGCTTCCCGTTAAATCTGCTGACCTCGGAGCTGCCCACTCCTTTCTCAGGATGAGTTCTCCTATTATATCCTTTAGCCTCTCTGCAGGGGGCTGAGCTCTTATTTCTAAGGCTTCCTGCAAGGGGTCTTGTGTGCATCTCGGCGCTTGCAGGAGCTGGCACAGGGCAGGCTGGGCCAGGGAGGTGGAGAAGGGTGAGCTCTGCATTCAGTGCTAAAGGGGAGGCCGGGGAGAAGGGGCAAAGCCTCAGGGTCACTCCTCTGAGCTTCCTGGGACGTCCTCTCTAGGAGCTCTGCAAGCGCCTCTGCCCTTTGATGGAGAAATCTCTGCTTTGCCCCTGCATGCGGGCACTGCTGCGTGGCTCTGGCCAGACCAAAAAGCAGTTTGTATTGCTGCGGAGCCCGCTATAGATGGCAGCATTGACGAGCCAGAGGCTCCAGCTCCTCAGCTGGGTTTATTGAGATAATTAATATACAAGATACAACAGAAAATATAAGTAGTCCTGAGCACAAACTCTTCCCTTGCCGTAGCTGTATCTCAGAGCTCTGGGACCAGCACTGCCCTCCAAGGCCGGGCTCTCCATCAGGAGCGGCCAAGAGCCCTTGGTTGCACCAGGCCAGGCTCCTGGGACCGTCCATCTCCTCCACCCTGAGGTTTGGGTCACGGTCGCCTTCCCGTGCGGGCTCTGCTCCTCAGGGAGGTTTTATCACCCAAATTCCTGCCAAGAGGCAGCTCTGGATGAGGTGCTGCTTCCACAGGTGGTTTGGAAGTGCTGCACGGAGGGAGAGATGAGGCAGGGATGGAGAGCCCTCACGGACAGATTTTTCCAAGCCCTCGCATCTCCAATGTTTATAGTGACCGGTGGTAACTCAAACACGGTTTGTGATTCAACCTGATGAACCTGAAGCCCTAAACCACACAAGTCTGCCAAGCGAAGTACTTTAGCCTTCTGCCCTCGCTGCCGTAAACAGAGTACGTCTCCAGGCTCCTGGGAGCCGTTTAATGAACTGCCTGATGCCGCCAACCGACTTTCTAATGTTTTGTGTCCCTCCTGTGAAAGTCCCTTGCCCCTTTTCCCATGCTTTCTGTAAGGTTTTCTTGTAATTGCTGCCCTTCTGCTGGGGAAAACTACAGAGAAGAGCAGCTGGGCAGGCGACGGACTTGTTAAGTGCTACTTTTCTGCGGTTGCGGCAGTGCGATGCGGAGCTGGCATGTGCTCCGGCTTGGAGCAGATCCTGTGCCGGAGCAGATCCTGCCCCGGTGCGGGGTCTGTGCTGCAGGCAGGCGAGGGGAGGAGAGGCTCTCCGGCCCCACGCACTTCTTGGGATGGAAAAGGGGGAAGAGAGGATGCTAAGTGGGGACCAGGGTCTCTAATCCCTGCCCCACAGGGGAAGGCTGTTGAGCGGCGACAGGCAGGGGCAGCTTCCCGAATTGGGTAAGGGAAGAAAATGCCTGCTTAGGACACTGACTCTAAGAGTAAAGGTGTGTAAGATCCCATCCAAAGCCTCCATTATCTCAACAAGTTTCCTATTTATCTTCCAGACACAATATACTTCGTAGCCTCCTGTTTTACTCAGAAGGGAAAAACATTTACTTATTTATTTATTTAAATTGAGAGCCCTGGTGGAAAACAAGCTTTGCTTCCAGAAGCAATTACATTCCATCTCTTAACTGGATTAGGTAACTTGATAAAACTCCAGCGGAGAAATATTTGCTCATATTTAATCATTTGTTGACTTGGCACCTCACGAAATAAAGCAAAATTAAATAAAAATGTGTAAAGGGCAACCCGCTTGCTGATAAATCCTACCCACTCTGAGCAGTTTATTACAGGAGCAACGATCCATTAGCTCTATACATAAATTAGAATCATGCATTCAGTTTATGGAGTTGCAAATTGTCGGCTGCTGCCATTATGTCAAAAATAGGCTGTGCCAAGAATGAAACATGATTATTGTCTGTATCGTCTGCCCTCAGCAGATGAAGTCCAGACAGTTTAGGGTTAGGCAGTATGAAAAGCAAGAGGAATTCAAGCCCTTTCTCTTTTTTTTTTTTTTTTTTTGCTGCTTGTAAAAACAAAGCAATCAGCATGCTTGCATGTTAACATAGTCTGAAGACATGTAATGAATACTCTATTAGTGCCCTGAAAACTAACTTCCATAGCATCTATCGATCATAGTCATTTTGTTATCTCTGTCCAAGTGCAGGAATACAGCCCTTGAAATGAGATCAAGCCATCAATATTCTCCCTGGGTGTACATGCTGCTGGAGCTCCTTATTGCAGGTTGGATCACCACCCTAGGAGCTTTCCATTATTTCTTAATAAAAAAAGAGGGAATACTGCCGTTTTGGCTTGATACTGCCACTGCTATATATATGCTGTTAACGGGGAAATAAAAGGCTGTAGTGTTACTTGTGGTTCACAGGTAATCATTATACAGCTATAATGATAGAAAAACAATAGGTCTTGGGGGAATTACAGCAGGAATCAGTTCAGCTAAGTATTGACATCATTAGCCCCGATAAGGCTTGCTTTCTTGCAGCCTGAGCTGAGGCTTTAGCCTGGGTGGGATTTCCAGGCTCACTGAGATCCACAGCAGATCCCAAGCAAACCCCAGCCCGGTACGATGCCCCCGGCCAGCCTGCGCCCTGCGGTGCGACGTTCACCTCTCCCAACAAAAAAAAAAACCCTGTCCTGGGCATCGGATGCACAAAGCCAGGCGAAAGCACGGCAGCCTCCTCCCCTCAGCTGTCCCCTGCGCTGCAGGGTGCTGCTGCGGTTCGAGGGGCACAGTGCCCGGCGGTTTTGGTTGGGACTGGCAGGCCCTGGCGATGTTTGGCGTGATCCCCAAAGCCGTCAGCATGAGCGGAGCGACGTCTCATTAAGCTGTCAGGGGAACCGGGGAGGCTGTCAGAGCACACTGTTCAGAGGCTTTGATGGGTATCTGGAAGGTGTTACTGCGCTTTCATTTAGCAATTAATAAAGCCCAAAGACTGAATCTAATCCTGAGGAGATGATTTCTGGCAGCTGGGAGGGAGAAGGCATCTGGAGACGTCCCGGGTTGGAGCTGGGTTTCCTGGCTGTGGGTTGCTCTCTGCAGTGGGCACGAGACGCTGCTCAGACGCGGGCTGTGCTTGACGGGGCCACAGGGTCAGATCCTGCCCTCGGCCCCGACCCTCGGCTCCCTTGGGACCACAGGCTCGGGAAACTTTCCCGATGAACAACCGGGGATCGCCCTGGTGTGGGGGACTCTGCTGCTGGCTCGCAGATGGCTTTGTGCCACGGCAGCCTGGGTATATGGCCAGGGAGGGCTCTGGCCAGAGCAGAAATAAGTCACATATCTGCTGTCGGTCACATATCTGTCCGCCGGTGCAGCTCCCCCGGACTGGGCAGTCTGCGGGGGGACGAGCACTGCCGGGGGTTTGCCCTCTGAGCAGTGGCGGGGAGTCATCTTTCATGGTTAAAAAGAATTATAAACACTAATGTAATCCCATAGAAGTAATGTGCCCTAATAAAAAAAAAAATAAAAATCTCCAGCACCTGCTAGGAAGCTGCACACTTTAGCTGGGATAAATCTGTTCACGCAGGAAAGGTCCCTGTCACAACGAGCATACTACTTCGCTCATTAAAGGCTTCAATTCTAATTTAGTTCAGCCCGCACAGAATATGCTTAGTCATGAGGGGGCCAAGTAACACAACAGGGCTATGTTTAGTATGTTAAATCATTCACCAAGAGGCAGCTTTGAGCAATTCATTTATTCTGTGGAGGTTTACTTTCTATTTTATTATACATTTCACATGGTGCAGTTGCACTACAGGAGATGTGTGCCCAGACGCCCATGTGTGCACACGCACACACAAACCTGCGTGTATTATTTGGCTACAGACTTTCAGATGTAGCTTCGGTAAAACAGCAGCTGCACTGGGTGTTTTAAATGTGCTTGTATGATACTCAACCTGGGAAATATCACAAACAAAACTGAAGTTTGTCTCAGAAAAGGTCTGGAGCGGGCTTTGAGCAGTATTTTTGCAGTTGCCAAGGTGACCTGAAGGACCGTTTTACTCCTACCTCTCCTGGGATCTTAGCTCAGCTCATGCGAGTGGGGTCACTGCCTGGGATTCCCCAGAAAAGCCTGCCATTGCTTCGCTAAAGTGATGTCTGTGAAGAGCAGCTTTTGGAAAACTTCTGCAGAGTTTTCTGTTTTCTCAGGATCTGCCACAGGTTCTGAGGATGAGTTTGCGCTCAATCGTCTGCACGTTTGATGGTGCGTTGGGTCTCCTTCATGTCTGTGCAATGGCCAGTGCACTGCAGGAGAGACGTCTGGATCAAAACACTTGGTACAGTCTGGTGTGGGCTGGCTTGGCTGCCCTCGATTGCTCAAGCCAACGGTCTTCAAAGATTTAAAGATCTGGAGAGGGCACTGCCAAAGGGAAGGATTATACAAATTATTTTCTCTTCTTTGGACCCACAATGCAATGCCGTATTTTAAGCTCCTCTCCAAGGCCAAACACGCTCGATTCTGGGGGCTTAACTGTCCTGTTTGCTGGAGGCTGCAGCAGCTCAGGGTGTGTGAAGAGGCAGCGCTGGGTGACCCTCTCCTTCCAGATGTGCTAATTTAAAATGATGGTTAATAACCCCATCTCACCTGCATGGGCAGAAGGAATGAAATAAAAGAGGTTCTGCTTTATTTATTCTTCTTAATATGAAATTCATGCCCTGATTGCCTTTGCTCTCTCCAGCCAGGCTTCTGGGAGGTAAGAGATTCAGTTCATGAATCTGAATTTGCGGAAGCTTCATCTTTTGAGCTTTCTGTTCAGGGAAAGTTACTTGATAGCCAGGGAGCCAAGGGGGAAATACATTATTGAAAGAAAAGCTTCCTTTTTAATCTAAAATTCAGGAGGATCTTTGAGATGAAAAAGGTTATTTCCAAGAGTCTGTCCAGCGTATCTTGAGGGCTTCTCCTTCCCATACAATAGTGAGTGGGAGGGAGGGAGGGAGGAAGGACTCTCGGTCAGAAACACAGGCTGCTGCTTCTCTCAATTACACTGGCATCCCATCTCCTGACAAGGGAATAGCAATTCCCCTCTCAAAGAAGTGCTTGGAGGCTGACTGTAGAAAGAGGAGAAAGTAATTACAGCTTAACTGTGCAAACAGTGACTCCTGGGAGCAGCCTGGCAAAGTGCAGGAGGCTACTCACATGAGTAACGCGTGAGTTAGCAGACTTCCACCCAGGAAAGCGCTTAAATAGGAGCCTCGGTGCCTTTGAACTCAATTTGTTGAATGCTGCTTAAGAGCATACTGAAGCCCGGAAAAGAGAATGCCGGGATTTCTGGGGACGGGTGGATGCTGGGGAGGTTTGCACTTGAGGGGATGGTGGTTGGCTGCCAAGAGATCCATGAAGCTCTGCCGGAGGCACGCATTTTCAGGCGCTTGGTTTCTTCTGTTGTCTTGCCACCAAAGAGCTTTGGAGCAAGATCAAGACAAGAAGCCTTTTTCTGATGAGATGGTAAACCAGGTAGTACCGTATTCTGTACTGCTGGAGCAACACCCTGTGCCTTGGTGTCAGCCAACCCTACGGTCATGCCTCATGCTGCTTTGTTCCCGTTGGAAGGAGCGATCAGATCAGGCTCCCAGGGGGTCCGGAACTGCTCACGGCTGGCCCATGCCGCAGGAGCACCGAGCTGCCCCGTGCCGTGCTTTGCCCTTTGCGAGACCAGGATCTGAGCAGTCCCCAAATAACCAGGACTGTATCAGACGATCACTGGCAAATTACCCACTCTCTGCAGGGAAGAGAACAACCCACAGTGACTGGAAACAGTCCGTAATGGCGTTTTGCGGAGACGAATTCCCCAGGCCTTTCAGCAGACTCCCGGGTGAGGCCCCAGTGCTCAGTGCCACCCCGGGCTGTGTTTGTCGTTCCCAGGCTCCGTGGGTCGGTGATGGCAGGCGGGAGACGCTTTAAATCTGCGGTGGGAGAACAGCGAGTGCGGGGCACAGAGGGATGCCGTATTCCCTGAGCCTGAGCCTGGGCTCTGCTTCATGAGGGATGTCGTTTTCCCTGCGGGTGACCGTGGGCAGGAAGGAGATGCAAACCCTGTTCCCATCGCCCCGCGTGGCTGAGGACGGGGTGGTGGAGCTGGTCCCCTCGCGAGGCAGCGGGAGAAAATCTTGCAAGAGAGTCAGATCCACGCTTGGGAGAAACCTGTTTTTCTCTCTGACCTGGAAACAATCCAGATTTGCTTCTGCTCCCAATTTAAAAATATTCTCTTGCCACGGTCAATTATTTTAAATCCTCTCCATGGACTGCACTGTGCTCAAGCAGCTGGCAAGAGCAGGAGCCGCTGTCTGTATCTGCACAGGGAAACAGGGAGCGACAGGCTCCTGCTCCTCTCTGGGGATGCCATTAGGTGGGATCTATGTGCAGGGATGGAAATGCAGTAATTCTGCTGTCAGCAGTTTTCTCCGTGAACATTCACACAGCCGACACTCCTCTCTGCCCTTGTAGACAGAATTTGGGGCTCGCTGTATTAAAGGGAGGCTTGTGTTCCTGCCACTTAGATGACAAATACTAAATGAGACATTTTTGCTCCAAAAGATGCATTTTTTCTTTCTTTTTTCTTCTGCGTTCGCTACAGGCTGTCAGCTGCACAGCATCCCACGTGCTCTCCCAGCCAGATCGCTCTCCACTGTCTGGATTGCATCCGGGTTCTGACGTGCCCTGTGCCCAGCGCTGAGCAGTGACATCCCGACTTCAGGGAGTTTTCATGCTTATTGCAATGCAGGCTGACTGCCTTCCATTTATTTTGAGTTACTAAAATGCCATTAAGCTGAGAGGAAATGTAAAAACCTCTGCTGGCATCCAGAGAAACAGACCTACGCTAATGTGGTATTCAGAGCAAATTATCTCTTCTACCTGGTTTTACTAGGAACAAAACCTCAAGCCCTGGGATTCAAGCTCCCTGGCAAACTAATTATAAGATATTCATAAATTTAAAATATTAGCTATGCAAAGAAGTCTTCTAAACAATATTAATGTTATTCTTTCCTCATTGAACAAAGAGTATTTAAATTAGTTCATTTTTAACTTTTCAGGTATTTGAATGTTTGTGCCGATGGAAAGCTGCAGGCTGGCAGCCTGGAGAACTGGGAGGATTCATGGATGGGTAAGTAAGTGAAAACAAGGAGGAGGCGAGACTTTTTAACAAGAGCAGAAGTGGTAGAACTCCCCGCTGCCGGACACCCCGCAGCCACAGTGGTGAGATTTAGGGACAGCCAGCATTCACACAGATACAGAGAATGCCGGCACTGCTGTAGCAAATGAGAGAAAGATAAATGATGGGGAGTTTCGTAAGGCGCTGTGGTTTAGCTCTCTGTTTTACCATGGGAAAACACCAGAGCCCCACTTCCAAATAGTCATTTTAGGTTTCCTTTTAAAGAGGCAGAACAAGGCTAGATCTCAGGGAAGCACCTTGACACACCTTCCAGAACACTTTCTTCCTCTTGCAGCTTTCAACAGATAGCAGGAAAATCCATTTTGTGTTATCCAATGGAAATAAACGGGCTCCCTAAGGGATATGAGGCAGGTCCAGGGCAGAGCTCACATGTACACTTTCTGCAATTATTTCAGTTATTATTTCAGTGTTGTTTCCTATGTGGCTCGCTGCACAGGAGCTAAGGGGGTTGCAGGTGGTTTCCCACAACATCCATCCTGCTTTCTGCACCTTCTCCTCATTTTGCTATGTGAAGCCGTTGTGTGTGGAGCCATATGGTCTTGAGCAATCAAGGTTACTTTCTGCCTCATTTCTTTTGCAACTTGCATAGTGATTCCAGCATTAAGTTTAGAGCTGCTAATTATTATCCGTTGCAATATGGCATGTTTGCTCAGGTGGCAGGTCATGCAGTGGGTGCAGCTGTAGTCGCTGATGAAATACGGATATGCTTGGGAGTCTGTGCATTTCTGCTTTCCTCCCCGTCAGGACACCAACACACGCTGTTCCATAGCACTTCTCCCACAAAGTGTGCAAGCTCATCCCTATGACCGACTGCTTTGCATCAGTGTAACTGTTGCTACTAGAGCATGACCGTACACGTTCACTCTCAGGAAGAACATAATCTTGTCTAGGCACCTGACGATTTGGACAAATAACCAAATCATAGTTCCTGCCTACCTGTGTTCCTTTTCTTCAAATTCGTTTACTGGCACTGTGGCTGCCTGCACAGGAAAGAAGCAGCAGAGCAGAAGACCCTTGGCCATGGGGTTTGCCCGAAGTCCAGGGCTAAAAGATGGGATCCCTGCCTGCAGAGGTCTTGTTCTCCCCCGCTTCCTTGGTGTCTCCTTATCCCAGTTCTTGCCCTGCCCCCTGCAATGTAATTTCCCAGTGCACTTTTATTCAAAAAGGAATCACCTGCCAAACCTGCAAAAAGCCTTTATCTGGGGGAGGTATCAGTTAATATTGGTTAAAATAGGGTTTTTTGAGCACAGAGTATTGCCTTTTTTTACACCTAAACTGCAAAGCAATGCCTTGAAGACGAGATTAGTTCATTATTTATAAAAGTAAAATCCCTCAGAATGTATTAAATATGAAAACATTGTATCGGGGTGTAAGATTTGTGGGGATTAGGCTCTGAAGTCTAGACATTTATCTCTGAATGCATTGCATTTGCATTCATTACATATCCTGCTGTACCTCTAAACATGAAAACTGATCTGCAGAACAGATGATCAAAGCAGGGAAATGCAGATCAGAAAACATGCTGTGTTCACTTAGGAACGAAAAAATGTTGTAAAAAAAAATAATTGTCTGATACTCCAGTACATGAAACTATAACATAAACCCCTGCAGCAGCGATGGGGGAACCTCAGAAGCAGCTGCCATTTGGTTTGGAGATGCTGCCAAAGGTTCTGATGTTTTTACAAAGCTCCTCCAAGTCCCTTGTCGGAGGAAGGGCGCGAGGGCGGCAGGGCTGCCCTGCGTTTCCCCAGCCGACAGCAGCACAGCGCCCTGGGTACAATCCTGCCTCCGGCACTGCCTGCGTGGCCAACCCGGAGCACATCTCCCTGCGGGGACCCTTCCCCAGGAACACCATCTACACACCCCCTGAGCTGTTCCCGTGATCAGTGCAACAGGTAACCGTGGGCAGAGGCTGCTCCAGCCCACCCCCGGGTTCCACAAAATCCTGTCAATCGCTTCTTAGTTTTTCAAGACCTTCCATTCTTTGCACTGGTTGGATGTTGCATTAACAGATGCACCGCTACTATACCACCACACTCTCCCTTCTTCAGCACAAACATAGCACTCACCTGATTCCAAGCCTCTGAAATTTATCCAATGTTTTAAGATTCATGAAAAAAAAATCAATATTTATGATCTAGAGACCACTTTGGCCAGCTCTTCAGCAGCTCTTGGATAGTAGGCTCTCCAAATCTGTAGAATTTAACATTATTTTTAGCATTAATAATTGCTGTTTAACATTCCCCTGAGTTCCTGTTGGAATGGAAGCCTATCAGCATCCTGATATGAAATGCCTAGGCTGGTACGCTTTCTCCTAAACAGAAACCTGAAATCTGTGTTGAGTATTTCTGCCTTTTCTATTTGAATGCTGTGTCACCCTCGGAAGTGGTCAACAAGTTTGGAGCTAAAACCTTGAAAACAGGTGAAATTTCAGGTGAAATCGATCTAGTTTTAAGGAACTTTTATTCTACACTGGGAGTAATGCCAGGTCTGCTGGAAACATTCCCAAGTTTCATGAAGCATTCCAGTGAGTTTGGAATCACTTTAGGATGATTTATATGTTTGGAAGGAAACCAGGCTCCTAGGCTCCCTCTGGCTTTGACCTAGACAGAGCTCCGTCGGTTGATTTACACCATGATTTATACCATGCATTTTTTGCATAACTTCAAATCAGAATAAAATTTCAGTCCACAAAAAACATGCAAAGTGAGACTGACAGAATGGTCTGCAGAAATCCCTTCTGTATTATTAATCTGCCTTATCTCTTCAGTGTGCTCATTTCCTAGCCCAAATGCATCCAAATCCCAGATCAGAGAGTGCTATTGTTTCCAGTCTCTGTCTATTCTTACAAAGGAAAGCTAATTACATTGAAAGTCTCAGTAACTGTTTAGTATGACAACAGAACCGATGAAGCACTGTCAAAGCTTGTGCTAACTGGTCCAAAACTCTTATGCTTTTAACATAAAACTCCCTTTCTTAATAGAAATTTTAAGTGACAAATCCACAGAATGAATCTGGTATTCATTATTTGCAAGAGAGAAGAGAGGGGATTTAAATGAAGCATATATTCTGTGAGGAGCCTCAGGAAATCATTTAACAGCTCAAGAGAGAGGGGAGCTGCGTTATCATTAGAATTTACATGATACATTAGCCAGGAGTAGAAATGTTAATCTTTCTATCCAAAATCTATTTGCAAAATTAGTGGAATACTGTTGCTTTAATGCCCTTTTCTTGTCATCAAAAGTGTAAATCCTTTCACCTCTGCTGGGAACTGGAGAAATTAATATTGTGAACTATTGTCCATTTCCCAAAACATCACTACAACAAGAGTGGGGAGAGACTTCAAGGTCAAAAAGACTGTAAGTTGCAAAAAAAAAACAAAACAGAAAGGCATTTTTAGCCTTAAAGAACTGCTCATACAGTATGTGTCTGATAAACAACTGGTTGCTTTATCCTGCTGCATACTCCCTCTGCATCTGGTACTTGAGTGCAGAGAAATCTGAGGTTTGGCTCTCTCTGACTCTGCTTCTACCTGAAACCAGTGTCAGATCTAGTAATGGACAAAGTAAGATTTTTTTTGGTGCATCAGAGCACAACAGCTTGTTAGCACCCACAGAGTACCTTTTTCTGACACCGAGTTCCAAATGAAAATGGTAAATGAGTGGAAATATTTTCTCCCATCTCTTACATTAAAAACCTTATTGATTTAACCTCACTGGCCTAAAAGCAAACTACCAGGAGCCACATGTAAATGTGAGCACATGAGTATCATTATGAAATTCAGCAGAAGTATGTTCCTGTGTTTAGGATGCAGTTAAATACCTTACTGGACTGTAGCCCAGTTGCTAAGATTTCTCACACTCAAAAATCTCGCTGTAAATTTCCACTTAATGGAAAAAATGGGAAATAAACCCCCGATTCTCCCTGCTCGGACCATTCCTTCTCAACAGTAAATCTCTGCTTAGCAAACCAGGACCACGCAGTGTCGGTGGGAAAGACTGGATGTCCATGCTAGCACAGCCCAAACCAGAATTTTTCTTGAAAGAAGTGAGGAATTTCTCTCGTGTAGCTCAGCCCCAAATGGTACTGATCCCTAAATACCAAAACATCTGGAGTTAAGATAGCCAGGAGTCAGACCGCAGCGGGGGGAACACTGCAGCTCCCAGCGTGCCTGGGGGGGTTGTGGGACACTGTCCCCAGGTGGTCTGTGTGACAGTAATGTCATGGGTAGCGTAAAGTGATTTGGAAGAGCTTTATGCTTAGATTAAAAAGGCCTAATTGAGTGCCCTGGTAGGATAAGACATAGTTCCTGATAGCCTGGAAGAGAGGCAAATATATGCAATGGGCAGTCAATGAAATATGCTCAAACCTGATTTTCTCTGTAGCAAGCCATTGCCCTGAAACCTCTTTATACATTTTCACAAAGGCTGAAAGCTATTTTCTGGCATCAGATCCTCCAAATTTCCAGTTAATAAGCAGGCTTTGTGCTGTTGACCTTACACATGCTGGCACAGCCAGATTTTCCAGCAGAAATGAGAGGCCAGCAGCCAACTCGTATTACATTTTAAAGCACTGCAGCTTGGAGAGGAAAGGGAAATTATACAGCAGCGCCGCAGTCGCAGCGCAGTGACTGGCACCCTCGGCAGAGAGCTGTGGCACTGGTACGCAGTGTTGAAATTACTTTTGGATGCTCTGTCAAGCACAAGATATAAATTGCAAAATGTTTTTAAATGTTTTGGAGAGATTGCCTTTTGAGTGGCACCCTCCATTTCTGTATGTCCAGTAAGGTGTAGAGAATTCATTTGCATTTTTCATTTTTATCGGCGTCTTTTAGCCAGCCTGGACCAGGAGAGTGAATCCAGCTGTGTGGATGATGCCAGGAACAGCTCAGCCTCCATCTGCTCTAAGATACAAATTTGATTTCCCCTCATCTTTATTTTCATGTCAAAAATTTTCTCCTCTTTTTCAATATCCTTTTTTCTTCCTCTTTTATCTTTGATGTAAATCGGATATTATCAAATGAAATGAAATGGAAGGGAATGGACTGCCTGAAGCTATTCACTTCATGGGAACTAAACACAACTCCTAATAAGACATTCCCTATTTATTTTTAGCATCATACCGTTCATATCTTTCCTGGTATTGTTCAATACTCAAGTGATGCTGCCGCTAAACATTATGACTTTCTTTCCTTTTCTTAATTATGTGCCAATCAGTGTAGAGCAAAGCATGCTATCAGCTGGTTGCTGGATAAATACTGAGTGCCATGAAACTGCAGACATTATTAAGTAAATGGGCATTTCCAAACTTGAAGTTATTTAACTCTCGGTGGAAATGTGTGCCAGCTGTGTTTCTGTGGAGCAATGGAGGCAGCTTATGGCCTCCCATGTCCAATTAGGACATTTCCAGCTTAGATAATCCCCCCATGGGGCTTAGAAGAGAGGGTGATTATTTTTGGACATAACAAGAAAACCCACTTTTTGGTTCCCAGTTGTCTTGCTTTCAGTTTGTCCATGTATTTTTACACTGTGTAGGCAGGAAGCTGAATGTACCCTGAATAACTTGAACTGCCCTTGGCTACTTGCTGTAAATAAATTACAGGTTCCAAGAGGCATCCGATTTGTAAAGGCTGGCCTCCACCTGCCCTGTGCAGCTGAGCTGCCAAGGGATCCACAGAGAATCAACAAATCTTAGCCTTTTTCTTGCATGGGGATTTTTTTTTTTTCTTCTGGTGTCTTTACTCTACTCTTTGTTGTTGTTTTTACATAGCTGAAAATATACTGCCTGTTTCTAATGAATAGCATGAAAAACATACGCTTCCAAGACTCTTGGGTCTTGCCGAGTAGTCTGTTGCTCCCCATGTACTGCTGGGATATATTTGCCAGCATTTCAATTAGATCATCAATAACCTAGTGCAGCTGCTGAGAGAAGAACTCAGATGTTCATAAATGTTATAGTCCATTAAGTTCAGATACTTCAAAGGCAGTTTGGAAAGAAAGTCATTTGTTAGGCTGAGTGTCAGTATAGTGGAATGCAAATCATACTGGATGCCAAAGCAAGGGATTAAAAAATGGAGTTTAAAGGTCAAATTAACTTAATTTGACCACTTCTGACACATAATGAAACTCCCTGACTTTTAAAATATTGCAATCATTTGCCAGGGTAAGGATTCCTCCAGAAAGCTGCAAGCCGCGGCGTGCAGGATGCTCAGAGCACCGCCAGCATCAGTACTGGGACAAGTCGGTAGCTGGGGGGGGGCGTGTGTGTGCATGTATGTACTTTCCTCAGTCAGAATCCTTGTGATATTTCCTGCCCTCTAGAATTTGAAAAGCACGTCAGTGCTTCAAGTACAGCAAATATTTAAATAACCAATTAACATCATGAGAGATTTTTCCCATTTTAAAATTATTTCCTTTTGAAGCAGGCAGAGAACTAAAACTCCTTTCCCAGGATGTTTTTCTGCAGCCTTTCCTCTCCCCTTGGGAGGCGGATATTTGCATGAGGGAGAAGCAGCATGATTTGTGGTGCTTTGGAAGGAGATAGGAATGCAAACATCAGGGTGAATTAACAGCTGGTGGAAAATGTGGCCAGCTCACCTTAGAGGAGGGATGGCATGACAGAGAGAGAGAGAAAAACACTAAATCAATGTGGAACTGCCAAACTACAGCTGAGATTCAACAGCAGAAGAAATCTGGGCATGGCATCTGCTTTCAGCAAGTGGAGCTGCATCCAAGGAGCTGAGCAGATTGGCACCAACCGGGGGTAGCAGCATGACAGATCCTGCCCCAGAAATAGAGACAGGACTTTCACCCTCTGCCCAACACACTCATGGATTGGAAAGACTTTTCTGCAAAGGTGGGAGCTTTAGGAGGCATAACAAATGCTTTCCCCACCGGGCAAGGGCAGGAACATGCGGCTAACCAGACAAATCTGTCCTTTCCTGAATATCCTTTATGACTACGCACATATGGCCAGGAACGGTCACCCCAGCCCGTCCCCTGCTGACTTCCATCCTGCTGCTCTTTCTCAGAGGCTCAGGGTTTGGGCTGGCTAACACAATTCTGTGGCTACTTCGCTGGAAAATTAGGATTTTGTTTAACAGAGAGTTCTTCAGCAAATACTCGCCACTATAACGCAACTTACAGAGTTCTGGATATTTATGGACCCAAATGTGATCGTTTTTAAAATTTCTTTAAAAACCAGGGCAACGTTTCTCAGAATCCCACCCCAGCTTTGCCCGAAGCTTGCTGGACCTCGGCATCCACAGCCGTATGTAAGGACAGGTACAAGTGCAGCTGGTAGGTGGGTGATCTGCGTTCAGGATATTTTCAGGCTCAGTCGGCAGCACTGAGAGTGTCAGGACTGTCCTGGGTGGTAGGGATGGGAGAAAGGGCAGGTTCATGCAGTCTGCAAGTGGAACACACAAGTTCAACCTCATGCCTGCAAAATGTCTAGGGAAGATGAATAAAAAGGAGGTGGGGAAAACTTAGGAGAGGAGGAAGGCAATGATTCTTTTCTTGGGAATAATCTAAGTCTTCCACACAAATCGGCTTCTTTTAGCCAGCACAGAAGAAATGTCCAAGTTGTGTTTCCACAGAGAGAGCCTCCCTCCTGTCTCCCTTCCTCCTCGCAGCTGCTTTGCCGCGGTACGAGCCCCTGGACATCCCCAAGGACAACTCTAGGCAAGCTGGAGAAGCAGCAGCTTCTGGCTCACGCTGCTTGCAGGGACCTCCTGCAACAGCGGTGGAGAAGCTGGATGTGCAGCTAGCTCAGGGAATGGGTATTTCTCTCCCTGAGGAGGCTGGCAAGATCACAGTCAAAGCAAAATCAGGTAGCTGTGCTCCCAGGCTGCCTGCAGAGCTGACTGCTCAGTGCCTGCAGTAGTGTATGCCCAGCGTTTGGAGCTGAGCTGCCAGGAGAGCTGCAGAGTCTCACCCTCACTCCTCCTCCCCTTATGCTCACTCATGTTTTTAAGTCAGGCAGGGTGGCAGGAAAAGTCCCTCCCGGAAAGCGATTATCTAAATATCTGGTCCAACATTGTCACTGGTGATACCGTCTGTGAGTAATTAGGAGAAAGGAGGAGGGAGGCAAGGAGGAAGCTTTGGAAATGACTCATTAGCAGAATGTTAATGAAGCTCTCAGCTTAGCCATGTTAAGTGGGGAGCAGAGGCAGACCATGGCTGATTCCCTGTGCCCCGTCCCAAGGGCCTGCGACGGTTCAGAGAGGGGCAGTGGGTTCAGCTTTGCACTGCCTGCAGATTGTGAGGATTTGGGAAAACCCTAGATGGAATGGGATAAGATCAGAGCAGGTACAGGAGGCAAATAAAGCAAAGGCAGAGACTTCCGAGCACTAAACCAGCTGAAGCATCCAAATTTTGCATGGCTCTTGCAATGACTTATCTTCCTGTGCAGACGTCTGGCCGCTGGAGCTATTGCCCTCGCTTCTAGATGTGGCTTATGGCTTGAGGGAAACAGGGTGACACACAGGTCAAATGAATCCTGCTGCCTTCCTTCTCATGATCTCTCCTTTTGCAAAACTGGTAAGAGTGAAGCATGAACTTTGTGGAGTCTTGTACCTCTCTCACTTTGTTACAGCTCAGTCACATGCTGGCTTTGTGATGTGCTTTATTTTTAAGAGTTTCATTAATTCATGCTTTTTTCTTTTTTTCCTTTTCTCTTAAAGGTGCTTTCATTTTACGTGCAGGGAAAGATACTGTGTTTGGGGTGGAAAGCGAGCTGTGAGTTGAATGTCAAGGCTGTGACTGTCAGCCTTCTGGAGTGACGGAGTTCCGTGAGCAAGGAAGCATTAGCAGCATTTCTTGCAGAAGGATGGTGTGTGAATCCACCTCTTGCCCTCTGGAAGTTGAGCCATAGCAATGCTGTGGACCTGCAGCTGCTTTCTGTCAGGACATCTCCCCTTGCTTCAATGGGTTTCACACTCCAGCTCCAAAATCTTCGTTCTTTCTGGCGCCAAACTCCTTGTGTTCAGAGCTCCCCCCAACATTTTCATCGATGTCTTCCTGTTCCCATTTCATCTACCACTCTTTTCCTGTTCCTCTAAGCCCTGTGGCTTTCTGTCTCATGGCATAACCCACCCCTGCTCTCCCCTCAAAGACTGACCATCCTGCACCCCCAGGGCTCTGTGATAAGGGAAGAAGCCACAAGGCTGAGCTGTTCTCGGATGGGAAGGGAGGAAGGAATAGAGATGCTTACAGGAACACAGAAGCAGAGCTGTTGTCAGAATAGAGAGGAACTGCAGCTCGGCCCTGACTGCTCCGGCAGGCAGGGTCAGAGGCAGCTGGAGAGCCGGCACTGCACGTACCTGCTCTCCCACGCCGTGTCCCCTGCCTGGCATCGCCCTGCTCTGTCTCACGTTGAAAAGCTCTGGGAGAATTCAGATCAGGCTATCAATTTCATCAGAGTCGGGAGACAGGAGTGGAATTTGATAAGCTTGTGCAATGGCTGATTAAGATGGAGAGAAGAGGAGCCTCCAGTTTAACTCCCATCTGACCTTTTGAGAGGGAGGCAGCGTGTTGAAAAATGCCATTTGGAGCTCTTAAAGGTTTTATGCCCCTGAACATCTCAGAGCTGTTTAAGGAGAATGATATTCAGCTTGCTCATGTCCTGCCAACTCTTGCTTTCACTCCCAGCAGCAGCAGCCTCCGTGGGAGGCTGAGAAGGATTTATGAAAGGTCAATATTTGAATGTGCAAAACTTACTAAGTCTGTCAGAGGATGGGGAGAGATTCTGCATCAGCTCACTGAAAAGTCAGCCTAAATTTCCACTCAAGTAGGAGAGCGGCTGAAAAAACTCTACATGGCTCTGGTCAGCTGCGCACACACAGCTCCATAAATATCCGTCCTCAGCTGGCATGCAGAGGTCTCGTCAAGGTGCATAAAGGAACAGCGAAAACAGAGTCCTGCCTTCAGTGTACCCAAGATCCCTGCAATCCCTCTTCTTTTTGTCAGGGTCCATAGCTTAACAGGGCAAGTTCCTATCGGGGGCTGATGTGAGCTGCTGCAGCCTTCTGAAGAACGAGGACATTCCCAGTGGCAAAGGAGAAGCATTCCCAGTCTGGCCAGGCTGGGAAGCCCTTTCTTAGCGCTGACCGTTTGTACTGGCCAGGAGACATCTCAGAACTACCTCCACCAAACTGCAGACAGGTGAAGTAAAGCTAGAAAGCAAACCTAGCTCTGAACTGAAATGCCAGGGAATGTTATTGCTTGTTTGCAGGATCGCAGCATCTGCTGCTTTCATGGCTTTTGTGGAAAGAGAAAGAAATTTCACTGGAGCAGAGGAAAGAACCTGAAGCAGAGGAGCTGGTGCAGCCATTGACATCTGCTGCAAAGCTAGTATGAATATTTCATATTATACAATACGAAAAGTTTGCACATGTCTCACAGACTTGGTAGCGTGGTGATGTGTAACTGAGGGGTAGTAGTGTTTCAGCAGGAACATATGACCTGAATTTGTTCCAGGATTTCAGGATTCTTAGCTGTAATTTTATTCTCATTCAGCAATTTGACAGGCAGCCAGTTAAATTTCCACAGAAGAGATGAAGTGAGAAAAGGCTCTTATTTCTTGGAATCAGCTAGATGCCAAGATGCTTCCCGTTTTGATTGCACTTCTGGTTGCATGTCAGGACCATGCACCAGGACAAGCAGCGTTACGAACCAGCCGGGCAGGAGGCTTTACAAACAGGGCTGGGCAGGGCATCCTGACCCCACCACAGGCCGCGGTTTGCTTGCTCCTGTTCTAGAGCCCCAGAGCTTTTGGAGTTGCCAAAATAAAGAGCAAATGGTTTTTTTGCATCTGATTTCCAGCAGGGACCAAGTCTGTGTGTGAGGCAATCAGGCATGTGCGGCAGGAGCACGGCGAGGCTCATGAGAGACCGGGAAGCCCATCTGCGTGAATGCCAGGGCTTCCCCGCTACTTCCCAACACCTAGAAATATTAGCAAATTCCTCACTATTTAAATTCCTTTCAAGAGCTGAAGTGTCATTAAGTTTCCCATTTTGCCACAATTTACAATTAGTTTACCTCATTAAGCATTGTAAAAGCTGCCGGCGAAGCACCTTGGAGGTTATCCATCACCGGTTATTGCTTCATGCTGCTGGATTACTGCACAGGCGAAGCAGGAGGCTCCCCGGGGACCAGGGGACTCGGCATTGGCACTCCGGAGCCCTGCACACCGGGGGACGACGCACCAGGGTTCCCATTCATGAGCAGCAAAGCCACAAGGCATGGAACAGAGGGGTGGGTGGCAGTCACCGCCAGCCGGCCCTTCCCGCCAGGACGTGTGCCGGAGCCGGCACAGCCCCTCCGCTGGCATCGCTGTGCCTGCCCCAGCCACTGGGAGCCACCGAACCGACCCAGGCCCAGGGATGCATCTCCGGCAACCAGTGGGCAAGCACTCTCTGCCGAACCCTTCTGCGGTCCTGAAGCATCCAGCCCAAAGGCCGGAATGATTATTGCTCCTTGGCTATTTTTTATTTAAAAGCATGACAGTTTAATAATTAGAGGCACCAGAATGAAGCAATGCACTCTACACAGCACAGATGAAAGCAGCAAAAGTTAGAAAGTCAATTTTTACCAAACCCTTTGTAATATAAGCCTAATACCAGTATGAGACCATAGCTGCATTTTAAGACAACAATCTTTGTTCTGCATGTAAGAAGCTCTTATTCCTTCAAGCAATCCTGGATTTGTTCTGGTACTCTTCCTCTTTGTCTTTCCCTAGTGCTTGCAATTTTCAGCGAGTAGTTAAGTTTGACCAAAAGAGAGTGGCTCACATTTTGCAACCCCTGTGCCTGAGGATAGTGCTTAAATCCAGAGACAGGCTCCTGGCGTTAACTGCCTGATGTAACTTGAGCAACTGCAATTCTTATCGGAGCTGATGTGATCCTCAACTCCGGAAACCAAGACACTTGTATTCAGTCCCTTAAATTTGCAGAAAAAAAGGTTTATTTTAAATAACTGTACTAGAATAATTTGAATAGTAGTTACCAAAGCACAACTTGCACATTGCTTATGGCAACAGGACTGGTTAAACCAAATGGAACACCTATGTCTTTGTCCCTTGAGGACCACTGTATATTAGCGTGTCTGGTTTTTTTTTAATTTCCAAAAGTGATGCTAAAAATTGGTCTACAGCTTGTCTTATTTCAAGCCTATTTCAGGCTTCACACGGGGGAAGTAGGGGGAACATTCAGAGAAAGCCAACAGATCTGTCTGGTGACATTTTTACCTCAACTCATGTAATAAATCTACATACCAACAGAGGGTATTTGGGCTTTTAATTGTTTTGATAAGCACAGGGCATTTTGCCAAAGACTCAACTGAACAAAACTGTGGCAATTAGCTATGAAGTTCTCTCTGCAGAATTGTGCTCCTTAAGCTCTATTCAGATTTACAAATGAGATTGCTTAAGTGAGGATGTACATACTAATCCCTGCGTACACAGACACACCTGCACGCCTGGCCCAGTTCAGTCTCAGCACTGCTGTGCACAAATGCTGTCTGCTTTGCGAAGCACTCTGTGCTCTGGAGAAGCTTTTCTGCATTCCTCTTTGGAATAATGAAATCACACTACGGAGGAATGGTGTAACAGCAAACCGGTGGCAGGTACGGGAGCTCCGAGGAGCCGGGCACACGGCCCCGAGGGTTAATTACATCTGCTCCCCAGATCTGCAGCTAACGAAAGGCTCAACTTTTCACCATCTCAGGACGCCAAGGCTCTTAACTCAAAGGCTACTGAAGTCCTAGAGAGCACCCATCGTCCTCACGCTTTTGGCTCAGTTAGCTTCCTGCCACTTGGGGCTGAGATAACGAGATCCTCTAAAGTGGAGGAGACCTCTGGCGTGGCCAAGGGGACTTTCTCTTACTGCACCTTCTTGTGGAGAGAAACCCTTGTGCAACATCCGTCGCTCCCACCAGTGCTGGTGCAGGAACGGTCACTGTCACTGCCACCCACCGTGTGCCACCCCCACCATGCTAGCTGGCTGCACGCGTGCAGCCCCTGCAAAGCCGAGTGCCTGAAATTGGGATTCGAGCCACGCTGGAAGCTTTCACCTCAGGTTTTATCACTGTTTAATTACTCACATGTTCCTGATGCCGCTTCCTGAGACACAGGTGCTTTGGAAACAGATACCTGCCCTCCTCCCCTGGGCTCTCCTCTCCCTCCCTCGCAACCCTGCTGTGAATTTGGGCCTTTCTCTTTGTCAAATGGAGGATAAATCCTTGCAACTTCAAATATTTGTGTCTCAGGCTCCAGCCCTCTGCCAGGTTTCACAAGTTTCTCCTTCAGCAGCTCTGTAGCAGAAGGATTGGGCATCAGGGGATTTTCGGAACAACGCTGCGGCTGACTCACGGGTACCACTGCGCCGCGACTCGGGCTGACCGCAAGACTAACCCAGGGCTTCTCCACAGCTCTCCTCCGGCTGGATATCTGCAGCTCTGCTCTGTAGTCTTTGGTTTTAGATGTAGTCTCTTTGACCATTAAAGTTTATTACTTATATGTCAATAAAGCACAAACGAGCAAACAATCTTGAAAGATAAAATGCGATCTGGAAAGTATGGGAGGCTGCTTATACCTAACCCAAGGGGACAGTTAGTCAATGAACAGGGAGATACACCGAAGAAAGCTGCCATAGGGGAAAGAGGGAATGAGCCTGCTTCATTTTTTAAAACCCGTTCTCTCGGCTGTAGTGACGTGCTCTGGGATGGGTCCCTGTGCAGGGCACATGGCTAGGCTGCCACTGCCACGGCGAGCCACCGCATCTGAACAAACCTCTGGGTCAGCCTCAGCCCCGCTGGTACGGGGTCTCCTCTGACCTCCCATTCACGTATTTTTGGCGATTCTTACATACATGGAGAAAACAAAAGGTGGTTTACCTAGTCAAGTAAGGGTTATATTTTGCAGAGAAGTTCCCCTTGCATGGATATCTCAGATTGACTCCAGTGTGGAATTTCAACCTCATCTTTTCATTATGAGAAATATGTTTATAGAGTCACCTCACCTCCTGACAGCCCACCTCTAGGTCTTAGAAAAGGGCTGAGTTTACTTACACAGACTCTACCTGTGCTGCATCTCTACACGGGAAGCTTTTCTCAGAGTCAAAACACATCTATGGGAAAATTGACAACAAGAAACTGGTTATTCTAGTTTATTGTCTCTGCATTTGGAAAGAAAGATGCTTTGTTTCTTCCAAGAGTAGCTGTGATTATTAGAGATCTGCCTGTGTTAATTTTAATGGTCTTCTTACATGGGCTCCAGTGTGACCAGGTTATTGATGAACAGTCTGATAGCAAATCGATGTGAGGCTGCTGTGTCAGAGTGCTGAGATTAATGAATGAGAATCACAGGCAGGGCCTCTGCACTGCTTCATTTCTGCAGATTCTCCATCAAATCATTTCACTAGCCTGAGACCTAGAGAGCCATGCTGGTTTGCCGATGAGCCTGAACCCTTGGAAAATGCCAGAGAGTGAAAGTCTTTGTCTGGAAGCACTTGCTGGTATCCTACAAGCCAGCATGAGTCCTGCTGACAGGTACTGGTCATGGTGTGACTCGTAGTGCTGTCTGTAAAAATGCAGAGGGACAGTCCCCTTTGCCAGGTAACTTCCCTGAACTGGTTTTAAAACGGCTCTGTGTGGCTGAGCTGGAGATGGGTAACGTCTTCTCAGACACAAATTTTTACCCCAGGACTCTGGGTCAGTGTGGAGCACGGACGGATGAGGAGCCAGGGGAGAGAGCAAGGTGGCTGCAGCAAACCGCTCCAGTTCATCTATGGTTTTAATACAAGTCCAGGATGCGACCAGAGCCCTGTATTTACTAATTCACTTGACTGGCAGGCATGTGTTAGCAGGAAAATGGCTGTTTCAATAACCTGTCTGGCTCTGTCATGCAGAATCTCAAAATGGAAAGAGTTGTGCCTGTCACATCACCTGTGATAACCTCCAGCAGGAAGCATGTCCCTCTTTGTTGGGCAGATAAAGCCATTGCTGATGTGTAATATACTGGGCCGGTCAAACCAGCTTGAGGATTGTTTCTTACTTTGCTAATTAATTTTATCACCCTTGTCATCTTCTACTCAAACCTAGGCAATCCTAAGCCTTGTAGAATTGATTTCAGGGCAAAGGAGGGATATATGCTTCTTTCGAGCCAACTCCAGTTACAAATCTGAAGCACTTGCCCTCTGCTTACTCGCATCAGCGTGTTCTAAAGTAGGACACAGCACTTGGATGATTTCTATTTTGGTATCTTACAATGTATTTTTATAATGGGTTTTTTCCTCCTCCTCCCCTCTTTTTTTCTTTTATCAGAGACAAACAACAGCTGTGTTACTGGCACAGTGCTGAGAAAGGGAAGCTAGAGGTTAGCATAAAGATAAGCAGTTCTGGTGTAAATCAGATCCTTCACAAAGCTGAGATCAGAAATTGTCACTTGTCTACAAATAAACGATGATTTCTTGCCCTCCCCATATGTGCAAGGCACTTTAATTTTCCATTCAAACGGTTTCTGAACACTTCACTTTGGAGTGGAAAAGGCAAGGATCAAGTCTCCATTCACACTGTGGAAGGAGTGAACCTGATTCTGTTCTCAGAACATGTACACCATATGGAAAACCCCTGCTGTCATGCCACCACAGAAGCAAAGAGCAGATTTAAGCAGCAAGTCTGGCCCACTGCCTCTATGTTGGTTATCAAAAGTCTCCAGGCAGGTGCTGAGTGAAGCCTAGGGATGGGAAACCCAGCAGGACAGGGAAACTACTATTGTCGCCATTAAACACATTCCTACTTGCAGCAGAGAGCTCTGCACAGGTTGCCAGGTTCACCTGAGAGGCCAAGCAAATATTTGGTCAAATAATCCAGGCTTAACCCAGGCACAGCTCCAGGACATGGGGCAGTTGGGATAAGGCTACACTACTTCAGAGTCGCATCTTTGGTCCATATGGCACGCAACCTTCTGGTAGAGCTGGGCAGGATGTTTCATCTCTATGCCCAGAGGTTTTTGTTAGGGAGAGCTCAGCACACAGTGGTCACATGCTTGGCTTCTCAGAAAGCTGAAGGATGATCAATAGTTGATTAATCTAGTGAAGAAATTAATGTATTAAAAGCAGTGACTGATGTCAAATACATTCTCTCTTGCTCATCGATTTCCTTATTTTTAACCTGCATGTGCCAAAGTTATGAAGCCCAATTCTAGTGTGCAGCTAGTACATTCATCTATTTAATTTCATATGGATATAATTTACTAAGCAATGTATTTGATTGAGTAAATGTGGTGCCATTGATTTTGTGGCTGAATTATCTGATTTGATTGGCACTGTGTCCCATTTAATAGAGAAAGCAACCAATCCAGTAAGTAATGTTAGTAATTGGGTAGTTGTTTTCTAAAGAAAGATTACTTGAGTTTAAAGAACTAATGTTTCTCGGTTGCAGTGTAAACCAGATAAATTTCTACAATAGATGAACATGATAACATTTATCCAATGTAATAACAAAATGCTGGGCTCTAATGTAGCATCAAGGCTTCTCAGGCAGCATTCGCAGAGCAGTTTATATGCAGTTTATACAAAGCTCAGGCATCAGGTCCATTAATTAATTAACCCTCAAACGACATTGAGAAATGCCATATACACGGATGAATTCACAAAGGCAGAGCAAAGGCAGCTGTCCTGTGAGCCCCATGAGCTACTGCCCGGCTCCACAGCCCTGCTGAGCCCTCCTGCTCCCTGCACAGCCCCAGCCTCCAGCCCCACTCCTGGGAGAGCTGCACCGCAGCGCATCGTGCTCCTCTGCACCACCAAACCATCGACTCCAGTCCCCGGGGTGGACAAGACAACACGCTAGACGGCGGCTGACAGTCCGACCCGGTGTGGCCACTCCTGCACGCATGTGCCTTTGCCAGTGCTTCCCCAGCCACAACCGGCCAGAGGACCGCAAACGCTCCGGAGGCAGCCAGGCACTGGCGGGTCTTCTGGGCATTTGGGTCCAGGATGGGAGATGAGTCTTCTCCATTTACGTGTGTTCTAACGAACATGGCTGTTCATGTTCCGGACTACATAGCAATAAGACTAATCATGGTCTTAGAGCAGCCATCTCTGGCTGCAAATCAATAGTGCTCAGATAAGAAAGCGGGAGCAGCCTTCACACCGATGTGACTCTACACAATTAAGGACCTGTTCCTTTCTGATAATGCTTTTCCAAGCCTGAATCTGAGGCAAGTAATTTTATTCAAGGTGATGTTCAATACTGCTAAGAGGAAGGATATTTAATTAAATGCTATACTCGACAAATTTGATACCAACAATCATCTGTCAAGTTCATGTAAAACTGATAGTAATAAAAGCGCAACAACCCGTACTGATTTTTTCTTGCCTATGCTGTATTATTTTGCAACAAGAGAAACCAGCATACATCGTTTGAATTCCATGCTTATATATTACAAAATACAATCTAGTCATAATGCTGATGTGACAGCCAAAAGGAGCTCAGATATTAGCCGAAGAAAGTGATTTTTTTATTAGACTATTTTATCACTGGATGGAAATTTCAGGACTTAAATTTACCATCACATCCACATATGAACCTGAATATCTGGGAGGTCATTTACGCCGCTGCACAATAAAAGGGAGTCAGAGATGGTAAGGCATAATGGAAATCAAAGCAGAACGTCCATTTGCAACTATGCCATACATAACACTATCAGCTGCACTATCTAAATTATGAGGAGATGCGACTCTCTGATGATGAATACAGAACATAATGAGCAGGGAAGGACAGACCCTGAGGGAGGGGGAACGTGACACTTGTAGAGGTGCTTATCAAAAAAGAGATATGCTTCTGTATCTTACAATGTTATTTTTCTCTAAGTTTATTGCAGATACTGAGAAGTCAGACCTGTTTATTTACTTCATGGCAATTACAGGTTTGCTCAGAACTGTCTATTCAGACAGATTTTCCTCACTGAAAAGGCTTTTTGCTGAACATTTCAGGGTTTTACTTCTGAAAATTCCGAACTTCAAAAACATTTTAAAATGTAGAAATATTCAGCTTTTTATGTTCCGGAGGCCTACGCTGCAGCTTTCAAATTACTAACTTCTTAAGAAAGGAAAGCTGTTTCAGGCTCAAGAACAATAAAGAGCATTTCGTCTTCCACAGAGCGCTGCAGGGAAGGAACCCCTGGGGGTCCCAGGGCGGCGGGGGACAGGGCAGGAGCCCCTCGCCCACGGGGACCCACCACCCCAGGGGTGCTGGGTGGGCGCCAGCCCCAGCTCCTCCTGCTGCCGCCTGCACACGGCCGGTGACGCTTTCTTTGAGAGAGCTCTTGCCAGCCCTGATGTGCTGGCATCTTCACCTGACGTGCTGGATTCACCAAGCAAATACAGCTCTTCCTGTATAAAGTGGGGGAAAAAAGAAAAAAGAGAATAGCTTTGTGTTATGTCTTCTCAGCTTTTCAGAGGAGATATTCAGCACACAGACTCTCCTGCCTCTCCTAAGCCAGCTTTGTGTGAGAAATGGAATGGAAAATGGCAAAGATACCAGTTTTATCTACCCTTAATTAAATGCTGAAGTTCTCATCTGTAGTGGCAGAGATTGTGTTGCAGTGCACTGTGAAACACAAACCACACAAATGGTGGTAATTGTAAGTCAAAGGATTTTGCTAATACCAGAATTTCAGTCATTTTCCCCTCAGTAATTAAACCACAGCAAATAAATCAGTATGCGGTTGATTTAAATAAACTGCCACTAGAAGAATTATTTGCTGATGACTTTCCTTGCAACTCACATATCTACTGTTGCCACATATCAGAGAAATTATTTTTGTTTCTTCAAATTAAATGCATTTCATACAGATGGCAGGTTCGCATTCCTGCTTGCTCTTGGACAGGAACAGGAGCATTGTTAGAGTGATGTGTAAGACATGAGTTGCTTGGAGTGCTGGTGTTCAAATCAAAGCGCGCTGCTGAGAATAATAAATGCACGTATGAGAGTGAAATTCAGATTGGAGGCATCTGTTTGAAAACAAGGAGAGACTGTTGTCTAAGTGACTGGCAGAGATAGATGTCTCCATAATAAAACCCCAGAAAGTGAAGTCTCTGTCTTATTTCTGGCCAGGAGGACCAGAGACTCCTCAGGGGCCTGTGACACACATCGGTTGTCCCAGTCCAGAGTTTATGGAATCTACATAAGCCTATCCTCCCTATGAACCAAATAATCTAGATTGGTGCAATTCGTGGAGCTAGGAAAGCTCGGGAGGTCTTAAAACATATAATCTGGAAGTATAAATTTCCCTAGCCACAATACTTGCCATATGGTTTCAAGAGACGCTGTAGATCTGAGATATCCCGATGCTGTCTTCCTCCGAGTTTGACCTCTCTGAACATCAGGGGGAAGTGCGGTCAAGTTACCCACGCGGCCAGTGAAAAGACAGCGTGTCTTTACTACCGTTAGGCATGCTTTGACCATTTTGCAGACAAATCTTCAGCTCCTTATTAAAGTGGCAATTTTCCCAAGCACTGTGCGTATGCCGAGGCTATAAAAGCACCAACAATGTGTATCAGAAGCAGGATCTTTGTTTACCAGATGTCAGCTAATAATAAGAGGTATTATACCAGCACTGAGACCCATTGTGAAAGCCATGTACAAGATTACGAGCTAAGCTAGCTGATTTACTGACTGCTTCATACCCGCATTGCATGAGTTGGTTTGAATGTAATCTACTAAAAACACCCCGATGGGACCCATAAACTTTATATAAGGAGCCTTAACTCAAACAGTAAGAGGCTCTGAGGACCCATGCAGAATGGCTCAAATGCTGCAGTGGATGGATTTTTTTATGCATTTTGTTTTTTCTTTTGAGTCACAAGGGCTGTTTTCTGTTTATTTTGCAAAACAAAAGCAGTCTCCCCAACTCTCCTCTGCCACAAACACAGGCAAGGCAGGAACATTGTGCCAGCACACTGTAATCCGTCCAGACTTGGACGGGCTGCACACTGCACAGGAAGACAGCTGGGTGACCTTTCCAGGTATTTGTCCTCAGTGGGGATTTGTAAAAAGAATGGTCAACATTATTTGATGGAATATTTGCCCTCTTGCTACAGTGGTGAAGTTTAGCAGGAATGTAGAAGTGTAATTCCACTGGGGGAAAATTGCTTGATGCTTTTTTCCTTTAGAAAAGCAGGGCTGCTCTGCTTAGCTAGAAGATGTGCGTGGACTGATGACGCACTAGATGTATACTGGTGTGGCTGAGATCAGAATTAGACGCTGTGAAACTGCAGAAGTGGTGGGGGTGGCTTCCTCAGCTGCTGCATGGTGCTGGTCCTGCTGGGGGGAACAGGGAACAGACGCCGGGGTGCACAGGGCTGAGAGTGACTGAGGGAGACAGAGGGGACGAGACTTGCCACAGGCCACGCTGGCCGGTGCTACGGCAGGGAGCAGACGCTCTCTCTGGGCTCCGTTTCCAGCCAGCTAGTGCTTTTCATGTGGATGCTGTTTGCCGTTGGCTGCCAGGCAGATGGCAACTTATATTACAGGTTATCGAGCTGAGCAGTGGGAGTCAAAACAAAATTATCGCTTTACTCCTCCACACTAATGAGAAGTGCGTCACCCAGTTGTTTTGGCACAGGAGGATTTTGTTTTATGTTTGCTTTGGATTTGGTCACTGTTGCAAGAAAAAAAAAATCCTCAACAGAAAACCTGGGCCAGTGGTCTCTACTGGTCGGGTAAATTCCTTCCACCCACCTCTCCTGTCCCTTGCCTATTCCTGTCCATAGGGGAGGCTTGACAATAATTAGAAAGCTATCAAGTCTGTATCAATGTCATGGTCAAAGTCCCCTCGCTCCACTCCCCAGCCTCTTCCCACGAGCGCGGGAGGGACAGGGCTCACAGCGTGCCTCCTCCTCTCCACCACTTTGGTCTGAGGTCCGTGCACGCCAGATCCACCTCTGTGCCCCGAGTTTCAAAGAACAGTTCTACAGAAATAGTTTCTGGCCTCACCTTTCTTCCTGTGTTTTTCTCGTGAAAACAATAATAAGGTATTGATCTACCTTGTTGAGACAATGAAATCTCTTTAATGAGTTCATTAGTCCTTAGCTGATCAGGACTTGGATGAATGCTCCATTGAATCCTGGTTAATCACAGGAGTAGATGATTTCCAAAGGCTTAGAGGATCTGCACGGAACTGAGGGCTAGAGGTGGTGGGGGTCCTGGGCCAGGGATGCACATTGGGTTTGGTTGAAGATTATGATTTTTCTCCATGGAGCGAGAAAATCCAAACTCATGCTTGATGAACTGGCCCTCAAAGGTCTGCATTAGG
Organism: Elanus axillaris; assembly: GCA_026212715.1. NCBI lineage: Eukaryota > Metazoa > Chordata > Aves > Accipitriformes > Accipitridae > Elanus > Elanus axillaris. Next base: position 1,155,192 of record JANZLQ010000022.1, on the reverse strand, counting down.
GTCAAGAAAACTCAACAGTGTAAATCTGAAGAGCTGAAAGGGTCTTTTACTGAGGAGTTAAACTCTATGATGCAGCAATGTATTTTCAAGGCTGCTGGCAAGTTTGGTCCAGGAAGGTTTTTCTGGTTTTAAATCAGTGTTTAAAAGTAAGTATGAAAATAAGATGACTATAAAACTACATAAAACTACGATGTAATTAATTTTTGGGGGGTGGGGTGGGGTTAAAGGGACAGTAAGCGTGTAACTTCCAAAGAACCAGTGGGAATTTTTCACTACGAAATACGTAACACCTGCACTGAAACATCAGTACAACTTTGGAGCAACAGCACATATCAAATCAGAGCAATGGCTTCCAGACCTCATGGGCTGCAATGCCCCCATCCAGAAGGGTCTGGGCTTCTTCTGCCACCTGCCCATGGCTCCTTTCCTGTCCCATCATGACACTGCCATTTGAACTCCATTCCTTTCAGCTTGATAGCACGTGGCTGCAAGGCTTGTCCTACTACTGCTGTACTGCACTCTAAAAATTAATTTCAAACCCCGTGATGCATTTTCTATTCACAGCTCAATCTAATCACTGGGGAGCAGAAGCAAGTAAATTGCAGGTAGCGTCACGTTGGTAAAAGTTTAATGGTGACTTAGCGCTCTCCTGCCTTGACCTCAGGTTTAAATTAGAGCAATAATCCAGCAGGTGTAGGCTAATCAAAGGGTGATGGGGAGAATTTTGATCAAAGACGCTCCTCTGAGTGCAAAGCAGAAGGAGAATTTTCCCTTCTGTTTCAGCACAAATAATTCAGAGGAGAGCCCAGCTCCTTCCCGGGGGGGCAGATCCCTGGTGGGAGGGTGCAGAGCACAGAGCTTCTGCACGGAGACGTGGGCTCCCGTCTACCTCCTCGTCCTGACACAGCGGCTGTGCCGCATCGCCCCGTGCCCCCGGCTCCGCCGGGCTGTGCCACCAGCACTGCAGACCACCGCTTACAGGGCTCCCTGCACTAACCGGGATGCTCAAGTCAACAACAGCACAAACCTACTGCCCTTCTGATCCCATCTTTACTCCCATTTCTTCCCAGAGGAACAAATCTCTATTAAAAGTGTCATTTGAATGTCCACAAACCATGGAGAGAAACTGAAAATGCATTATCTTCCTGAACCTGATACAAATAAGGATTTGGCTGCTTGGTGCCAGTTTGAGATAATTGTTTCAAAGGATTTGAATGTAGAAAATACTTTAAAATAACTTTAGAATCAATAGCTATTTTAATTTGCAACTTGCAGCTCACTTTGACAAATAACCCCCAAAAGGAGGATAACTAATACAGCTTCAATTATATTTCTGTACAATATTTATCTTATTTTGTGTTGTGTGCTGCTGAGCTAATTAAATTTTCTGCTGCCAGCCCATGCTTGTTCCCCTTTCACTTGTAATATATAACTTTATGAAGAGGGACTAAATCTTCCTGTGTGAATGGCACTTTATCCCTGAATGTGAATGTTGCTGGAAAATAAAATAAAATAAAACAAAACAACAACAATCTTCGTAAAACTAAGAATAAAAGCCACACAGCTGAGCTATTTTTCAGTAGGGACAAATGATACACAATGGAGGGAAAGCAGGTGGCAGCTGGAAAGCATCCAAAAACCCCCAGAGGCTTCTGGCTTCACAGCTGGGAACCAGGACCTGATATCCTTTGCTTGAACATGGCACTCCTTTGAATTTCCAAGCCAGAGGGGATGGTGGAAGACAGTTCTCTGCTACCTCCCACTGCCTCCCTGAAGGACACAGAGCCCTGCTGGGTCACACTGAACTATATGATGTAACACAGGCAGAAAAGGTGGTTCCTGGCCTGTACAAGATAAAAATTTAAATTGATTTTGGTGCATGGGGATGGAAATTTCAATTTATATTTATCTAAAGATGAAGACAGAAGCTCACTGGGACATTCCAATATGCCCAGCAAAGTTAACTGACACTAGGTGCCCACTCCATAGGAAGCACTCGCCCTGTGCTGACCCAAGAAAAGCAGTGTTTTTTATAGCCGGTGTGACTGCGACTGCATCAGTGCTGGTGGCTGGCACAGCTCTCGGGGGGGATTTTTTTCCCCTGGCAGGCACCGTAGCTCCCTCTGAAACACAGCAAGGGACATGTGCGGTGGTAATCCACACAACCGCCTCTGCGCTGGAGCAGGACACGGTAAGTGGACACTCTCAAACTTTTATGATGACACTCACTTACTGACTTTTCTGTAACTTCTGTATTCTGTAATTCATTCTCATGAGCTGCTGTTGGAGCTATTTCTGCTCCTATCCCAATGCCTTTTAATTTCTTTTTCTCTAAATTGCTGCCTCTGGAGGTGGAAAACAAGCCATGAGCACTTGTTTCATGTATCAAGGCAAAATGTCAGTCAGCTTCTGCCTGTGGGCACCTATGCTGGTGCCAGTCATTTTAAACTATACCCACTGCAACCAGGAAGGCTGCTGGGAAAAAAATAAAAGAAATAGAGAGGAGGCCATTCAGCTAAAGGTTGGGAATTGTTTGCAGCAAACTGACAGATGTTTATGGTTCATAAGTACATTCCCAAAAGGACAATGTTAGTAGCTTGAAAAACTGGAAGGGAGGAAAGATGGAAGAATTGATTTAACATCTGTGTTTTTCTTGAAAACATTTTCTCTTAGGAATATCAGGGAAGCTGACATTTTCACAAGGCAGGACAAGCGGGATTCACGGCTAACTGTGGTCCTGATGATGAAACAAAGCAGCGGATCCAAAGGAAAGCTTTGTAGGCTGCAGCATCTCCTTCATAGCTTCTCCAAAACCTGGCATACTTAAAATGAGAAAAATATGGGTTCACTACAGCTTTGGCCCCTTGGCTTGTTTCACATATTGCTTGAAAACTGATGGCTTTACAGCCTGTCCTTTGTCTCAGCCCTGCACACAACCTGGAGAGAACACCACTGCTTCAAAAATGCCATGTCGAGAAAGAAATCAGCCACCAAATCTTGACTTTTCCCTCTGCCCCTCTCCTCTGGTCTGCTGACAGCCAGCCCTGCTGGTTTGCAGATGCTCCCATGCAAACAGTTTGGGTTACAAGTGTTTGATTATTTTTTAATTTTCCACTAAACTGGCACTGCTCTCATGCAAATGTCACATAACAGGCAATTGCAGGAGCTGCACAAGCAGAAAGTGAAACAGCAATAAACCAGCCTGCTTTCTATTCTCTCACACTTCAGAGTTATAAGATCCACATTGCACTTTCCTTCATTTCAGCCTGCTTGGTATTAATTTTAGCATCTAAACCTTCTATTTTAGAGCTGAAACCGCAGCTGATAACATGGTTCACAACTGTTGCTGTGGACTGCCTTGGCAGCGAAGCATTTGCATCCTCACTAGCATATTGCCTTCAGCTGCACTTCCAGGGTTCAGTCTCACAGCTCCTCCCCAAAAACGTGGTTGGTGCTGCAGAAGCGCTGGTCATCACCACCACCCTGCACTCAGTGCTGATCTGACTGGCTTATTAGACAAAGGCTAGGGTGTTTTTGCCACTGATAATATCAGCTCTTATGTGATGGATGAGCCTGCAAGCTATTCCTGTGTCTCCATTATTCATCTCTACCATATGCTGTCAAAGAGCACAAGGTGTTCAGTCCACTGTGCTGGCAGGTTAGGTTTTCGGGAGCAGGGAGCCGTACATAAGGCATGTATCCAGCACGCACAAGATACCTTTGCTCACTTAGCTGGTGCCTGGTGCTCTCTCCTCTTACAAACTCTTCTCCTTGGTCCAATAGATCAGGCTGGGGCTCCTGGTGGAGCCTCCCCTGTGCCTCTGGCCAGAGGTGATGCTCCAGCTTTGGTACTCACTGAGACCCTGTAAGTCCAATGGCTTTCAAGGTAGATTGCTAAAGTTTTGGGGGATCTCCAGCTCTGGACCTGCATGAAAAAAGAGCAGCTGCAAGGTCACTAGCACATCATCTTCTCAATCAGGCCACAGAGGTGTAAAGCTGCGCACCCCAAACGTGGGTTTAAATGAAGAACAGGGTGCAAAAGAAAAGCGTACAGATCTCTGGTACACAGCAATGCCAGAAATTTCAGATTAGTCGAGAGCAGAATCAGCTGAAGATGTGGAGTTTTTCTTTAATTTTATTTTCAAAGTAATAAACACTGTAATTAACCATAGCTTAATAAGTCATCAATCTTGTGCAAAAAAGGAATAATGAACTAATTAACTAGGATGCATTCTCCCATTGTAGACAATCAATGCCTTATCTTAATGTAGGTGTATGTGTGGAGGGGAAGGAGGGAGGTTGGAAACAATTAAAGAAACTAAATATTGAGAGAGAGAGAGAGAGACTGCTAGTTTGTTTTTGTCTTTTAGAGGAAATGGATGAAGAGACAAATTCCAATGTTTGAAACCCAGTATGCTTATTTCCCCTATTTTACTTCTTAGAGAAAAAACAGACTAGGAAAGACGGACCCTTAGTATTCTCGCTTTGTATTTAACTAAGACAACAAGAACCACAAGGCTAACAAAACCCCTTTTAATCACCCTCCTTCCCCTTCCCCCAAGCTTAAAGAACTGTAAATCTGCCATTACAAAGTCAGTGCCTCGAAAAAGAGTGAGTTTGCATTTGTATGAGATTTCAGAATGTGTCCTTCTAATCTTCACATATTTATTCCAGTGATTCCCTTCGCTTCCTCTCTCAGCCTAAAGTTAAATCAAGTCATTTTATACTCCAAAAGCAAACCTTTTCTTGTATGTTTAAAATACAGTTTGAGCCTCTCCCAGTTCAATAGAGTCACTTGGGTTGTAAGCAACTGCTCAAGCAATTGCTGCTTCTTCCCTCAAGAATATTACATTCTCTGTTGCTCATAACAAAGATATCAAGTGTTAATATTGTTGCCGTGGTGACTGACAGCTGCTGCAAATATGGCTGATATAAAGTTAAATTACTGCACTTTGGAAGCAGTACCCACACCATAGCTGGGGTGATCGGTTACGTCCTCCTGGGGGAAGCTGGGAATTGAGAGGCATCCACCAATTTCATCACAAGAGTGCTCAGAAAGCCTTATATACACCTCATCTCCAAGGGAGGCTATAAAAAGGGACTGGCTTTTTATCTCACCTTTATGCTAAGAGGCTCAAAGTCACAAGGCAGAGAAGAACGGGCCTCCTTTATCCCTTCTGTGGGGACCGCGTGGCAGACAACGACCAAAGAGGAGGGGAAGATCTCTCTTAGTAACAGTTGGTCCGTGAATAAACAAAAAGACTCCCACATTTTGCCCTGGTGTCCACAATACAGCTCCACAGTGATTTACAGATGTGTTTAGACAGGCTAGCACATCAGCTCCCTCCTGGAGAGTGAGCTGAACTGCAGGATCTTCAATACATCCGAGGACACACCAGAAGCCAATGTCTGTATCAGGATGCATCTGAAGAAGAGACCTCTGTTTATCCCCTTCTATTCCCCGGTAACATTTTCTTCTTGCTTCTAATCTGCAGGTATGAGATGGGCTCAACACACGGTGTGACGCAGCAAATACATGACATGCACTACGATGGAAATCAGATCAGCTCTGCCAGATGAGCTTCCAGGAGTAGCATCACTTCTAGGAGCCTGGACAGGTTGTTTACCACATTCAAGTCCTGTTCCTTCAGCAAATCACCCAGCGAGGCTCACTGAGCCAGTTGGAGGAAGGAGTTCTGTGTAAATGCACATGGCAATGGGTGGGCATAATCTTGGCTGAGTAATGGTCTCTCACTGTATCTCTACAGGGCTCAAGAGCTATGTCAAGGAATGAAAACTGTGGTGGAGCTAGTGGAAGAATTAAATTAAACAGATGGAAGCGTGGGAGTGGAGTTTGGGCAAAGAAAGGCCAATTTCAAACCATATTTTTAATTAAATTGGGGAAGTTTTTAACTGATGAAAACATCTTTAGTTGGATTTAATGGCATTTAGCTGCTTTAATTGGGATGTCTATATTTGGAGTTTGCAGACAGAAACAGATAATAAGGCAACAAAAACAGATCACAGGGGCTTAAAATCCTGGCATTTGCATAACCCAATTGTTCACATTATGAAATGGAAACCCTGTTATCAGCTTGCATAAAACAGCTTGTTTTGGTAGATTGCAAATACTGTGTTTAATTAACCAAGCTTCAGGGACAGTGAATCTTATTGTTACAAGATACAACTCTGGAAATAAAGGCATTTTCATTTAAATAAAACAAAAGGGGATGTTTATCAGGTTGTTACTTAATTGTCAGCATTGCTAAAGAGTTTTGTTTCTACTATAATTTATGAACTGGAATTGATCAGTGAAGCAGGGAACCAGGCACCTTTGTCCTGTACCATTAAAGCTCTGTCATCTTAAATCCAGGCATTAATGATGCCAGCAGCTAAGAGGAAAGGAGAAAAATAATCTGCAAGTCCATTGGAAATCCTGGGTTATGAATGAAATTCAGTTTTACCCAATTAGGACTCTCAAAGCATCTCTATCTTGGTAGTATCTACCTCCAGCACTTCCAGAAAGTCTGTTACAGTACCATGAAGGTCCTAGCTGCTCCCCACCAAAGAGCAGAGGAGGACAAGGCTGAGCAAGTATAGGGCTGTAATGCCGCTGTTACATTCTTTGACACCCCGTCCCTCAGCATTCAAGCAGGAGATCTTCATCTCAAAAGCCAGGAACTGTCCACAGAGTAAGATGGAAAAATAACTGAGCTGCTGGGGAGGAAATTATTTGGTTTTCCTTGCAGAAAACACTGCTGGGAATGGAAAACACACATTCTTGTTTTGAGTTTAAGACACAATAAAACCTAAATATTTCTGTATCTAGATGTATTTTTGCTAACATTTCTAGTATGTCAGAAAACATTTTTCACGGGGGTGGGGGTGGGGGGAAAGACACATCTCCAGAAATATTGTTTGCCATTTTGCAGCTTCCCTGGGAGCCTGCCCCAGGAACAATGCCAGAGGCCACACATGGAAGTGGCTGTGCCACACAAGCATGGCAGGAGCATCCTCTGTCCTGGGAGCGTGCCGAGCGGTGAGAAATGCAAAAGGGAGTTAAAAAGGACGCTGTGCACACTGAGGACAGGCCCTGTCCACATTACCACTAATGCAAAGTACAAATCACAGGATGTTTCTCTGAAATATGTAATTGTATTTGAAAGGACATAAAAGCTGCAGTTGCTGAGCTGCTTCCAGGAACAAAATGTATTCCATGGCCTGAAACAAAGTCTTATTTATATGCTGTGGTTTTCTGTGATTGCTTAAATATGCTTATCACATTGGTCTTCTCACAGTGCAGCACCACTGAATTTCTTCTGTTCAGAAATGACAATGTGCAGCATAAGATTTCTGACCACAGTGAAACCCCTCACCCGAACACCCAGAGGCAGCAGGGGAGAGCCTGCATGGGCACTTAGTGAGAGGCAGAAGTTGCTGGTGAACCCAATAAAGCATATTATCAAAGAAATGTGCTGGAGTAATCGGAGAGGAGAGCAGATGCTGCTGGCAATAAAAGCCTATGCGAAATCCAGCTGAGAAGCCTACTGAGAGACCTACAGGGGCAAATTTCCCTATGGTAGGACAAAAGAGACCCAGCAAGTGAATAGCGGAAAAAATCTATTGCAAGGTACCCATTATCAAGCAGCAGTGAAGCTGCAAAA
>JANZLQ010000022.1:994745-1147428 GCA_026212715.1 Elanus axillaris | reverse complement strand
GCAGTGAAGCTGCAAAAAAATAGAGAATTGAGTTTGAGGAGGGAAGGGAAGCAGGCACCCTGTGGACACAATTACAGAGCCTTTTCAGAAATTGCTGGGTGTGTAAATGCAGGAACAGCAGATGGGAGAGGTCTGAGGATGAAAGGGTAGAAGTGGTCTCCCCACACGTGCCACAGAAACAGCCAGCTGCCTGCCTCTGCCCCTGCCTGCCGGGGCCAGCTCCCTCACACACTGCCCGGTCCCATCAGCACACACAGCCCCTCCTGCGCTTGCCATGCTCCGCACCCCGGTAGCTCCGTCCCCACCGTACCCCAACTCTGCTGCCGAGGGCTGTTCCCTCCCTCCCAGCAGCACACGGAGGACCCTGTTTCCTATTGCCCGGGCCTCATGGCTGGTTTTCTCTCCTTGCGCGGCCTCTCCTTTCCCTATGACCCTTGGGTCACCTCCATCACGACACAGAACCCGCTGGGTTCTCAGTCACCCAGGTGGAATTGCTCCTTCGCTCCCACAGCCCACGTCACAGCCCTCACTCTATGCCATAAATGCTTTGCAGGTTAGGGATGGTACGACAACAAAGCCCAATGCCCCTTGCATGTCCTGGGTGTGAATCTTCAAAGGGGCTGATCACTGTAGGCACCAGCCTCTGCTCTCTCGGCTGAGTTAGCTCATTCCAGGCTAAGCCTCGCTCAAAAAGCTGGGCTTTCCCACAGCTGCACCGCCTTGCATATGGTTCCTGGATCAGCTGGGCCAAGGGTTGCAACCCACATGGCCCCCAGCTTCTTGTAACAAGCAAGCTGCCAACTCTGCAGTCTGGGGCTGTGCCCCAGGTGATGGCCATGCCCAGCAGGAGCTCACCGTCACCCCAGTCCAGCACTCTTCAGCCTGGTGCTACCTCAGCCCTGGAGCCTCGCAGGGAAACTTCCCAGCAGCCAGGCTGCTCTTGGAAAAGGTGAACCTAGTGCTTGAAAGGCACCAAATCCTTTAATCCCCGAAGCCACTTTAACCCTTGGCCTCCTGAGCCCCGTTGAAGGATCTGAAAGCTTGCTGAAATCCCAAAGTATCACAAGGATCATTGTACATCCTTAAATAAACCTCCTTTCTTTAGCTCTCTCCCTTTGTGAGGATTTATGCTCTGTGAGAGGCACAGCTGCTCCTAAGGAAATGGCTTGAGGTTCAAAAACTCCCTCCTGGTTTTTACTTCTTGCCTCTTGAGGGTTAACAATCCTCTGGAGAGTGCAGAGCAGCCTGTCTATCCACTTTGGTAATTGAAATCAATTTCTCTGCCTTATCTTTAGGAAACCTATATAGTCAAGACACTAATCTGCTGGCTCTGGCATCTTTTAAATGAAAACCTATTTAAAAAAAAAGGAAAAAAAAAAAGAAAAAGGTCCTTTCCCTGTCTGCTGATGCTCCTTCGCTCAGCTTCCAAAGGGGAAGACAAACTCCAGGCTCTAGACTTTTTTGGGGGGCAAGCACCCACTGCTGGTCAGCCCTTGGGCCTCCTGGGCAGGGACTATGGGTGAGTTTAATTCCTCTCTCCCCTGATCCCAGCACTTCTGACTTCCCCAGCCAAGGCAGGGGCTCTGCCTTGACAGGTCCTGCTGTGCCCAGCACAATGGTGGGAGGGGAAACTTGCCGCCTACTCATGGACCAGGGAAGCTCATGCGCTGGCTAAGGGGACATCCAGTAAGGAGGATCGAGGCCAAAGACCCCCAGATCAAGAGAGGGGCTGGGAAAGGGGCTTTCAGCCAGATACCTCCTTCATGCAGCTCCTTGGCTCCTCCTGCAGTTACTCCCAGCCTCTGTTCCTCTGACTCCTGAAGACACCATGCTGCTGTACAGGGGTCACAAAACCAGGATGCCAGTTATGCACACGGATACAGGCACAGCTGTGGTCAGGGATGGAGGAGGTAAACCCCCCACCAGCCTGCTCTGAGGAGTGGATGAGTGTCTCCCTTTGCAAACCTCCCCTCTCAAATCTTCAGTTACCTAAAATGAAGCCCGCAGAGCAAAAGCAGACCCAAACCATGTTCTCTCCTAATCCTGGTCATTAGGAGTCCAGCCAAGCCAATAGATTTCTAATTTGCAGTCAATCAGGCTTGAAATCCCTGTAGTTTTGATTGTAAGTACACAGATCAAATAATCGGGAATCATAGAATGGTTTGGGTTGGAAAGGACCTTAAAGATCATCTAGTTCCAACCCTCCTGCCATGGGTAGAGATACCTTCCACTGGACCAGGTTGCTCAAAGCCCCATCCGACCTGGCCTTGAACGCTTCCAGGGATGGGGCATCCACAACGTCTCTGGGCAACCCGTTCCAGTGTCTCACCACCCTCACAGTGAGGAACTTCTTCCTTACATCTGATCTAAATCTACCCTCTTTCAGTTTAAAGCCATTATCCCTCGTCCTATCACTACATGCCCTCATAAATAGTCCCTCTCCAGCTTTCTTGTAGGACCCCTTTAGGTACTGGAAGGCTGCTGTAAGGTCTCCACGGAGCCTTCTCTTCTCCAGGCTGAAGAGCACCAACTCTCAGCTTCTCCTCATCACAGAGATGCTCCAGCCCTCTTATCTCCATGGCCCTCCTCTGGACTTGCTCCAACACGTCCATGTCCTTCTTATGTTGGGGGTCCCAGAGCTGAATGCAATATGCCAGCTGGGGCCTCACCAGAGCAGAGTAGCAGGGCAGAATCACCTCCCTCAGCTGCCTGGCCACACTTCTTTTGATGCAACCCAGGATACAGTTGGCTTTCTGGGCTGCAAATGCACATTGCCAGGTCATGTTGAGCTTATCAACCAACACCCCCAAGTCCTCCTGCTCAAGGCTGTTCTCAATCCATTCATCACCCAGCCCATATTTGTGCTTGGGATTGCCCCGACCCACATGCAGGACCTCGCACTTGGCCTTGTTGAACTTCATGAGGTTTGCATGGGCCCACCTCTCAAGCTTGTCAAGGTCCCTCTGGATAGTATCCCTTCCCTCCAGCACATCAACCGCACCACACAGCTTGGTGTTGTTGGCAAACTTGCTGAGGGTACACTCAATCCCACTGTCCATGTTGCTGACAAAGATGTGAAACAACACCGGTCCCAATACAGACTGCTGAGGAATGCCACTTGTCACTGGTCTCCACATGGACATCAAGCCATTGACCATAATTCTGCGTGCAACCATCCAGCCAACTCCTTATCCACCGAGTGGTCCATTCATCAAATCCATGTCTCTCCAATTTAGAGACAAGGATGGCATATGGGACAGTGTCAAATGCTTGAATGATACCACCCTGACCCTGCAAAAAAAAGGGAAGTAAAAACTCATAAGCACACCTCAGAGTTCCTTGGGGACCAGGCAGGAATGCAGGGCAGAACCAGAGCTCTGCAGCAGTGCATGCACCTTGCAAGCCTGCTGACTCGGGTATACTCAGAGCAGGGTGTTACATATTTTCAGTGGGTGCCTATAGTGGGAAGGAGAAGCTACAGAACAGGGAATGAGAAAGCAAGCACAGAAACTGATGGCCAGTAGATCTGACCTTGGGACTCCACATGAAACAGACTGAAAGGACCTCAAGTTGTTACTGACCCAACAGCAACACACAATCTTTCCCAGATGTCTATCCTACTGCTGTCTGCAGAAGGAACCATCACAATTCTCTAACAAGAAATGTACATTTACCAAAAGTTAACAATTTGTAGTTTCCTTCACACTAAATGCACTTCTTGAGCAAGACAATATAATTAAATGAGGCACATTAATATCACGAGATAGGCATCACTGACCACATTTATGACAATATAAAAGGAATTCACAGATAAAAAGAACTTATACCCTATAAATCAAAGCATTTTGGTGCATAAATTTTGGGAACACAAGTCTATGAATTGTAATAGAGCATGACAAAGTCTCATCAACAGAAGTAAATATTAGGCCCCCAATGACAAACAGATACTAAGCATCCTATCTGAATGTTTTTTCAACACATCAAATTTAAAGCAGTTCCCCAATTCTTATTCTCTTAATCGAGGTAATTTGCTTTAAGTGTTCGTTGCAACTGAGAAATTACAATTGCCCCTTTAATATTCTATAATACAAACAACATTTTTTTTTTTCATCTGATGCTAATCATTGTGTGCTCCTCTGAGGAAAAAAGCTTGAAGGAGAGTAACATGCACATCAGGAAATGAAATGTATGACAGTGATTTGACTGGGTAAGGGTAGAGGAGGGAATGGCCATTTCAGTGGCCTGGCTTCCCCATCCAGTTATTCATTATGTTAAATTGCCATTATATTCCTTTCATCTCCCCAAGAAGTCAATATAACATAATGAAGTTATCACAAGATGAAGCTTGCTGAGCTAATTTGGTGATGATAATATAAACCAGCTCTGGGTAAAGGTTGGGAAGACAGCTTTGTTTGCAGAAGTGAACATGAGGATAGTTGGGGTTATTCAAGACAGGTAGTAGTTTCTTCCACCATCCTTGCCCTTTCAAACAAGATTTTTTTCATCCTTTGATTGCTAAAAATGTCCAAAAAGTCCCAATACTCAATGCCACAGCAATAGGAATCTGAAAGGTTAATATAAATATAGGCTGCTCTTGCCTTTGACCATTCAATGCTGTTCAACAGAAAATCTTGCTTCATTTCTCCAGTAGCATAGCACTTCAAAACAGTTTCTTAAGAAAGCCTAATACACACATGTCCTTCTTCTCAGCAGAAGTAATACCAAAGGAGTAAGAAAGCTGTGCTCATCATCAAATAACCCTTCTTGAGTACATCTCAGCTTATTTTCCTCAAACACTGTTGACAAATGATGCATGAGAGGGTACCAGGAAGGAAGCAGATACAGCGCCTGTCATGTAGCAATTGCTCAGTACTTACAGCCAACAACAATTTGGAACTCCATCTGCACACACCTCGCTAACTATATTTGACATTGGAAATACCTGTAGTTTTTGATGGCAAACTCCATTTTAAATACAGGGCATATTTTCTGGTTTCATGATAAACTGCAACCACAAGCATATTTCAGCTGCAGTTCTCCTCCCTCCTGTTCACCAGGACACTGCTGCGCTTGGGGCCAGACACAGCCCTCCAAATAAGACAACATGGCTCCTTGTTCCATGCAGCTGGGGCTGCCACTTCCAAAGCTACCATCTGTAGCCACACAATTTCGGCAGCCATTTATCCACACACTTCAGCTCCATGCTACCTCTTGTTCCTACATTAATCAATTTATTCTGCTCCTTGTAGGAATATATATCCTGTCAACCCGTTCTTTGGGTTACAACTGGCTGCTGATATTGGAGACTACCAGAAAGCAAGAAGGTAGTACAGGAAACTAAACATATTTCAGTGCAGCTTGCACAGTGAGTAGCTTCAGGGCTGCGCCAGTGTGGGATGTTTTCATGCTACCCGCTGCTGAGGAGCAGGGTAGCAAGGCTGCTCCAGCGGGCACAGCAGCGGGTCCCTGGGGGACACCAGGCACGTGCTCCCCAGGGGCTGGGAGTAATGGGGCTACTGTGGAGTCCAAGAAGGATGAGCAGTTGAGCAAGTGAATGAGCACAAAAATTTCCAGACTGGAAATTCAGACCACAAGTCCTTCTAGCTGAGGATCTCCACTCCACTGAGCCTGTGGTATTTAGATTATTACTGAGACCTACATACAAGCACCACTAGTGCAACTTTGTCATCCCATTGCTCACTGTTTACCAACTCATGGAGCGAGGATGGTGGGTTTTATTTTAGTTTTTGCTCCAAGAATTAACAGAATGAAGGTCAAGGAACAAGGTGGGCTGATCTGTAAGTATCTGGCATTTTTACTCCTGTCTCAAAGCACCATGATAAACCACTCTGAATGCAAACGTGACGTGAAATGAATCACTGAGTACTTCACAGTGCAGGTAATTAAAAGAGGACACTACGGGATCCAGATACAAAAAGAACAGTTGTTCTTGCAGCATTTCTATCCCTTTTGCCTTCCCCCTCAAATTTCAATAGGCCATGTCTAATTATTGACTGGCACATATTCCCCCCTCACACTGGTGTATTATCAGACCATAGCCCATGTGTCAGTCCACAGAATTAGCAGCTATAATTGGACCCTTTTAACAAGGTACACAACACATTTTAAATTAAATTGCATTCCATAAATCAGGTTAACCTTTTCAACATTGCTCTAAGAAAATTAATTACTCATATCGAAGCACATGACCTTTTCACAGCACTTGGGATTAGCTTCCACATTTCTTTTATTTTGCCTTCTTTCTGCTCCTCCCCCCTCTCTCCCCCAGCCCAACCTTCTTTCTTCATTTAAAAACATCAGAGCACAAACAGGGTCAAGGCTGAACACATTGCTTCAGCTCTCACTCACAGCTTCAACCCAGTACAACTTAATTGCTACTTTCTTTTCAAATTCTCCTCTTGTAAAAAAGCTGCCCCCTTTTCCCCCATCCCTCTTTTTTGGCAGGTGAAAACAGGGCTGCCCAGGTGCCAACACTCCACTTTATCATCTGACTCTTGACTTCACTTTGATGTTTGCTTGAAACACCTGGGAGTCTTGTGGCTATGTGAGGATCTCCATTCCCATCACCAGCAACTGGCAATGTTTCTACTTTTCCAGCCCTTAGAATCATAAATGCAGTGTGGCTGAGTGCCCTAAAAGCTCAGAAGGAAAAAAAGAGAAAATGCTTTATTGTGTCAAAATTTGCCAGAACGTTCTACAACAGTTCTGCAGGGTTGATGGAAATAAATGTCAGCAGCACAGCCCCAGTAGCAGGTTGGGAACATCAGAAAAGGCCATCTATTGAAGCCAGCATCAAAGCAAGCGGGGCAACCTTAAACAAAATCAGGTGGGAAAAACCCAAACAGATACAATCTCATCTCTCCCCACCTGATCCTACTTGTAGTTTCCACGTAATCTGGGTTTATAAGCTTTCTTATGCCTTCTACGGTGAGTTCAAAAACTAGATTAGTACAAATAACAAATCTCAGCTCTAACTGAGAGCGCTAGAGTAGAAGAGGCTTTGTCGCTCCCGTCTAACAGGGCAGGATAAGCCTGGGGGAGCTCACAGGGTCTGCAGCAGCCCTCCATCACTGGTAAAATCACAAGCAGCTGTGTCTGCCCCGTTAACCCACCTGTACCTGGCCTGCTCTGTCACAGCTGTCCCCGGCAGCGCAGCAGGGCTGGGGCAGCGCCAGGAGCTTTAGGAAGAGAGAGAAACAGAACAAGCGATCCCTCTGCAGGAGCAGCAAGCATTAGGATCTCTTCCCAGAGTCCCTTCTGAAGCAAACTCAAGCTTTTGTCACGTCTCCTGGTGGCGTATCACATTTGTAATATGCTATTAAACGAGGCTACTTTGCAGACGTTTTTCTGCAGGAAATCCTTCAACAGCGAAGGGAAAAAAACCTGGGATTGGAAGCATTCCTTAGACAGCAACGTTTACGCTGATACATCAACAATTTTCAGGAGTCAACAATTCAGAGAAAAAGTTTTGTTTTGCAGCCACGCCCAGTTTTTTGTTGCTAAAACAAGCCTGACAACACCATTTTCCTTCTCCTGGAGCTCTTCTCCAAGCCGGTATGGCTTCAGTTAAACAGAAAACAAGACCAAGAATTTCAAACGCGCACAAAAGGACTTTAAACACAGCACTAACAGGTCTCCCCTCACCACAGCACCTAGCAGAAATTGTACCTTCCACTTTAAACCACTAATTAATTGTTCGTTCCGAGACACTCGTTAAAGCAGCCCAACAGCTTCTCCGACAAACAGGAGCTCACCGAGGGGACCCCCCCGCCATGCTCAGCCCCCCCCACCCGCAGCAGAGCCCTCCGGGATCCCACACGGCCGCTGTACAACAGGGTGGGCAACACACCGCCATTTTGGGGGAGCCCCCTGGAGGCAATAAATGAGGTTCTCCCCTGAGCCCCCCGGCCTGCGGCAGCGCGGGGGGGGCTGTGAGGAGCTGTGAGGGGCAGCTGCTCCCACCGCAGGCGGGAAGGGCCTGTGAGATGGCGGAGACCTTCGTCGTCTGCACGCTGAGGAGCCCTGTGAGGCCCAAAGCACCTTTCCCGTGGAGGTGTTTACAAGATGGGTAGAGCAGAGCACACCAGGTGGGCTGCCCTGAGGGTGCTGATGGTTTTAATTAGCTCTTACCTGCACCTTTCTGCCTACAGCCGGAGCCTGTTTCCACACAGCCGCCGCCTCAGTCCTGCAGCCCTGCACTATGGGGTGTTGGTCTCCAGCTCTGCCTCCACCATGGCCTCATCCAGCCACCTCTGCCTGATGCTGTTTATCTGGGACAGATCCTGCAATGACTTGCTGGTTTGTGCTCCAGGCTTGAAACTGTCCAGGCTGCGTTGCCCCAGGCTTGCCTCATGCCGTGGGCTGACCGTTGGCTGCCATCCTGCCTCTGCAGCACCTCAGGCTCTGGTGCTGACCCGCTGCTGCAGGGCCTCTCTAGTGATGGCGGGACAGGCCCTGGCGCTGAGGTGCTGGTGGCGGGGTCCCCTTCACGCCCTTCCTGTGAGGAAACCACCATTCCTGCCGCACCCGGACTGGCCCAGCTGATGGTGGGATGAGCCGGCTCTTCCCTGAAGGGCTGTGGCCTGAAGCCAAGCTCCCTGAGGCAGCCATTGCTGGACTGACCAGACCTCGGCTGCCTGCTGCCAGGAGACACCGCCATGACGAGATGCTGGAGGAGGCCTCCATGCGCTGGTCCGCGCTGCCGGAGGAGCACACTGGGACACGTTGCCTGTCTCCAAAAGGTAGGACATTGCGGGGCTCGGTGCCCACGCGGTGAGGGGCCGATTTAGCAGATGATGCCCCGTGTTCTGGTGGCTCGGGAGGCGAAAGCAGTAAAGCTTGTGCTTGAAGTATGGTGGTGGTTTTTAACAGGGAGAGCTGCAGAGGGGCTTCCCTGGGGATGTGTTAAACTCTGTGCTGGCTGGAGGCTTTGAATTCATGGCTGTGTCTTCTGAAATGCTGCACGTGGCGGTGCGTGGTTTGGTTTCTGTTGTAGTTTGTGCTGGCAGGACTGGAGGGAAGTGGTACATTGGTGAGATGCCCCTGGCAATAGTCAGAGACTTTATAAAAGCAGCTAAGCAAACTGCTGTTTGATGGAATATTTACTGGTAGATACTGCTTGGCTTTTAACATAGTCTCTGTGCGTATAAAAGGTGAAATAAGTAGTGTGTTGTTGCACATGAGCTGAGTGCACAAACATACAAGGAATAGGCTGGTGATTTTTATGCCGGCAAGGTTGGCCTAAGACCAAGCTGTCATCTTGGCAAGTGCTGGGTAGTACAAGGTGATTGCCTGTCTCAGGCGCTGAGGGAGAACTGCATAATTCTAATACCTTTTGCAATCAACCAGTGACAAAAAACTTAACTGTAATTGCTGGTATGTATGTGTACCGTATGTAGTCAAGTCTTAATGATCTCTGCTTGTCCTTTCTGAAGACACCAAATTCAGTGGAGGTCCTGAGTTGTGCTGAGAAGAGGATTAGGCTTTGATGGGGGAAGCAACAGCTGTTTGGCCTGGGAATTTGTGAGAAAGATGGGTAGTTCATGGGAAGAGGCATGGATTTATGGCTCAAGTGCATGTGTGTTTGGTACTCCCCATGCTACTGGGAGATTAACACTCAGATACTAAGAACCTACAGTACTCATAAGCATGTCTTTAAAGATATTTAGTACTGTGATAAACATACTAAGGACATCCCTTTTCTGTCCTGGCTGCACAGGTGCACAGGCTGAGGGATCAGCAGCATGCCTAAGTATGCAATTAAATGGGTCAGACAGTAAGTTAAGAACTAAGCACTTTTGGGTTCTGGTATTTACAGAAGCTGCAGCTTTTCAGTATGTGCTGCACCTGTGTCAGGTGGATTTGTTGCTGGGAAAGACTCATTCCTCTTCCCTCCGGTGGCTGGTTCCCATGGGCAGCTGAGTCCCAGGTATCAGTGTTTCCTGACAGTGTGCTGACTGCCCAGACCTGCAGCAGTGGGGATGGGTGTTGTCAGGCCCCATACAAATGTGTTATTTATGGAAGTCTCCTCAGAAGTCAAGAACATCTGTTCTTCTCTTTCATCCCTCAAATGGGATAATCTATGTAGTTTTACTATAGACTGTATTTCCCAGTTCTCCTCATTTCTTTAAATTGCGCTGTAAGTTGCTGAAGTCATCAGCAGAAACGCTGGAGTCAGCTAAATTTTAAACATTTAAAATGATGTAAGATCATTTTCCTTCAGAAAGAACCTTTAAAAATTTAATTATTCTTTTTTTTTCCCCCTATTTCTCTTTTCTTTTCTTTTAATGATGGGGTTGTTGAAACCTCCCATTACAAGTCCCATAAAATAGAACAAAGAAATAAAAAAGCTTAGAGCAGAATGTGACAAAGATTTTTCTTGAAAACATCAGGCATCTTGCTGCTGATCTATTGCTTTTTCTTACAGTGGTGAAGAAATGAATGAGGAGAATGGGTTGCTTGGGGGTGGCTCCTGTGTTTTATGCTCAAGTTAATGCCTCATAACTAGCATTACAGCATGATACCTATGCCTTGGAAACCAGATTCCCAGTGTTTTTGTGGTGGAATATAAAAATGTTAATAACCTAAGCACTATGAAAACAACTGTTCTAGGCTGTGTCAGGCCCAAATACGGGTTCCAGTTGAGGGCAGTGAGTACCCTTGAGCATGTGCAGACCAGAGGATAGCGATGCAGGACTAAATCCTGGCTTCCTTAAACTTACTGGGAAAGACATCAAGACTTGTGCCTTCTATAATTTCACAATTAACCATCCTGTTTCAGATGACTTGATTTTGGAGCAGTAAGTTTAAGATACAAAAGGCAAAACTTACTAAGAGCTCATTTTAAATGAGAAAACCAACATAACTTTTTTCCCCTTGTAATGTGCTTAAGCAGTGTGTTTGTGTTTTTATTTCTGTGTACCCAGACGCACATTAAAAAGATTGAACATAATAAGTTAATTGTTTACCTAATCCTTAATGAAGATTGCTATTTCCTCTTTGGAATTGCTGCTTAAAGTAAGATGCATTAAAGCTCTTTCTGAATTGGTGTTGGGAGTAGGTGTTGTTCAGAGGTAGTTTCTATCTTACTACTGTGAGTCTCCAACGAACATGTGGATCCTGTCACTGCTCTGTTCTTCAAAGGCAGCTTCCCCAACCCAAAATACAAGCAAAATTAAAATATAAGTCACATCTAACTGCAGGGACCTTCATCAGTGATGTAAAAGGATCACCTGGACACCTTGGCCCAACACTGCAGGGCTCAATGATGTTTGTCTTGGGTATCTTTTGCATTCTCCCTCGCCTTGTATTTTGCTGGGTTTGGCCTTGCCAGGAGACTACTGTGGCCTGCTCTACGTGTAGTTGTATGGAAGAAATTTTCTGGGTAAATGCCTGTACTAAATGCCTGCTGTTTTTTTGCAATTGTTAGGAGCTGGTGTGGGGTTCTGGTGGGTTTTTTTCTGTCCCTTGTTTCTATGAAAGCACTTAGGTTTTTACAGTTGTTTTGAAGGCCTTGTTGTGCTGTTTGTTCTCTTCTCTGTGGCAAAGCTGCAGTGTAGGTTTGGCTACCCTGAGCTTCCTGTCACTTATAATTATGACAGTTTTTGTTAAAGTGATTTTGCATCAGTCCATTCATCCTTGCCCTCCAGTTGCAATTATACTTTTGGATGCCGTTGAATTGCAAAGATCTGGGGAAAATGCTTTCAACATCTTTGATAGCAAAATGTGATACATCATTCAGTTCATATTTGGGGCAGTGACTCCTCTGGTTTGCTCTAAGCATTAAATCAGATGTTTTGATTGTGAGTGACAGAGCCATGAAATTGTCTAGTTTACCAGATCAACTGGAGTCCCTCAAAGTTAGTAGTTAATACATAAACAAAACCAGGATCTCCATCCATCTATTCATGACAAAGTGGTGCAGATGACTGAGCAAAATGTTAACTCAAAAAATCAAACCCAATATCAAAATAATAGTGCAGATTTGCTTCTTACAGACTTATTTTGCCCCAAAGTTTCATTTGTCTCATTTAACTTATTTCAGATGTTGCTCCAGTAACTCATTCATTACAGCGAATCAAATAAACAAATGAAAAATTAAAGCTATTGTTATCCAGCTATTCCATTGGGGTGTTTTTGTAGTTCTTTGCATATTTATAATGTTTCTTTGGGCTGCATGTCCAACTAGAACAGATGGCTGATAGGTTACACTGACTTACCTACTCCAGCAAACTGGGCAAGGGTCCATATCTTCAGCAAATGAAATACCGCATAGCAGATTTTGAAAGAAAAATACATTGTAGTTGTTGAAAGCTGTTTTTCAATTGCTTATGTTTTGATTTTTTTTGTGGTCTTTTCTCCTGTGCTGTTCATTATCCCTTCTAGAATTAAAATGGCACACTTTATGTATCAGAGTTAACTCCATTTGCTAGATAGAATTTATGCATTCTCATCCCCTATGTGCATGAATATAGAGATGTAGACATAGATATGAATGCAAGTCACTCTCTAAATACTCTGAATGCTAGAATATTTCTTTTCCTTCTTTATTTAATTTTGCAGTTTAGAGTGAAAAGAACACATTTAAATAATAAAATGAACCGCAATATGCATTCTGCTCTATTCATGGAGTTTTTCTAATTTCAGTTCTTTCTGCAGCACTGCTATAAATACTTTTACATGAGAATGCCTGAGAAATAGGTCATAGCAGAAATTGCTAATATGTACATTTGATAGAAGTCCTTCCAAAGTTCTGGTTTCTTTCAGATTGTTTCATAAAGCAAATTATGTGAAGATTAGGCTGGAATTTTCAAGAATACCTATTTGAGAGTGGCAACCAGATGAAAATTCCTCTGTTCCTTTTCACCCCCAGACATGTCTTGATCAGAGTGCAGATCTCTTGGGTAAAAGATCCCGTAGGCTTGAGTCCTGTGAGAGCAGGAGCATCAGTAAAATGATTATATTTTCTTAAGACAGTTTGGTTTTTGAAACTATCATGATTTTGCTGATGCTGTTCTTCCAAGAGGAGCTGGTTACTTGGGCTTCTCCTATGGAGTGCACCGAGGACAGCTGGAGATTTTGTGTGCAGCAAAGGCAGAGTCCTTTTCACTTACAGAAAATCCACTTGCATCTTTCCTTAATACTTTGTTCTGTGCATAAATCTGCTTAATTGTCAGTATAAGAAACAGTGGGGAAAAAAGCTCTTCAGGCCATTCAGCTGGCAGCATTACCCAGGAAAGGCAGGAGCAGTAATGTATTGTACTGTGCACACAGGCATTCAGGAAGCTTTTTTGTGAGCTGGGCAGCGTGCTTGCACTGGAGTTATCTGGCTGCTGTAGGCAGCCTTATATTTTGTTAGAGGTCTTAAATTTTTACCCATTTTATGAAGTTGTCCAAAATTAGGATGTATGTGTCACATCCTCTGTAGCACATTGTACCTTATACCCCAAGGGATTATCAGCTGTCTGGAATATGCTGTGGGTCCTAACCACTTGAGAGTCTTCCTAAAGAAATGAGTGTTCTGGAAACAACAGATTTTTGTAAGGGGGGGGGGGGAGCATTGAAGTTCTCCCTACTAAATGTGTGACAAAATAAAATTCTAAACTGGCTCTGGCATCAAACTAAGTAGATTTTTTGGCTGGGACTTTGTGTAGAGATTTTGAATTGCTGTGAACAGTCAGGCTGAAACTCCAGAGGTGGGTAGTGTGCAGTAATGTGGATCGAAGCACCATTTGTTGGCTGGATTTTGGCAAAAGAATTTGCATTTTGCAAAGCTCTAGGTTTTTAAGCCCTTCTCCCAGGGCCTTGGGAGCTGGATCTTTTGAGAGACACAATGCACAATGCAACTCAATCTGATTTTTTTTTCCCAAAGCAGTTCTGAGTAACTTCAGATAACAATCAGAATGTGAGGACACTTACTCAAATTGAACAGAACTTTAAGCTGTGAAAAGTTGCTTAGAAAAGCTCTTTTGGGGGATGGGGGGAACAGTAATCTTAAAACAGAATAAAAATATGCACTTCATTTCTTTGAAAATTTTGTGGGCTTCTGAGTATTTTTCATTATAAGGGAATGCATGTACATGGTTGAACTCAAGTAGGAAATACAGGCTGTGAAAACATGTATGTGTCTTCAGATGATACATTATACAAAGAATCAAATGAAGCTGTAGATTCTCATTAAGGTAATCTGTGTATTTACATTAATATAAATTAACTGCTTTGATCTAAGATGGTTAATAAAAGAAATATGCCTTGAGGTCTTCCAAAAGGATAATAAGGCTGGCAGGTATTAGGGCACTTGTATTAAATCTGGAAGCACTGAATAAGGGAGAAAAGGGAAAGCATAATGCAAACAGAATACACTTAAAATTTATTGTGACAGCATAAATAAACTGTCTGGAATGTGGGAGCCTTAAGTTGATGCAATAACCAGTAAAAGACACCAGTAGGAAAAAAAAAACTTGCAGTAGTAGAAGAATAGAAAAAATAAAGTTTAATTCCAGCACTAGTAACAGTAATACAACAGTAAGCAATTTTTTTGTCTGTGAGGCTGATCCCAGGGATGCTGGTGACCTTCCCACAGGGATCAGGGATAAGGCACCTGCTGCTGCCGGGTGTGATGTAGGAGTGTTCTGCAGGGTTCCCAGCTTGTCTGTTTGGCATCTTCCTGCAACTTCTTGAGGCAGGGCCTGAAAGTCGTGGTCTGCTATGCCTTTAGCAGGAGCTCTTGTTGCACTAAGATTCTTCTTTGGTACATACTTCTGGTCAGTCCAGTTGTACTGTGAAGTGCTCTGGCAACAGAGTGGGTAAAGGCATTTGGTGTTTAATTACTGCTCTGCCTGCTGTTAATTCTTAATATACTCATAGCAATAAATGCAAGATGATCTGTTCCTGCCAGGCTTCCAATGTTTATAATTAATAGAGAATGAACTGACATAAAGCTTAAGTATCTCTTTCCCTTCCTGTAGTGAGTAAAAAACTTGATTTCCTTAACTAATATATTACTGTCACTGTAACAGCAATGAAGTTTCCAGTCTGTAGTTAAAGAAAAAAATAATCACTTGCTCCATTTGCTTCATATAGCAAAAAAAAAAAAAGCTGAACAGCTAGCACTTTGTGTGTAAAGAAATTAGCATCTAAAGGTAGCTGATTTAAGTGTAATCAATATATCGCAGGTGTTCAACAGATTCAGTGGATGGAGTGTTCCTTGTCTGAAGGTGGAATTGGCTGCCTTGCTTCTGCTCTTTGAAGGCTTATTCAGTTTGTCTGTTTGCTCATATTTTACATTAAATAAGAGACCTGTGACCATCATATTAATGCTTTAGACAAAAGCCCTTGAGTACTTTTATCTTTAGAGTAAATTATAATGACTCAAACTAGAGAAAGTTTGAATTTTTCTGGTGAAATAGGACTGTCAGCAGTGTACATCCTTTTTGCCACTTTCTAGATATCAAAGTCTGAGATCCAGCAACAGGTTGGAACTCAGGAGATAGACTTGATTGTGGATACAACACCAATGGCTTTTCTGTTGCATCTGTTTGGAGTAAGAAATATTTTTTATATTGTATTGGTACACCATCAGCTGCAATCTTGGTTGGACTTTCATGAGCTGCTCTTACATCAGTATGTAACTCCTAAGAAACCAGAATGCTCTGAAATGCAAATCTCAATCAGCTGGGCAAAGCCAGGAAAATACTGATTTTTCTGTACTCAGTTAAACCTACCCGGGCTGCACTTGCAAAGCAGTGAGAGTCCCAGCTGGAGTCAGCACAAGTGCAGTGACCAGTGCAATAATGTGCTGGAGTTGAGGCAGATGGATAAATGGTTTACCAGTGACTTTTAGTCATCTTTGTAATTTGAAGCTGCCTTGCTTGCACATTTGTGGCCTTATTTTCAAGGGTGTTAATACCTTTATACTACTCTGTTAATGCAAGTGGATTTTAAAGAGAAAATGAAAACCAGACTTTCTCAGTAGATTTTAAAGATGGTTGTGTGGATTTTGGGGTCTGGTCCAGGGCACACTGCAGTCAAGGGAATCCTTCTAGTGATTTAGCTGGATAGTGAGTAGAGCCACAGAAGAAAAGAACAGAATTTAGCAGAGCAGCAGAGGAACCCTGAATATCTGGGCTCACTGTGGGTCCTTCACTGAGGACAAAACTTTCAGCAAACTAGCAGAGCTGGCGGTGATAGCTGGGCAGTTGTACCCTACAGAGAAAGAATAGCATTTTAATCTTCCCAACCTGATAGTCTCTGTGGACCTGGAGAACAGAGCAATCTCATTGTAAAATATTCATAGACAGCTGCTCTATAGCATTTATCCCAGTGTTACTTAAATCTTGAGCTAGTCTATAATTAAAGCATTTATGTTTCAGATGCTTAACAGGGTGTTTTAAATGTTTAGGTCTTCTAAACGATGTTTATTTATGGTTAGCTAATTAAGTCAGCAGAGTTCAGCCTGTGGTCTCAAATCTAGTCCAAAAGATGAGCAATGCCATTCCCGGTTACTTTGAAAGCAGGGACGCAAAAAGGATCCCCACTCACACTGTCCCTGGGCAGCTCTGGGCATGTAACTACCATGTTGTGTTGGCCACCTGGGTGGGTTCCCAGCCCTCCTGGTTGGGAAATAGTTGGGAGGGGAGCAGAAAAGCATCAAATGAATGGTGGCTACTCACCAGCCAGCAAGCTGAGGTATATGCCAGCCCCTGTGCTTAAGCCCTGGGATGGAAGAGGGGCAGCTTCCTGCTGCTGCTTGGCACTGGGCTTGGCTTGCACCACTGGATCCGGTGAGGCTGCACAGGGAAACAGTTTGGGTTCTTGCTTGTAAGTCTCTATGAAATGAAAGCAAAAGCTTGCAGCAGCACTACCAACAGTGAGTCGTGTTTGTGGCCACCCCTGCCTTCCACAGGACTGCAAAGAACCGAACCTTTTACCCCCAGCTTCAAGAGGACAGGGGAAAACACAGTCTTGCAGACTGGAGAGGAAACCTGGTGCCAACACTGAACAGGACATTGGTTGATTTTTGCTCAGCCTCCAAGCACGGCTCAAGTGTTTCTCTGGTAAAAAGTTAATTATCTTTACTCTTATTGTAAGTGTGAACTCCAAGGCTTTCAGGGCAGGAATTATCTATTTCTGCTACTTGTAAAATGCTAAGCACAATGGTATGCTGACTGCTGTTGCAGTCTCTCAGTACTATTGTGATGCAAATACTAATAATACAAAGGAAGATAAGGGTAAAGAGCTGTTGGCACCGTCTAGCAGGCTTAGATGCATTTTGTTTCCACAAGATAATCTTGCAAGGCCGTGATACATTTTCACTATTTATCAATTTCTTCTTATACAATACTAAAAGTATTTGCATGAGGGGTTGGTCTTCAGAATCCTTAAGTTTCAGTCTTGCTTTTAATATTTGACTTAATGTAATAATGTAATTATTTTCATCCTCTTTCTCCCACTGCAAAGTACTGGCATCTACTTCCAGAAGAATTCTACCTTAAAAGAAGCAACTAAATGAGGTTCTCAAAAGTGTGTCTATGGAAAGAGTATCTGTTCTATAGAGCTGCCCTTCATGGCTCTGCCCTCAAGTGCTATGTTAATTCTTTGTTTGTGACAGGCACGATCAGGCAGGATGCTCAGGCAGCTTTGGGGATTGCTTCCCCAGGGAAGGCAGAGCAGAGGCTGTCACTGCTGGACTGGCCACAGCTGGGAGAGCAACAGGGTGGATGGAGTTGGCAGAAGTGGAAGATGAGGGAGAAGGTCTGGCAAGGGGAGGTTACTGAGCCAAATTTATCATTGCATCTTCTATCTGGAGAGGGGTTGGGGATGCTTTTGTCAGAGGCAAAAATTTCCTAATTGCTCTTGATGTCGGCTGACTGCTCGTTTTGGTTATAATGAGGAGCAGAGTTGAAGAGGATCTTTTACACTTGCAAATGTTGGACACAGGTTGGTAGTTGCAGAGGTAAAATATATTTTACATTGTATGATTGAGGGTTTGGGTTATTGCTAGGGGGAAGAATTTGGCCTTCAGTTTGAAGATTTCATGGCTGTATGGTGGTACTTCAGGAAAAATTGGGTGGTGGAGTTAGCAAGAGCTAAATGTACTCAGTGGTACAGGCTCTCCAGTCAATACTTTCAGTTCATTTTCCTCCTCCTGCTGTATTGCCTTTTATTAATTAAAAATAACATATGCTCAGAGCAGAACTCTGCTTCCTGGAATGAATCTGGGCATCTCCTTACTGGGGCAAAGTGCCTGTTTTCTCAAAAACTGCTTTTCAGTGCATGTGTTGCCTTGAACTCACTGAAGATTTGAGGCCTTTGGGGCAGCTTTATCTGTTGAATGGGAAGAACTAGATGTTTGGGATTGTGTGCTACTTGCATCATTGTTAGTGACCTGCTCTGAGATCTTGGGAGGCTTCTCTTATAAAGCTGTTAGTCTCTGCTGATCTGTTATCTACTTCAATGGCAAGGGACTGCCTTACTGTGCTTGCATCGGTGATGGAGCCTGGGCATCGTAGCCGGACTCTGGCTTTTATTCCCTGAAGGCAAAGCATTAAGAGTTCATTGCATAAGTGGTGGTTCATCAGATCTCTTGGTTGTGTTCAGAAGGATATTAGAAATAGCATGTGTAACCTCCTATTGTTTTACTAGCTATGCTTTTTACTATATGTTTTACTGTCCAATGCAAAAGCCTCTACTGAATGAGATTTGGTGATGGACTGGTCCTATAAAAAAATTACTGATGGTGATCAAAGTGTAGTTCAGTAAACATTTCCCGCATGAGGCTGTGATGCCCTGTATGCACTTTTCAGGGGCCAGATGGTTAGTACATTTGCCAAATGTCACATAAATTCATGACATCTCTGCTGCTAACCAGTACATTTTACTGTAAATCAAAACACAGCCCCAAATTACTTAAAAAAAAACCCAAACAAACAACAAAACCCAAAACAAACAAACAAAAAAACCCCAAACCCCCAAACACTTTAATATAACTGTTTCTAGTTCAGCTCAAGTAAGGTTTGTTTTTGTTCATTTCGGGAACCATCTGTGCTTTTACAGCATGCTTCAAAGCAATAAAAATAACTCCAGAAACCAGAATGAATGAACAAAATGGGTTAAATTAGCTTCACAATATGCACATTGGTAGAATCCCTCTCTTCAATTTTGCCTTAAATTGGAATGTATTGCCACCCTGAACAATGCTGGGTCACCACCCAAACCCTGTGTTTCCTTCAATGAAGCAAACGGAGAAGAGACCAGGGAGAGTTAATGATTACAGGAAAGGCGAAAGACCCTTTGTGGGGCCAGTGGGCTGGGGAGCTGAGCCACATGGTGTGGTTTCATCTCCGCAGCATCTAGTTCGAAGAATTGCACTGTTGTAGGGCATGGCTACTGACAAAAACCTGTGCAGCTTTGCAGGACAGTGCAGAAGTACCATCAGGTTTATTAATTGGGAATATATTCTGCAGTACTTTACAGGAGAGGGAATTCTGGGAGCAATGCAATTCAGATTTGAGATGCGATTCAGCTCCTGAAATTCACTGAAGCAGCATGTCTAAATCTGAACAATTTTACCTGGATCTATGCAAATTTATGGCATAATATGACATGGAAATGTATGTAAATGTTGTCAATTATTGTAAAGCAAAGGAGCACATAGATGGAATATTCCATAACATATTTTATACAGCATTTTTGAATTCCTAAAAAAGAAAACCTGAGAAATATCAAATGAATTGGAATTGAGTTTGGCTGTTCCAAGCCTATTACATTGGGACATTTTCTTTAAACTGCTTATTAATCTAACCTTGCCATACAGATTTCCAAGAGCATACTTTTCTTCACTGTAACATTATACCTTTACAAATCAGGGAAATGTCAACTCTTGATTTACTGACAAAGCAGACAACTGACATAATTTATCTCACTTGAGATCAGTTCATCAAACTTAGGAACATCTTGGCTGCTGTAAAATCCAGGCATTTGATACAATCGTGTCTGCTTAAAATGCAAAGGATAACCTACATTTTTAAAATGCTGTAAAAAGAACAAGAAGAGATGCCAGGATGAAAATTTATGAGGCATGGAGCTGGGACCTGAATTTAGCATTTGCTGCGTAGTGAAGTGTTGTTACTATCTTGTTTGCACAGTTGAAAACTAGTGTTAATATAAAGATAGAGCAGGAGGGCTAAGCTGTTAGCATTCAAGTCCAGTGCCTGCTCTGACCTGATGCTATGTAGGAATTTTTAATGTTCATCCTTGATTTAATATAACATTGTTTGATACCAGTGGTTCCTTGTTAGTGAAGCTCTGATTAGAGCCGCACATGTTGTTGCAGTTTAAATGTGAATGCTCGTTGCATTCAAATGCAGAATTAAACCTATGAAAACACAGATGAAAGTAAGAATATTGTTTAATATCAACTACTCTGATAGTATTAAAATGGAATTACCTTTTTCACCATCTATCAAGGTGTTCTGTTTAATATATGAGGATTGTAAGTTTTTTGGGGGCTGTAAGTTTGTTTTGTGTGTTTGCATAGTGCTTGGCACAACGTGTAGGACGTGGCTGAGTGCTCTGGCAAACAATAGCTTCTGCAGTTCTCATCACCAGTCTGTCAGCACCATAGGTAAGAAATTTCCTAGAATATTAAAATATAAAGGTTTAGATTAAAAACAGATAGCTTTTCCCTGTCATCTCTAGGTACCTAGATAATGGCCATCTTGATCTGATTTCTCTTTACCAATTTGTGGTAGTGTTGTGCAGGCTGAGAGCAAAAAAAATTGCCATGTGAGGTGAGTGTTCTTGTATCACAGAACAACTTTGGTGAACACTTTACTCTTAAATATTCATGGCAAAGCTATCAACTGATGTGTCA
Source organism: Elanus axillaris (assembly GCA_026212715.1). NCBI lineage: Eukaryota > Metazoa > Chordata > Aves > Accipitriformes > Accipitridae > Elanus > Elanus axillaris. Next base: position 1,126,535 of record JANZLQ010000022.1, on the reverse strand, counting down.
GGAGTCATGTTGACACAAAACCTGATCCAACGGTAAACCCAGCCTCAGTCTTGACGTGTAGCTCAAACTTCCCTCAGGATTTTGAACCCCAAATGCGTTAGAAGCTTCTGATGTCTTTTGCAGCCAGAGCTGAACCTGAGAAGAGTGGGGGATGGGAGTATCTTGGGGTTTTTTCAGCTCTGTCTAGTGATGTGTGCCGTGGTGACATAAAGCACTTTTGAAAAAAGACTCTGCAGGTTATGAGGAAAAGCATGACTTAGGTTAACATTTATCTTAACTGTCATCGTTGTTTGTAACACTAAATCTTTCTCATAAATAAGTGGAGAAATCTTTGCTTCAAAGTGAAAAATTCATGCTCCAGTTAAACCTCAATTATATTTCCAAACAATATTTATCAGATTTTCTAATGTGTGCTTAGTGCAGTTCAATTTTGTGCTATCAGTCAAAAGTGGCAGAGCTCAGGAAGTGGGGCTGAAAGGTGTTTTTCATGTGGGAAATGGAGCGTGCAGTAATGAGGCAGTGCTGCCATTGCCAGGGCAGTGTGAGAGGGGGACCATGGCTTGGGTCCATGCTTAATTAAATATCAGTGCATTAAAAAAAAATATCACTGCATTGTTTCTCCCTGCAGAACAAAGGAAGCTGATAGGAATTCTTAAAGGCTATCTAGGGTCCTGGAATGTGAAGCTGAAGTTTCATTCTGTAATTCAGGATAGAAAAAAATGAGTGCCTTTAATTTCACGAGTCTCTGAATTTATTTCACCTAATCTTTTTTCTACAGCTATTTACCACATTAATTTAGTAAAAAGCCTGACAAGTGTGCATATGCAGAATTTAAGCTATGTCCTTAGGTATACATTAAGTAAAGATTTAAGGTTTGAAATAAGATTAATTCAACTCTTGCTTACAGTTGCATTGCAAACTTGTTAATAATCTAGAAATTCATGTTTCTCATTCATATAAATTTGATCATGTATAATACTACCTATGTATAATGCTAACACTGATGATTAGAAAAGTAAAATTCTTGACTTGAATGGGAATGAAGTGTGTGCTTAAGGCTAAAACATGTAGGTGTTGAACAGATTCTTCACAAAGTTTTCAGAGGAAACTTGTGAATCAAGACTGCCTGTGACAGCCTGTGTGATTTGCTTGCTCTCGGTTGATATTTTAAGCTGGGTCCCTGGGTCTGGTGCCTCCCTGAGAAGTTGACTGCTCCTGTTCCCATACAACCAACCATTTAGACCTAGAGGTGCTTCTTTGAAGTCATTTGTGCTTCTTCATTGATGTAATAGAATTGCACTGTTCCCTTTGTTCTCCAAGGTGAGCATATTCTTTGGAACTTTCAAGGAAGGAATTAAGTATACATTTCAGTCTTAGGCAGATGGAACTTTGTTTCAACAGGGATTTGCTCTGGGCCTGGGTAAGTCTTATTCTTGGTGTCAGTTTTACCTTAGGTTTATGTGAGCAGAAATTACTGCTCACTGAAAGGATAAACGATAGGACATTTCTGAAAGTCTCTGAACATGCAAGGCAGAGTATTGTTACTTATCTCAGATCCATGCTTCAGAAAGGTGCATTTTGTAGAAAAGGAGGGACTAAGACAAGTGTTGGAAAAAACAAATGGTACCTAGAGAACGGATTCCAAGATTCCCATTTCAGATACATACAAAGGGGGAAGCTATAGCAGTATCATTCAAATGTGACAGCAGTCACTCCAACCTTTGCTATTACGGCACAAAATTACATGTTCTTGCCAGAGAAATAGGAAGGGCTGATAAGGAAGACAGCTGGGATTTGCTTTCTTATCTGTATTTTACACACATGCTCTTTCATTTCCCTCCCACTCCACACTGTTTCTAGGATCCAGGTTGGTTTTTCAGAGCTGCTGTGTAGTTTGCATACAATGGGGCAGCTTTGTACTGTGTAAATTCTAAGCCCCATAGATACAGGTTGAAAATTAAATTATTTAATTCTTGTGCGTTGTAATTGGCAATATTCAGGATGAAGCTCTGCCTGCAGGAGGACTGTTGGTCCTAGAAATGTCACCAGAGGTCCTCTTCTGAGTTGTGGATGGAGGATCCAGTTCTGGGGAAATCAATGTGTAATGATTTTTTACTTTACTACAGGTAAATCAAGTGCTCTATTTTGTTTAAGGATCAGAAACTAACAGGTTTTCAGCACAAAGGTGAGAAAATCCATTGAACAGTTGTGGTATGGCCCCAAAACCCATGAAATCTTCCATCTACCCCTCCCTCCAGGTGGTGTTATGCATGCTCTCAAGTGATCAATGAATAGTTCATTTTATTAAAATAAGGTATCATTAAGAGTTGGGAGTGGACAAAAGTGCCACACCCTGCCCTGTTTCAGTTTATTACGTGGTAACTGGTGGCTGGACACTAAGGGTGAGAAGAAACTGAAATATTTTGCCTTGCAGTGTCCAGTTTAAGAAACATTTTCTCTGTATTAAGCAGTGCCAGAGTGTAGATATCCCTGTTTACTTTGTGTCATGTTGGGAATGCAATCTCAAACTGCACTGTTTCACAGGATCTGGGCGAAAAATGCTGAGCTGAAAATATGAAGTAGAACAGATTCTTGGAGTTTGCGTGACCTTGCTGTTCTGGAGTTAATGGCAGCTATTACTTGCTACTTAATAGCTAATCAAAAGCACCTTAAATTATACACCTGTTGGGGGCATATGATAGATTTTGTAAGTAGTAAGTCTTGTTGTAAGACCCTGTTGTCTCTGCATTTCTGCTTTTTGTTTTCTTGATTTCTGGAATACTTGCTACTGGGTTCACCTACCAATACGGTTGTTGCTTAGGGAAGTCTGTTTTATTTTCCTATAGATTTTGTAGAGACTATCTGAGGGTTTTCCATTACAGGTTGAAGAGGGACTTCTGCTATGGGAGGCCTGCTTATCAGGGTTGTGCTGACTGAAGACTGGATGCTTAGGCTCCAGAGGAATATGGAAAAGATTATCTAGCAGTCACCTCCTTCATGGGCTGCAGTTGCAGCAGTCACACTGGAGAAGAGTGATTCTGAGCTGTATCAGATTAAAACTAAAGGTGTGGGGCTGATTTGATGGATTAATAGAAAAGTTAATTGGCATTCTCAAAAATGATTATAATTTACAAAATACAGCTGCTAACCTGCCAGAACCAATCTGTGAAGACAGTGTTCAGGGCTTGTTTTTTGACAGTTTTTTTTATTCTGCTCATGACTACTTAGGAAGAAACATACTTTTTTTCAGTCTTTATGGTCTCTTCTGATTTAGCTTGGTGTAGGCTTTTTTTCCTGGTGACTCTGCAGCTAGGATTGTGGAAATTGGTGAACTCCAGTTTAGAGGATGGCCATGCAAGTCAAATATATGTCCATGGTTAAGGAAACTTGAACTGACAAGCATTGTGGGCTGGCTGTGCAAACCAAGGGAAGTTTTCTGTGCCAAGTCAGTTCCATTAATCTTGGGGCTGTGACATGTCTGTGCTCTTATTGATTTCCCAGCAGGCTATTCATCACCAGTCTCATCATGTTACGAGCCAGTATGGAGAAGGCACGGGGGGAAATGGGGCTGGTGTTTTTTATCTCTAGGGCACAGGATGCTCATAATCAATGCAACTTGGAGAAGAAGCCAGATGTGTTGAGATAATTGATGAAAAGTGCCTCAAAGTAGGAGAGGTTCTACATATCTTACAGGGAGAGAGGGGGGGAGGCAAGCTGATATCTTACCTAGACCTGATGCTCTGTGTTGGTATGGGGAGGCACGGACTGCAGCTGCACAGCCCCATGTGCCCAGCAGCGTAGAGTGGGCTGGGTGAACACTGAATTTGGCTTGTCACAGGCTGTGCCTGTGCAGGAGCCAGCAGCCAGGTCTGTGCTACTGAAAGGGCCAGACCTGCACATGTGCCTTGTGGTGGCCCTGCTAGACCTGCATGGACCTGAGGTTGGTTCTGTGGTGGCCTGTGGCACTGGCCAGACTGCCTGAGTTAGACCTACATGTGCTCTCAAGGTGGTGTCTGTGTAGACCAGGATGACAGGCTTGATGCTTTCATTTGTTGTTCACCCTTTGCAGTTTGTCTCAAATCATCCTGAAGAGAAAGATCTCAGCTGCCTCAAAGTACCTACTTAGAGGGCAGGTGTTGTGCAGTTCTCCTGTGCTGTGCTGAGATGCACAAACTAATCTCTGAAACTTTTCACAAAGTATTCACAAAAAGTATTTTTCAGCAACTTAATTATTTGTCTTCTCAATCAATAATGAGCCATCACAGTAAATCCCTACATATTAAGTTGTTTTCTTGTTGTTCTTTAAGACAGCTGCTTGGAATTAAAATAGCTCTTGGCAAAACTTATAGAAACAATTAAAAGCCTGGTGCTTGGGAGATTTTTGCAATTATGAACTGATCATGTTTGGGTCCTGTGAAGACTCATGCCTCTGGCATCAGTGGATGAGAGCTGTGTGTAGAGATAAGGACAGGAATATTTCTTTGCTTGACTGTGGTGCAAATTCAAACTTTGAGTTGCTGTTTGTTTATTTACTGTCAATTTATCTCATTGTGTGCTTTGCACTTCTTGGAGTAGCCTTTGGTCAGGGGAGTGAAGACTAGGACAGGTCAGTTCCTGATGGAGCTACCTGTCTGACCAAGCATGCTCTGAGAGAGAAGAGGCTGTTGGTTAATCTCAGTTTTTCTCTGCAGAGAAATTCCAGCCTGAACTTGGAAACTTTCCCTTAAGAATTTGGGCAAGGCCCAGTGTTGTGTTTGGGGCTGCTGCTGCTGCAAAAAAAATCTTGGAAGAGCCCATGGTAGGATCTGGGACCCTGAGCTGCCTGCTCCCATGCTGTAGGTGACAGTGTACCTACATGTCCCCTTGTGAAGTCGTCTGTATAAATAGCAAAATCCTGCATGGAATTGGCTTCCCATGGCCTACAGGAGTGTGCTGAGGACAGGGAGAACTCTGTACTGTGAATGTCACTGTACTGCCCTGCTCCCTTGGCTCCTAGGGTCTTTCTGCCCCATTTCCCATGTGCAGACTCTTTCCTTAACAGATTGCTGCCCCTGTGAGCTCCTTCCTCTCTCTTGGGATTTTCTCCCCATCTCTGGAACTCAAAGTGCTCATGTCCCTCCCCTGCCCCTTTCTTGCCTTTCCCCAGTCTTCAGCAGAGACATTGGCTCTCCTCTGGAGCAGGAGCCTGCACCCTTGCACAGCCTGGCTCAGCCTGCCGAAGGAGGGTGAGCTGCTCATTTCAGCTGCAGGACGACTGCAGGCACATTGCCTGGTATTTTGCTGTGTGAGCAGTACCCCAGCCCAAATGCTGTACTCTTGGTCTGTTTGCTACCCCAAAACCTTGAAGTAAAGGAGAGGAGAGCCGGGCTCAGTGCACTGAACTGTGTACTTTGAAATTTTGTCTCCCTCCAAGTATTGTTTAAGAGAAAGCAAAGCCCAGCCACTAATAAAAAAGCCATCCCCAAAAGTGTATGTGTATGTACACATATATACATGTATATTTATACACAAATCCAGCATTTTAACCTCATTTTGCTGATGAGAGCCAGAAATGTGAAATAGCAAAATGGGTTCTATTTTTTTTAATTAAATTGGTTGTCTGGTTTTTATGGCAACTTACGGTCCCATGTTTCTGGATATCAAATAGCTTTTTCTACCTACAAAGAGTGAAGGAAAAAAATCTAATTTATTTTCTGTAGCTCATAAAAGGAAGCCCCTTTCCCCATGGCAGGACTTCTCAAGTCAGTTAATAAGCTGCTACAGCCAAACCTATTAGGACCACTTTTAAGTGGTTGCCAGCATCGTTTAATTTGCAGAGTCCCTGTGCCTTACCCTACCCTCTGACAACTTCAGGTTGAAACAATTGTTATGCCTTTAACTTGCAAGTTATTACAATTAGTATCCCAAGTTGTGTCTGATCAGGGACATGTTTATACATCATGAGTGTCAAAACAGAAACACAGAAATGTTTACACTGAGGGCAGGCATACACTTGCTGTGTAGGTTTGCCTTTGGTCAATTATTTCCAGCATCGTGGGACTTGCAGTGCTCTCAGGTGAGACTGAAGCTGTGTGGCAGTGAGGCAGAGGGGAACCTGGGCAGTCTGGAAGGTGGCAAGGAGTATGGGCACCGAGGCATGGGCAGACAGAAATACTGCCTTTCTCCATATCCCATACCTGGGAAACTCGGTGTGGCAGGGCTTCTTTGCAGGTGGGAGTTCAGCAGCATGCAGCAAAGAAAGGGATAGGCAGCTGGTGACATTGCAGTGATCTGCAAAGTAGAAGCTGTGGAGACGGTCAGCCTCTCCTGCTGGCCTCAAGCACCAGTTTCTGTAACTGACTGCACAAAATGAGCTACTGAAGTACTGGTAGAAGGAATATTGCCAGCCCTTGCACACTAAGGCTCAGAGCTGCTTACCGGGAAGATGCTTGGGCTTGGGAGAGTGCTTGTTTTTGGGAAGGTGCCTCAAGCAGAAGTGCCCTGGGCTGGCAGGTGATGGGAGCACTGTGGTCACCCATCCCAGAGTACATCCCAAGGGATGAGTGATGTCCCTTCTCTCAGTCACTAATCTGTTGCTCGTGCTGCTTTTTCAGCCTCACCAAGGGGTGGTCAATGGACTCTTGCTCAGGCAGGATAACTAGAAGGATGGACGAATGGTGCCTGGCAGTATGCAGGATATCAGACCAGATGGGCTGCTCTTCTGAGTTAGTATCACAAATCCTGCAAGCCTGAAGGCAGTTTGATACTCTGACAAAAAGTGAGCCTTATGCTCCTATTTTTCTGAGCGTGGCAGGTGTCCAGAGTTATTTATGGCTTTTGTGAGCTGCCACTATACAATTCGGTTTGCATGTTTTTGTATTGGGATGTATAAGGCTGGAAAGTTCATGACGTATTCTTGGCCTGTTGCTTGGCAATGTTAACTTTTTGAGTGCTTATGGAGGCAGTCTTCATTCCAGACCTATCACTTTCAAGACATGCTTGTGTATGTGTAGACATGTGCATATGTACACATACAATTTGTTAGAAATTAAAATCCATTTTCTGCACATTGGAGAAAAATAAGCCTGTAAAGTCTGTCATCCCATACACTGTCAGAACTACAGTAGATAGCTGTGTAATTAATACATTTCTTTCTCAGATGTATTTTTTCCCTGCTTTTTTAAAAGAATGTCATTCACGAGGTGGGCACAGCAAAAGTGGGCTTCATAATGTGTCATTAGAAGGCTTTTGACCTTGTGCTTTGCAGAGTATTATTACTGTTCAGTGTGATAGAACAGATGCTATTTTACTGAAAAAGCAAAACTGCATTAAATTGACAGCACTTTAATTTTTCTTGATAGTAGCAAGAATTCTTATTTCCTATTTTATTTGCATTTTTATTACTGAGAAGCATGGTGACTGAGTTACCTGGTGGTTTTATGTCACTGCTGCTCATCTATTCAGACTATGATGGTCCAAATAGCAGCTGGACTATGAATATGTATCACTTTATTCATATGACAAACTTTTGGCATAGGATGCTGAATAAATGGAGGCTTCCAGCAGTTAGTGACCTGGATAGTAGCTTGTGAAATGAAGTGTCTTGAAGTGGAACACTCCATCAACACATGCACATTATCACCTGGAAGTGATTCTTCTGTTGTCCAAATTCTTGCCCAAACCATAATATCTTTTGATTCAGAGCATACGTATTAGGCTAGGTAGAAGAGCTACAGACTTGTAGTGATACGAGTTATTCAAATCAAAGATGCAGTATCTTTGAGAAATAGCAAGATACGGCATTCTTCAGCTAAGTGGTCCTGGTGAGCCTCAGAAAACTCATGGATTTTGTTTTTACTATTTAGTGAGCTTACAGTAAAGTAAAAAAGTTACTAAGATACTTGATGCCTTCTGATCTAATTCCTAACTAGGGACATAATGCTATTCATATGAAAATGTTGAGGAAATTGGAATTGCTCAGTCTAGAAAAGACTGAGCAGAATGTTGTCCTTCAAATGTATTTAAAAAAGCCCCCCACAAACCAACCAACGAAAAACCCATCAAAAAAATGCACAAACTGCAGAGGAAGATGGCTCTTGTCCGTTCTAGACAGGTCTAGAAGAAATGGAGTTAAATAGCAAAAAAGAAGGCTTAAGTATTATGAAAAACTCCACTGATGAAACTAGTGATACATGGGATTACTGTGTCTAGGAAGCTGTGGATCTCTGCCACTGGAAGCTTTTGGAAGTTTGGACAGGAATCTGAGTGAGATGAACTGATCCAGCCTTGGGTGACAGATGCCTGCTTGCTTCTGGGGGTCCCCTCTGGCTTGGGCTGTCATGTCTCCGATCTGCTTTTGCAAGGCTGTTTCAGCCAAATGGAGTTCCTGGCTGGAGGGCAATGCCATCGGGTGCCCCACAGTACAATATTTTAAGTGTGCAGTGACTGATCAAATGCATTGCATTGTCTGGACACTTTTTAAAGGTGTCTTCTCATTTATCTTGAATGCTTTCCTACATGAATATATATATATATATAGCAGTGTAGTTATTTATAGTCATAATGTCTGTCCTACTGTGAAATTCTGACAGTAGTCAGTAAAAGTAGAAATACTTGTGATGCTTCAGAGCTATGTCAAGAAAAAAATCTGAAAAGTAGTGAGGGTGATCCCTTGCTTGGATGAGCACCTTCTGGAAGGGGTGAATCTCACTTCTCCCAGTAGCATTTGAATCCAGATAGGATGCTCTTCAAGGAGATACACTTCAGCTGCACACTAGCTATGTTGTAGTCAAATGCACTAGCTGTTTGTTTCAATAAAGGGGCAAGTGGGTGAAACGCAGCAGCCTGTGATGCACAGGAGTTTAGACTAAATGATTGTACTGTCTCCTATGGCCTTAAACTCTGTGAACCTGCGAATGATTCAATTTACTGCTGATGGGAACAATAGTGTTCTGAAGATGATCTTCATCCTCATGCCTAGAGGATGCCTAGACAGTTCCAGCCCCTTGGTCTCTTTGCTGCAATTATTTATATTTATAACAAAAGTGAAGTGCCTGCAGCATTTTGCCTAAAATGGTAATAACCATCCTCAACAATGCAAAATACTTTCTTTTGATAAGATCATTTTAAAAGGTAACTGCTTATGATAATACAATTTATTCTTTATGGCTTGGGGGCAAGCTAAGATCTAAATGAAGCATGTCTTCCATTAGAACCCTACAGAAGCAAACTAATAGGCTGCAAAGAGAACCATTTGTAATGTTACTATAATTCACATGATTCATTAAACAGAAATGGAAAATGATAGCATTTCCCCTGGAAAAAAAAAACCTTATGGAATTACATGCTGAGATCACTTAGTTGAACTATTTTATTGACTAAGCATCTTGTTGTGCTGATGTGTAGATTATATAGGCCTGCAGCAGTTTATCTTTTTGTTTTCTAAAATTAGAACTCCTTTTTATTATGGGAATGCTATCATGTATTTTCCCCTCCAGCTGTAGCTGCCAGCCATGGCAGGGGCTGCTCTTAGGACATTTTCTAGCAGTGGGCATTACTGGAGCACTTGCAAATGTATTGCTAGTGTTCACTCTCCCAGGTCATTGAAGGGAGGAAAAGTGGAGGAGGATTGAAGGGCTACGAGTCAGTAGAAGGCATGGAAGTGATGGCTTTAGCAGCTAAAAATAAATACACATATGTTGTTTTCTAGTTAAGGAGGGGAAAAAAGGAAAACCAAAACCAATGTATTTTGTCCCTCTAGGGGCCAGAACTGAAAAAACCACTGTAGGCATAGAGGCAGCCTTGGCTGAACAAGTCAAGGTGCCTTTCAGCAACATGAGGGTTAGAGGAGAAAATGCAAATGAGAACAGGAGCAAGTGATGCAGTTTTCTGTGTTGCAAGCTTGTAGGTTCCTACTTTGTTTGGACCTTGTTGTGTTGTTAATGCATTCTGGGTCACGTGTGGGAAGGGTTGATGAGTGGGAGTGAGTGGAGGCTAGTGGAGCATTGCTGATTTTGAACCCAAGAACTTTATTTTGTGTCCTGTTTCTTGTCATCAAAACCACAATTAAATTTGGTTTAAAAATGAGCATGAAGCAATTGGTAGTCGTTGTGGTCCACAAAGGTGCTCATGTGATACTGACTTATTATGCACAGGTTAATGGCAAAAAGTAGTATGTGAATAAATACAACATGTCAAGAGGCAAACAGTCCTAGAACATAAATCACATCTCTGCAGAAATCAGAGCTTCAGGTGTGTCCTTTTCTGAGGTTTTGGATCTTTGTTCTACCCACCTGCTTGAGAGATTAATTGCAGGAAAAAAACCAATGCCCATGAGTTGACTGCCATAGGAGGACAGGAATGCCAGTACAGCATTCTAGCCATCAGTGCTTAATGCGGAGAGGGGGGATTTTTTTAATTAGAAAAGCATCTGAAGTGCCTGCAGGATCAGAGTTCTCTCTGCTAGAGATGGCTTAAAAACCCAGAGAGAGACAGATGCTTGCGGAAGAGCTGCTGTCCCAGCTGCAGAGGACACACCGTAGGAAGAGGGACTCAGAAGTGGGGAGGCTTGTCCAGCCCCCAGCAGGAGGGCAGCTGGGCTTTCTCCCCGTACACCAGACTGACTAGTGCTGTCTTGCCATGCTGCTTTCTGGCTAGATGCAATGCAGTAATTGACTGCGAAAGAACCTTACCCATCAGAGCAATGTGCCTGGGTTGCTTTCCAGGTGATTCATGTCTTCAGGATCTGGAGAAGTTTCTTTTGACATGCACACTCAGCCCTCCAAAGAATGTCATCCTTGATTAATGTCAGAAAGCAGAGTGTGCCATTTAAAGGATTTCAGGAAAATGGCACATGGAGCAGGTTTTAATGCTGATTTTTTGACATCCTTCATGTTTGGCCTTGACATGCTGCAGGGTAGACTCTATCTTCCACCAGCCATTTATCAGAGGTATCACAGGACAGAAAAAGACATTAAAAGCTATTTAAAATGAGTCCAGGATGACCTCAGACTGGATTAATGTATTTGGGAGGACTGACCAATCCGACAATCTCACATTCATCAGTGTGAGATCAATCTGAAAGGTACAATGGGTTGCGTCTACTTTAATGTTGATGGAGCATGCCAGAATTGACAGAATAACCTGGCACTTGCTATTTATTGCATAGGGAAACACAATACTTGTTTGTATATATAAACATCTCTTCCCTCTTCTTGCCATACAACATGTTGCAAAAAAAATAATGGCAGACTAGTATAACAGGGCATTTTTTGACAGTCTCGTACATCTCTAGTCATCTGGTAATTCCGGTGAAGTGCGTATTTCCATGCCACGCAGCAGAGGAAAGCTAAGCTACAGCAATGGAAAGTAACTATTTTGCCAGTGTCATTTACATTTTACTTTATTAGACAAAAGTCAAGTAATTAATCAGTTGATTGTTTAATTCAAAATTCAGTCAGTTGCAACTTAGGCTTTATCGCTGTGCTTTCCACATGATGAAATGTTTGATAAATTTAATTCTTTTTTGGTTGCCTGGCTATGAATAAATAAAGCAAGTTTAGGGTAAAGACAAGCCAGAGGCTTCAGTTTTTGCATGTGAGTAGAAATGGAAACATTGGGTTGTGAGCAAAATTCCATGGGGAGAATTTTAGACAACCCAGTTGGATTTCAGAAAATGTTGTGTTTTCAGAAATACTGTGCCTTTGTATTTTCCACTTACTTCAGCTGAGTTTGGGGGGATTTAACTTTGGAAAGCTGGATCTTTTATTTCTGAGTGGGTAAAGCTTCCCTGGCCTAGGTAACATCTACAAACTATAAAATACATCAGAAACCAACTTCAGTCCTGCAGTAAGAATGCAGTGCTCTCACCTAGTTCTATGAAGAACTCCTGTACATAACGTTTTCGCACTACTGTGCCAACACCCATAAGTGCAGGACTTTGCATGTCATGTTCCACGCAGAAAATGCTCTGCAGAAGCCTCATGCAATAAAGGAGAAGACTGAGAGCAAGTGGGTTGCCAGACAAATATGTGGTGAGCAAGGGAAGGTGCTGCAGAGTCCCTTGATGCGGGTGGGCTGCGTCCCTCACACAGAGCAGTCTCTGCTGGCCATGTACAATGGGTAATTCAGGCTGAGCGTGCCTCTGAGCAGCCCTGAAGCAAGAGCCGTACAGGAGAGAATTAAACTCCTGCTTTTAAGTGAATTGAAGTACGAGTACAAACAAAGAATAACCAAATACATGGTTTTAGATATGCTTACTTCCCCATGAAGAATATTCATTCAGTGGTCTCCTACCTGCAAAATAATAAATCTGTACTCCATCCTGGATTTCCCACTGTAAGCTATAAAAGAAGCTGTCATTTCCTATTGTCTAAACAATTTACAGCTGCCTTAAAGAGGGTGTCTCTCAGCAATCTTGACATCTCGACTTGATCATAAATTCACAGCTATTGTTGAAGGAAATGCTTTTCCCTTTAGATAAGCACACAAATGAAAAGCTCCCTGTTAGAGAACCATGGGAAGGTGGCTGCCTCCTGCATGTGTGCCTGAATAGCAGGGCTCTGCAGTGCCAGTGAGGCAGGATTGTGGTTGTCTTCACCTCACATTGCCCACTGCTGGGGGCAATTAGAAGAATGCTGCTTTTACCAGCAAGTATTTTACTATTAGCTTGTATTACTTTAAGAAACTCTCCACAGCAGAATTGTAATCTGGTAAACCTGGAGTCCATGAAATGAGAGTCTCAGTTCTGTGAGTTAGCACTAGGTATGATGCATTAAAGCAGATTTGCTCCCCAGATGAGGGAGATTTTGATGAGAAATCTGATAAATTAACCACAAAGATTTCCAGTACAGAACACAGCTCGCCTGCTGACCCACTATCCTCATTTCACTTTTTCATCTGCTTGCTGTGTTTGAGTGCTCCACAAATAAAATTATCCACAATGTATACATATCCTTTACAGTGGAAAGGCTAGGGAATTTCTTCTTGAAGACATGGGAGGTTGTAAGAAGGTGAAACTGCAAGGATTTGTTCACGGTATTAATTCCAGGGATAGAAATTGGGTCTGGAGCATCTTGCTGTGACACCAGGAACATCTGCTGAGGCTGGGCTTCTTGGCACTGGCTGTGCAATTCATTCGGGGTCCTCAGTACTTCCGCAAACCTGCACCTGCCTTCCCAGGAATCCAGCCTGTGCAGGGAGGTGAAGTGTGCCAGGTGTACCACAGAACTGTAAGTTCTGGTGCAAGGAATGAGTGTGACCTTCCTCTGAAGCTGCAGTGAGTGTTTTGGTGCAGTGCTGGCTGATGTGCTGTCAGGTATGGAGATGTAGACCCCGCAGCCAGACCCCACTACCTGCTGCTTGGTGCCGCAGCAGCGTGTGCAGGAGCCTCTTCCCCGCTGTGACTGCCGGGTACGCTTGGCACCAGGATGGCCGCATGATGGGGCAGCCCCGACCCAGAGGAGATGAGCCTGTATGCTTTTGGGCAGGATAAAGGGCTAGTGACATCAGTGAATTTCTGCTCATCTTTCTAAAAATCATTGTGCTTCTCAGATTCCACCATTTTGGCTTTCCTCTTTCCCTTGCCTTTATTACAAATTTTCTCCTCTGTAAAAGAAACCTTTCTTTGTCTTCTGGGACTCCACTTCCCCAGGTTCACCTCCCCTGGTCTGTACAGATGAGTTCCCTGGCAGTCCTGCTGCAGAGAGCTGGCCTCAGCCCTGAGGATGTGGCGGTTCGTGGAAAGGGTCAGTGTCTGACAGTCTGGTGTCAGGGCAAGTCCATTACCGCTGTATCTGCTGCCTGTGCAGCACGCCCCTGATCTCTGGTGTGATATTATCAAGACATCACTAGTGTTTACCTGTCAGACTGCTCAGCCCTGCAATCACCCTAAATAATAGGACAGGAAGAAAAAGGTGGCTGTTTTCTGTTATCTGTGCTGACACACATGCCTGCAGGAAGGCTGCCGTGCCTGCTGTGCTGACCGGAGCGATGGTAGGGCAGACCTTTGTTGTGGAAATGCTCTGTGTGGGCATACAGCTTGTGCAGAGGAAACCCATGGAGTATTTCTAGCTGCAGTGGGCCTCACACAGCTCAAAGCTATGTTTATTACATAGAAAATATACTTGGAAATTTTATTTTTACAATAAGTTCTTACAGTCTTCTGGGTGAGATTCACAGGTAACATAACAGCAAATGCAGAAGGAACGAAAATGATGTAATACCAACCACAGTGACAAATGTCACTGGAGATAGGTGGCAGACATGTGACAATTGAAAAGTTACGGAGGCAACTAGGCAGCAGGTCATGGAGAATCCTTGCAACCGCTTCTGTGTGAGACCAGAGGTGAGGAACAAGCCTTCTTATGTGTTTGTGAGCTGTCTACGTAAGTACACGTAACTACTCCATGCAGTTAGGTGTGTGGGCACTGACACCAATAGCTAACTGGTATAAGTCTCTATTTATCTGCATTGGACATAGCTGACTCCAGTTACATTTATTTATTTGAAGTTTTTAATGAGATACAACTGGTAAGGATGTATACAAAATCTGCATATTGATTTGACATTTAAGTATATGATTAGGTAGAAGCAGCTGAGGTCATCACTTGACTAAATTGGCTTAATGAATGTTGATTACACTGTGCATGTTAATTTGGCAAGATCTTTATCTTCTGAATTGGTTATCACCTTCTGTTCAGTTATTGACTAGGATATGGGAGGATGCAGTACTAGTTCTTTTTCTGAGTTGATAGGTCAGTGCATCCTTCATGCTGTATCACTGGCTGATCAGCATGCCTGCGAGCATCTAGCATGTGCCAATTTCTGTCTGTCTTTCCAGGACAGAGTCCCTGCCTCTCCACTGATGGCAAAAATCACTCCAGGAAAAGGAAGGCCTAAAACAATGTTCACATCCTCAGCTTTTCATAGGAATTGCCCATGTATATGTTCTTACACTGTGGTGAATGAGTGTATTACTGACGTACAGTTGTGTATTTGTACGATTATGAGAATATTGTATAAGGACATGCCTGTCCATATTTGACTAAATTTTCTGGCATGCGGACTGGAAATCTGCCTATAGAGGTAAAGAGAATAAAGTTACCTCCACTAAAAGGCTGTGGAAGACTTAAGTCATGAAGAGAATAATTGGTCTGAGCATGTCTTCTGCTAGGCTTTGTGTGCTGCTCTGTTAAGTGTTTAGGGATGGTGAGGCTAGAGCTTTGCTGCTGCTACCGGTTGACACATGGCTCTCTGGTGTTTTAAGCATGGTGGTTAGGAGAGGGGAGCTCTTTATCCCCGCGGCCCCCTCCATTCCTGTGTTTCTAGACCCTACCCTTTCACTCCACCCTGGAATGGCAAAGGACCCTGGAAAGCCAACAGTTTCTTGGTTGTCATGCTCCAGGGAAGCCTCTGCTCATAGCACAAGCTTAGTGTATGGTGAGATGTGCTGTTGCCTTTGGAGAGCGCTGCTCCTGAGGGAGCCAGGCTCCATATGGAATGTGTTTCAGTGGCATATGCCATTAATCCTGTATGCTGAATTATTCAGCAGTTCAGAATAATGAATCATTGAACAAAGCCTGGCATTACGCAGCTCTAGTCTTTGGCTGCCTGGTGTAGCAAACCTGTCCAATGTTCCCTGGGTGGGAGCACTGCAGCTTAGTGTGTGACTTTGCCAGAGCTGTGATCCCCGGGAACTGTCTTTCTGGCCATTTCTTGTGGTTGTATGAGCAGTGCTTTCCACCTCACTGCACGTAACTCAGGGCTCAGTTGGCTGAGCAGCTCTGGCCCAGTCTGCTCTCCTCCACAAAATGTAGAGCTGCAGCATCTCCCAGAGGAGCGGCAAAAGGAACCATACCCCTGAAAAAGCTCTTTCTCTACTACTAGACTTGCAGCAGTGAGCAATGCAAGCTGCTTTAACTGGTATAAATGACTTTTGATAGAGCTGTGCTGATTTCAGTCTGTCATGGATCTGGCCCTCTATCCCCATTGCTGTTCTGTAGAGTGAAAACAGTTGTGCCCATCTTTGAAAGTATAAGAGGAAATGTGCAGAAGAAGAGGTTTATGATGCTGGGTTTTAAGAATGTATTACTCTATGCTAGCAGCATCATATCTGAATTGTGATAATTTAAAATTTCTGTAGCTGTATTTCTCATGAACTCAGTTTAGAATTAGTGCCCAAACCCAAGCTCTGGCATGACAGGCCTGGCCCTGTACAGAATATTACCAGGATTCTTTCTCGGGGCCTTAGAGGTGTGATGACAAGATGGACAAGGAAGGAGGGGGGGAAGCCTTTGCTGCAGGGACCCCTGTTGCCCCTCCTGTGCTGCGAGGGGGGGGCAAACTGCCTCCCCAGGCTCCTTCACCGACTGTAAAATACAAATGTCCTCCTGGGAGGCAGGCAGGAGGGATGCTTTAGGAGCAGTCGTGTGGCACATAAGAGGCAGACCTGAACTGTGTGCTGGGCTTTGCATACCACAGCAATAGTTCAGTGTAAAAACCCAGATAGATTAACATGCAAATAGAGGGTTTCTCTGGCAGCCTGCTGACCAGACTGTGTGCAGCTGGGTAATATTATCCTAGATGTGCAAGAACTATAATCTGGATACCTTGGAGGAAAATTACCATCCGCTTGTCCTCAAATCACAGCCTCAGTGGGTCTGCTGACAACTGTGTTGTAAAGTTAAACACTGACTGGCCCCTGTGTTCGTTTGTCCCTCTTTCTTGATTCTCCTCCCAACACTCTTAAAAGTGGTTAATACTCATATTAAGAACTCCTTTTCTCACTCCAGCTGAGGTCTGACCCGTGGCTCCAGGTTAGGCTGATCATCTGGCAGTGTGAGTGGAGCAGAAGCCCCAGGCTTTGCCCGCTGGTAGTTGCGGGGATGCGATGCAGGGCCACGAGCCCGTGGGTGGGCAGGCGGGGAGCCTGGGGGTGCCAGTCCTGCCTGCACACTGGGCTTGCACACATGAGCCTGCACGCAGGAGCTGTGCGTGCACGGGGGATTGTTGCTGGCTTTGCTTCACACATCTGTGGCCAAAAGAGTTGAAGTGAAATGGTCAGGCAACAGGTAAATTTAGATTTTTATCCAAGTGAAAACTTTAAGTCATCTTAGCAGAACATTATATGATCAAAAGCAGTAAACAGCTCTGCTTATTCATAGAGTAGATGAAAATGAATCTTCTAAACCCTGTTTGGAGCTAAGCAATATATTTGGTTTTCAATTAATATTAGATGAGCTAACTTTCCAGGAAAAAACAAAACCAAGTTGGATTTGGCTAAAATTTGACCTCAAATCTGTGTTTTTTCTTAAAAGTCAAACTACTTTGGTTGAAAAATTAATTTTTAACCAGTAATTTAATTTTAGCATTTTTATAACAAGATTTTCCATTTCAGAAATGGATCTATTTTAATATTTCTGTATTTTCCTTTTAATTTCAGTGGCATTTAAAAATAAGTGTTTAAAAAATAAAATTCTGCTTAATGTCAGTCCAGTTGATTTCCAAATTTATTAGCTCAACTTCCCAAAACATCCATCAGTTACCTGTTACCAATTTCTGAACACCAAATTTGGTCAGTGTAAGAAATGTTGGAGCTCTCTGGGGTGCTTGAGTCAAAATGTGAATAACACTTGAAAATATTTAAAGACCAACCCTCCTTGAACTTCTTGATAGGTGCTTTGACATAATGTTAACTAATAGGTCTCATCAGCCACCAAAATCTCTGACCCTGGAATCAAGGAGTGTGTATGAAATGGAGAGGGGAAAAACCCAGGGAACACAGGGCTACAATTCATAACAACTAACAAAATAAGTTTAAGTCCCAGTGCAACCCATTTAATGAGCAAGTGAGCTAAAATGCATTGCAGCTGAATTGCTGACTTTGTCTGATGTTGTTCCCACAGAGCTCATTAAACCTTTTTATGTAACGTTGCTGCAGCCACACTTTCCAAAAGCTTTCCTCATTGTGCATTTCAGTTGGTGTTTTCACGTATTTTAATAATTCTTTTTGTCCTTTCAATTTAAAAAAGAAAAATCATGGTTCAACAACTTAAATAGCTTAATAAGGGGCAAGTGAAATACCTCATTTCTTCTGAAGACTAGCTCTGGTGTTTCATGTTTTAGCAGTGCAATTTCATCCTGGAAAGAAATACTGTTTGTTCCCAGCTTTGAGAACCTGAGCAATAAGGAGCACTGTCAAACCAAAAACATTCAGCACAAAATACCTCAGCAAGTCAATAAAAGCAGCTACAGCCTGCTTGTTGAAAACTAATGTGTTCTGCTTTGGACTACTGTGTGGGAAACCTATGGCTGTAGCTCTTGGGAGGGATTTTGAAAGCATCGGTTGTACCAACTTGGTATTACTGTATGATGCCCCCCAAAAGGCTGGAGGTGGAGTGGGAGCAATGCTGCACACTGGGCTGCTCTGCTCTGCTGCCAGTATGGCCAGCAAGGGCAGTTCTGCTGCCTTTGAACACCTCTGATAGCGCTTCAGTGCTATTGATGGAGGTTGGGACTAGTACACAGTCTCTTAATCACTTTCTGGCAAACACTGTTAAGCCTCATTAATGCAAATTAACAGATGATCTATTTTTCCAGAGTCTCAGTCCCATCACATAAACTTACATTATACAGCAACTTTAGAAAAATCAATTTTTATTCCTTACTGCAAATTGATTTATGGCTTTTTCTGCTTGGAGTTGATGGGGCCCACTCAGTCCTGAACAGCCAGATTGCACGCTCCTCCTCGCTGCTTTGTCCACTGCTGGGACAGAGGTGAAACTCTGATATTAGGAACATGTCCCTGGGGGGGTGTGGGAGGATCAGTCTTGAGATTTCTTTCTGAAAAAGATATGTAAAGTCTTATGTACAGAAAGAAGTTAAGTATTTGTAGTCACTATTTTTGAGTGCTTTACATTCCTTTCCTTGAAGCGTTGCAGTAAAAATGTGCATGTGAGTGAGTCACTTGGTGCCAGCATTGCCTGTTGACAGCTGGGTGTGTGGCAGGGCTGAAGGGCTCACTTAAAGGCTTCTACCTGTGGTGAGTGCTAGAGCTGAAGGTGGTGATGGGAGAGGGCAGGGATGTAGATCTGGCAGTCAAAGAGAGAG
This sequence comes from Elanus axillaris, assembly GCA_026212715.1. NCBI lineage: Eukaryota > Metazoa > Chordata > Aves > Accipitriformes > Accipitridae > Elanus > Elanus axillaris. Next base: position 1,107,449 of record JANZLQ010000022.1, on the reverse strand, counting down.
TATACTTGCCTCTTTATCTGAGGTAGGTAAGGAGCGGTGTCATGGGCATCCAAGAAGAAACGTTGTACATACCTGACCTTCCTCCCCTTGTTGGGGCAGGTACGGAGAGACCCCGGAGCACTCAGCATCTCGGTTCAGCCATCCTGCTGCTGACAGCCAGCGAATCTCAGCAGCTCTCTCAACGTGCAGGCAGATGAGGCCTATGTGAGCACGGACTGCAGGACACTATGAAAGCTGCTAGCCTGAGTGGGCTCTGGCTGGGCTGTAGCTTGCGTTGAGCTAGGTGTTAGCAAGGGCATCTGCTCTTAAAATCTGAAGATTATTGAGTATCATGGTGAGATTTTGCTCAATTTGTCTCCCTTTTGAGGTGTAGCTGCAGAGGTGTGCTGAAGCTGGTGACATGAGAGCAGAGGGGATTAACTTCTACATATGGAAAGCTTCAGCAGAGTGATGGCTTCTGACTTCCCTGGTCCCTGATGCCTCATGGTTATCTCAGGGACAAGAATACTAAAGGGGGGGCTGGAAATCATAATCACTTCACTTTAAAATGGCATGGTCTCCTGGGCTCTGACCAAGTAATTACGTTTCAAACTTGAAATTAAATGTCTTTCTTGAAATGAGAATTTAAATGAATTAGCTGCATCTATCAGCAGGCGCTGAAGGGGCTATTTTAATTTAAAAGCTAGGTATAATCCTGGCTTGGCACATACAGCTTAATTACAGTCAGTCTTAACAACAAACAAAAACACAAGGGGAGAGCAGAGCCTGGCCTAGGCAGCTCTGGGATTTAAAATTTTTTACAAGTATTGAAATTGCTTTCTAATTAATTTACTCTGACCTAATGGTATGCCTGTTGAAGGAAGTTGGTTAGCTTGATCCCTTAGCTGAATTGTGTCATTTAACATTTAAATTTGAGACATGCAACAAGAGCTCAGCCTGTGAGGATGCAGAGCTCGCTGCTCTTGAGGAGGCTGTCCTGTTGCCATTTCTGGGGTGTGCAGCTTGGCTTTTCCTATGGTGAGAGGCAGCAGGCTGCCTGGCAAGGCAGAGCCCTCAGGAGCAGAGCACGGGGCAGGATGGCTGGATGGAGCCTGTGTCTGATGGTGCCCAGAGCGCCTGGGTATGGCTGTTGGGCTGGGTAGAGTGACTGGGATAGTGGGAGTCCGCATAAAAGTAAGTGTATTGGAATATTGTACAGGCTTTTAAATGTACTGTATCCCTAAATGAAAGGGATGAAGATTATACCTGTAGTGAAAAAGTCATAAGAACAATTTCATTTTGGAGAAACACAACTGAAACAGAACTTCCTGAAGAGGAAAAGAACTCTCTCTTAGCTGATCGTGAAGTTGTGTGTTAAGCCTGCCAATTTCGCATCCAATATTTATTTAGCAGCCCAAAATATTTTTGTCCTATTTTGAAAACCGCATCATTAGCTCTTATTTGTCTCATAACATAGTTCATCATGCATTGGAGTTTGCCAGTCATTGCAGAGTTAGCATGTAGCTTAGAGCATGGACTATGATGTGAAGACAGAAGTGTATCTCAGGCCTGATTATAAGCTGTAGCTGGCAAAACAGGGAGTGATTTAATGAAGTTTTGATACAGCTCATCAGATACTGAAATGGGAAGATGCAATATTAATTTAGAAACACATTATCATTTCAATTGTAGTCATTCTGGAAAGTATTAATAACGGGAGCTTGTGGCAGTTTGGAAAGATGATGTATTATTCCAAAGGCAAAAATATTCTTCAGAATTATGTTTCATTTGACACCTAAACATCTAGCATATTCCTATTATCACTGTGTAATCGATTTTTTTGCTGTGTCTTCCATGCTTACAAAACATAATCACATAAGGCACTTCACGCACTGTGCTGGGGGCTTCTGAATTGGGTAGGCAGGACAAGCTTAAAACACTAGGTTGACAACTTATCTTTTAATCCTCAATTCTTCTGTGGATTTAAATGACTTGAAATTCTGTTTGACAGTAGGACCTCCTTTTGCTGTCACAAGCAAAAGAAAGATGCAAATGTCATCTAAAACTTGCTCCACCTGTGTCAGATTATGACATTTAATACTGATGGTACTGACCAACGTTACTCTGAAAGCTTTAGTCCTTTTTACACTAAAGTTAGTGCACCTTGGGAAAAATGAGTGGCATCCTGTTCTGCTTAAAGAGCAGTGTAATTCTTGGCTAGCATCAGAGTAGCATCTCTGTTGCTGATGATAGAAGATGTAGAAAGCATATATCCTGATTCTTCTGACCCCTGTTGCAGTTTAGTAGAAAATTTGGCATTGGGTTAATGAATTGAATAAACTTGGATTGTTATCTGGTGATTGTATGAAGCCACAGTCCTTTTTGCCATGACACTTGTTCAGGTTGTAGCCCCCCTCTTAAGTGCACAGCCTGAATTCCTCATGTTGCACAAGTGCTTAAGTTTAGCCTCTAAAGAGCAGTCAGTAGTAGCTGATGGGAAGAGATGTTCTTTCTCTCAAAAAGTGTATTTGGGGATGTGCCTGCTGCTGTGTCTGCCCCTGTAGGACGTCCTTGTTCCTCAGCTGTCCAAGATGAGATGAAAATGAAGGTTCTGGAAAATACTTACTTGCACCAAACTATGCATTGTATGGTTGAAGCATGGAAGTGAATGTTTAAATGGATCCCTGGTCTATCATGAGCAGGTGTTCTGTAATCCTGCATTTGAATTACCAACTCCTCCTGTGATATGGGTGTGTGACCAAGTCCATAGGTGTCATCTGTTCCTTCACCCTCTCCTACCCATCCAAGAGGAGCAGCTCCTGAGCCTATGAGGGACCTTCGGGCTGTAAGCAAGGCATACTTGCATCCTGTTAGTGCTTTGCTAAAATAGGCAGGCTCCCTCTGAAACCACTGCTTGTAACTTGAGCAAGCTCCAGCCTGAACAACCACTTAATTAACATAGTCTCCTGGCAGTGGTGCACAAACAAATTTCCCATCTAAAAGCGGAATCAAGGCAATATTTTGTGTCTATTCTTAGTCACATCCATTTAATCGGTAGATACTTGAAATCCTCAAACGAGCTGACTGCAGGGCAGCTCCTTTCTAATGCTTTACAGTGAATTCCAGCCCACTGCATTCCCATGCCATGTTGCCAAGATGCAGAGCCAGATCCTGACTGTTCCTGAGCTGACCTGGTGAGGGGGGGCTCAGGGAATTGTTCCTGGCAGCTGCAGCAGCTCTCCCCAGCAGGCAGTGCATTCCTGGGGCAAGCAAGGTTGCTCAAATGGCTATAGTGAGTATCAAAACCAGATGTCATCTTCTGTTTCCAGCCCAGTCCGAAAGATATCTTTACGGAAGTGTCCCAGGAAGTTTTTGTAGGCTTTCACTCAGTTTCTGGACCTCAGCTATTCTGCATGACTTCTAATAAACCTGTTACTGCTACCTAGCTGGATGCTTGGCAGATCTGCTGGGCTCCAGCTGTTCATATTGCAGTGCTTTCCATAATATTCCTGACACAGACTGCAAAACAACCTTGGCTGGTTTCTCCCAGCCTGTGGGACCTGTCATCCCACCAAGAAGGCTTACAGAACCTGCTGGATTTTTTTTATTATTTTTTTTTTTTAGCAAAATGCAGTGCTGGTGAGGGCAGGCAGCTGATTGAACAGTGTTTCTTCAAGTGTGCAAGCAGAAGTGAATCATCTCAGCAGTAAGTGGACAGCTGTATGTGGTGCACAACCCTGTTTGTTTAGCAGCATACTCAGTTTTAAAAACTATGTGTTTTCTGGACACTAGAATTGAGCCTTTCTTAGTGAAGTGTGAGCCTATGCTTGCAAGCAGGATTAGTCCTTGATGACACTGGAGTTTTTAGTGGCCTTATGGAAATACCATCTAGTGATTGTTTGGGACTTCTGAGAAAGTCACTGTTGTGGCTCAGCTTTGCTGCTTTCCCCAATGACTGGTATAGTGGGCACTGGTGATGACAGGCTTTTGGGCTCCATCAAAATACAGGCATTTAAAATCTGTCAGTCTGTCCTCAGTTCTAAGTGATTGTGAAGGACGAAGTCACCTCTGATGGTTGGGATGCTTTGGATTTGAGGTAAGAAATAAGTAAAGATGTGAGCATGGCTAGAAGTTCTTACACTGCCTATTCAAGGTGTGAATAAGAAAATTGTTTTGATGGTTTTATGCAAAAATTCACAGAGGAAACAGCTAGAGATATATGTCCTTGCCTCTACCACCTCATTGAATGAGAAGAGTATCAGTTGATTAAAAATGGCCAGGTGCTCTGACAGCTGCCAGCAGACACCTCATCGTTCCCTTATGATATATTTTCATGATGAACAAGGAGTTTACCCTTTTGTGTGTATGTATATGCAAAAAATAACCAAGGATGAGCAAAGACAAGCCTGCCACTTCAAATAAAAGAAAATAACAAAATTCTGATTTAAGGAAATATTTCTGTAAAGTAGATATTTTGAAAAATAATTTATGCAGTAATTCCTTTGCTTGGTCCCAAATTGGGTCACAAAAGTGTGCTCAAACCTCAGCTTTTACAGTAATTTTCTCTACTGGGGAACGTGTTATAGCTGTCCTCTGAGTTATGCTTTGACCCTTACTTGTATTTCAAGTCTTTTGTATATTTGGCTGCCTGGAGTGGAAATACTGGAGCCTGACTGTGCTATAATGTCCAATTACACAGTGCTGTGCCCTAGGAGGCACTATAGGACACGATGGCCTCAGGGATAGGCTACATCTTTGCTTTTGGCATGTTCTCATTTAAAAAAAAAAATCTATAAAAATAAATTCTTGTGTTAGACTGCTAGTTTCACCATAATTTAAATCAACAAAGGACTTAGCTGCCTCTCCAGTGCTCACTGCTCTTGCCATGTGATGGGGAAAGATAAATAATGAGGCAATATTTTACTCTTCAGGCTCTGCCATTGGCAAATGGTTTTAAATATGTTCTGTGAATTTATGATGCTGGTGGCAGACTTCCATGGCAATCCTTGTAATTAATCACTCCGTTTAACAATGAGGAACATTTCATTGGTCTGATTAGCACCAGGTGAAGTGATTAGCACTATTAATCAGGTGCAGGGAAGGACTGGGGTTGAATTCAGGCAGAAAAACTTTTGCTTGAAAACCAAGTTTCCTGTTCCTAGGTGTGAAAACAGCCTCAGCATCATGTGCTCAGTATGCTGCAACAAAGCTGCTTGGCTGAGCTGCTCTGGGCTGTCCCAGTGCAAGGGACAAGGTTAGAAAAAAGTGGATCTGTAAAAAAGATCCCAACTATGAAACCAGGCCTATCACTTGTGGAGTCTGAAATGGCCAAGTCACACTCATGTGAGCTACTTGCAAGTACGTGTTTGCACATACCCATGGGGAAACCACAGAAAGTTCCACAAGTCCCAAAATACTTACTAAAAATATGTTCTTTAAAGATACTTTTCTTATTTTGCTGTTTATATTGGCTTTCAAATGCCTGCTGTTTCACTAGGAGGACTCTAACACTGGTAGTGAATATTTTTTGGGGATCAATTCCCAGTAGTAGTTCTGAACAACCCTAAAGAAGCTGGTTGTACCCATCACTTCAGGGCCAGGTTAATGTGACAGTCCCTCTCATGTAGCTCTCTAGTCTGTTTGGTCCTCACCTTCCTAATTCATCCTGTAGCTACTCATTGCATGTGTAGTTTTTAAATTCACTCAGACTCATGCTTAGGATTTTAGTAGTTCTAGTTCATTGTATTATAATTGGATAGCCTTGGGGAAATCACTGTCAGAATTGATAGGCTCCCAGCAATTTTTTTTTATCTATTGGTGAATTACTATGTACATTTTTTCAGATGTTCATGTATTTATACATTCCCATGGCACTGCATTTCCTTTGGAGAAATGTACTGATAAATTAGCATCGTAAGCAATGGGAAGGGACAGATCTACTTTAAACAAGGTGATGTGTGCAGCCTTCAGAATTGCTGAAAAGAGCAATAGAGCAACTTGAAAACAATGAGAAATACCTTGAACTGTACTTAATCTTTTACTCCGTGCCATCATGAAGACCTTTAACATATTCCTAGGTCTGGGCTAGTAGCAGTGGTGCCTGTTGGTGAACATCTGGAGGTACCTGGAGCCCAGGCTCTGTTGAAGCATTGCTGGCCTGGGGGTGACTGTCCACTGGGATTCCCTGATGTCTAGCAAGGGGTTTTTCCCTCTCTGGGTCATCAAGGTGGGAGGAAGTTTTTCCCAGTTACACTGCAGTCTGTTACCTCTTCCTATCTCATGTGTTCAGTGTTTCCCAAAGGCAGTGGGTGGGCACATACTCATGCAGAGTGTGATAGCACAAGCATTAGTTTAAGGTTAGAAGTTCATTATTAATGCTTTCACTTCATACTAGCAGCTACTGGTTGTTACCGGTCCCCTCTGGGGTAAGAGGGAGGCTCTCCCAGGAGCAGGTAGGCAGCAGCTGCAGGACTGTGGTGTCTTTGTCACCAAATTACAGAGGAGACTTGAGACACGGATGGGGTGGCTGATCCAGATTAAGGCAGGAACCATGTTTTCCTGGTGTGTCAGATCCATCTTGTGAATCCCAAGGCAGCTGGCTCTCTCCAGAGTTCAGTGAATCCTTTGCTTAAACAGTCTAGTGACAGAAGGGGTGTAGGAAATAGCTCTCACTCCCTTTAAGTTGACTGCTCAGGTTCCTTGTTTACTCAGTGTATTTGCCTTTTCCAAAGGTAAGGCCAGCCATTAATTTAGTAGTTTGTGGGCCCAGCAGACTCGGAAGCTTTCAAAGGTTACTGCTCACACAGCCTCGTCTCCCAGTCCTCTGGGACATGCTATGTGAAATGGTGGAAATGGTGCATGATGAGGGAATGCCCTTTGGAAAAGGTTAAGCCTGCTGCTAGTTCATCACACAGCCCTGCAAGCAGGGAAGAGGGCCGGTGGGAAATCAGAGGGAAGCAGGAGTGCTCTCCTGATTAGTGTGAGCCTTGCTGGCCTGCATTTGCCTGTGACATGGGGAGATGTATGCTCAGAATTAGGATGAGCCCTGTCTGCACAGGCAGGCTGGCCGTCTGGCTCTGCTGGAGCAGCCTGGGCTGTGGCTGTCACTGGTTCATTTTAGCTCTTTATTAGTCACTTGGTGTGATGATGCAGTCTCCTCCTGCAATGTTGTTGCAGTAGAAACTTATCCAGCCCTTCTAACAAAATGGGTTTGTATTTATTTTAGTTCTGGCCTATTGGTAAGCAATGAGCTAAATGCTCTGCTCGGTTTCATGGCTTTCTTTTTCTGCAATGTGCATAATTCTGCATTTGGAAGGAAAAATGGGACACACTCATAGTCTGGACAACTGGAAAGAATGAGAACAGAAGCTGATTTTTAACTATTAATAGTTTATGCCATTGTAAACACAAACTCCTGTGTGTGTGTGCTCTGCCTTGGTGGGAGGTGCTAGTTAACTGGGGTTTGTTAGCCGTTTTGTTTGTGCAAGCTCCTTCAGGTGGGATGGGGAAGCAACCTTATGGCACTGCTTGGTTCTTTGATTCTGTCAGCAAGATGTTGCAGACAGTGCCACATGTTTTCTGGCTCATTCTTCATTATAGGGCAGAAGTTGGCAAAAATGTTTTTTTTCCTGCTACCAGCTGCAGTGCAGAGGAAGCCCCTGGACAGTGTAAGTGCCCCTGGTGAAAGCCTTGTAGAGAGGGCAGCGTGAAGCCCATGGGCTCTCCTTCCTTGCCCCTGCACTGTGCTGCTCAGCAATGACTTTCACTTTAAAGAGCATGTTGTGGGTTAAGCCCAGCCAGCAACTAGGCACCACACAGCTGCTTGCTCACTTCCCCTCTCCTAGTAGGATGGGGAGTAGAATCAGGGAAAAAAAGTAAAACTCGTGGGTTGAGATAAGAATGATTTAATAACTAAAGTAAAATAAAATGTAATATTAACAATAACAATAATAAAATATAATAATAATTGTAATGAAAAGGAATAAAAAAAGCCACCATGAAAAGACAAGTGATGCACAATGCAATTGCTCACCACCTACTGACTGACGCCTGAGCAGTGATCTGCCCCTCCTGGCCAACTCCCCCCCAGCTTGTATACTGAGCATGATGTTATATGGTATGCAATATCCCTTTGGCTAGTTTGGGTCAGCTGTTCTAGCCATGCTTCCTCCCAGCTTCCTGTATACCTGCTTGCTGGCAGAGCATGGGAAACTGAAAAATCCTTTACTTAGTTGTTGCTAAGAACATCAGTGTGTTACCAACATTTTTCTCACATTAGATCCAAAAGGGGGGAACTCACAACCTGCTGCTTTATGGTTAGACAAAGGTTTACTTTGCAGATTATATTTATCACATTTGACCTTCTTAATATTTTCATTATTGCTAGCCCTGAGTGCCTCAGTTACATCAGAATTATGAAACTGTTTTTAGTAAGTACTTTTGAATTACTTCTATTCCTCTTTCTGTGCAGTGAATTTGCACTTGGTTTTCCTTCTAACCAAGAGAACTCTGACTCCTGCTGTCAGCTGACACAAGTGAAGGGGAAATCTAAATAGGAAAGCCAAGAATTTGCAGCCTTATAAATGGAATATGAGCTGGGCTCTGTCGCTTGTATTCCCTACCCCTTAGGTGAGCTGCTTCGGCAATAAGAAATTCTGCAGGTTCCTCCTCTACAGCTTCTGTTGGAAGGGAGCATTCATGCAGTTTTTTCAGCTCCATTAAATAGCACAGCTGCCCAAGCAGCTAAATGGATGAGGCTAATGAACATGTGCACAAGCTTGATGGTTCAGGAGCTAAATTGCCTGGGAGCAAGCAAAACAGAATTAGGCAAGTAAAGAACCTGATTGTTTTTCAAGTGATAAAAGATTGGCATGAATTACAGGAGGCATTAGAAATTTGGAAGATATGTAGATTTAAATGGATACATTTGTTTCAATTAAATAAAGAGGAGGGAACAAAATGCCTACTTAGAAGCATCATACACTGAGGTTTCCATCTTATTTACTCTGATTCTTGGGCTAAGAATTAATGTCTCTGTGTTTGGGGATTAAGAATTTTCTTTCTGTTGTGGGGGAGCCCACCCAAAACAGCAAGGGCAGAGTAGCTTATTGGGAGCCAGAGTAAGAGACTCTGACCAGTTGGTATTCTGTAGTTGTGGGCTCAAAAGTGCCAGCTGTGGAGCTAGCTCAGTTGTTGGTGATGCATTTTAAAGCATTTTAATGTAGATCTCACATTAGCTGTGTTTTCCAGATGGGCTGGTGTCAGAAGTTCAGCCTTGGAGTGGCCTTTGGTGTTCAGCTCAGATGCAGAGTTTGGAGGACTTGAGTACCCAGCACCTGTGTCTGAAGTGAATCCAGGTGTTAACAGGGAATGATCCTGTGGCTGTGAACCCCCAATGTGCTGGTTACAGCCACCCTCTGGTGTTGTCACTGTGTCCAGGAGAAGGGAAAGGATAGCAAACCACAGTGGTACGAAAACCTCAGCCTTCCAATACAGTTGTTCTTCAGTGAATCTAAACCTTCCCACTTCCTATGAGGTTTGGTTTCCTCTCTATGAAGTTTTGTTTAGTTTTTAAACCAAAATTTTAATTGGAAGTTTTATCAGGGTAGTTTCCAAAGGTGGTATTGCCTTTTTTCCAATTGCAAGTGTTCTTCCTGCAGCCTTTGGAAAACACAATATTTCTGTGAAGGTTCTGGAAAGTATCTCAAAGCAAATTTTGATTAAAGCTCTAAGAACTGAAATATGTGAAAAGTGTGCTGTTACAGGCAGTCTCCCCAAAGTAATCTATTTTTATGAAAAATGCGAATGTGTTCATTTACACCCATTGCCCTCTGGGGCATGGACCTCTCCTGGGGGGAAGGATGTTACCACTGGTTTTGACAGACAGACAACAGAGTCTAACCCCAAGTTTCCCTTCCTTATGTCCCATCTTAAAGCTCCTGATGTTTCCTCTCAGCCCCTGTCCCGTGATGATTGCCTTGCAGAATGTAAACGCAGCACTTCCGTAGCCCCAGAGCCCTTTAGAAAAATCGACTGTCAGGTTCATACAACTACTGCTTGGTGGCTTCCTTCCCATTCAGGTCTCAAGATTACTGTGGCATTGATTGAACAGGAGATTCATGGAGGGGAATTAAGCCTCCAGAAGATACAATGATTTAAATAATTGGCAATTTTTTTGTGTATGTGAGAACATGAGAAATACAGAGTGTTCATTCACCGTAAATTCCTCCAGGACTGTGTTACAGAAACAGATGAATTCTCATGAAACAAAGATTCTATTTTCATGCAAATATCCCTCAGTAATAAAATACCCAGGGAATAAAAATGACAGGAAAATGTATGATGTACAAGCAGAATTGTTTCCAAAGCAGTGTATTTTCCACGAAGCCTCAATAGCTCTTTATACTGTAGGCAATGTTAGCAGTAATGCGCAGTGCAAGATCAGGCTTTGCATGAGCAGCGTGATGGAGAAAGCAACTGATTCTTCTGCTTGTGCTGCTTTTTAACTGCAATTTCTGTGCAGAAATGGTCTTCTCCAGTCAGGTATCGAGTCAAGGAAAAATCTTCCTCTTACGCAAGGAAGGAGGAGAGAATGGCTCTTGGGGAGTGCTTGGAAGGAGGCCAGAAGCGCTGATCCCAGTTTTGAGTGTTGTCCAAGTCCGAAGTATTTGAGATTCACTTACAGTTGCCCTTTGAGGCTGCAGTACAAGTGCAGGTGTAGGCTCTACTTCACACAGCTCTACCCTATTACTTAGGACCACGAAGAGGAAAATAGCTCCTGTGTGTCGTAAATATTTAGCAGTGACTCGGACTATCCTTTGTCAGCAGCAATTAGTCAGAAGGACTACAGCTTTCACCATCACAGCCCCAGATATGTGCCAGCAGGATTTCAAGGCCAGGACATTACCTCTCTCCCTTACTTTTTTTTTATTTTATACATATTAATGAGTATACACAGCTGCAAATGACAGGAATGCAATCCATGTTCAGCAATCTTTATTGACTCTTTATACTGGGGGGAAAACACCCTCAGTGTTTCAAGTTGATCCGTTGAAGGCCGTTCACTTCTCTCTAGGCAGCTGATAAATGGCTGGAGTGTGAAGCATTCCCTGCTGCCTGAGCTAATGATTGCTTTCCAAATGGCATATGTATGGGGAGGGGGAGGCAGTGCGCTGCGGGAGAAGGGGAATAGTCACAGTAAACTCCATCTTACCAAGTGCTGTGGGCATATATCATTTTTATTGTAGGGAAGATGAATAGATACTGTGGTGGGTTTGGTTTTGTTTCAGTGGAAGACGTGTTTAAGTTGCTGGTATATTTCAAACTGTTTGGGTAATCTGGGGCTAATAAACCTTGTTGGAGATGAGGCAAGCTTCAAAGGCCACTCCTCTGGCTAGCTGATTAGGTAGGGATTTCTGAAGCCTGAAGCACGGCTGCATCACCTGGGATGTGAGCAGAAGAAGGATTGCTGCTTCTTGGTTTCTCGCCTTTGTTCATTACTGTGCAATGAAACCCTTTGATTAGAGTTCTTGTGGCACTGCTATAACAGACATGCAATAATTGTGCTCATCTCTTTGCTGCTTCCATCAGGGATGAGCCTACCTGAAACTGGGCCAGTTCACAGTTGTCTCCAACCTGTATGTTTTATGGTTTTGCTGCTATCTCGTGCTCAGAGTCAAACTTTCAATTAAATAGATTTAAGATCCTTTTCTAATAGGGATGCACCTCAAATGAGTAGCTCTTTTGCATGCAATTTTATTTCTGGGGGAAAAAAAAGTAGTTACTTTTTGGTCTTGATTTTCCTGCTTTGCTTGCTTGAATAAATAGAACCACTTCATTTAGGTTTTATAAGAAACTTTGCCCTAACTTTTGCAAAGTGGAAAGTTTTTTTTATAGCTATAAATTTGAAGCTTTTCTTCCTTGTATTAAAATAATTTTAAAGCATTATGTCAAAGCAAAAATCTTTTGTTCAGAATTTACTTTCTAATTTTCAAAGTTGTTAATGAATTCCTAATTCCTTTATTCACTGAGGTCAAGGTGTGAAGAACGTACTTGGAATGGCAACCAGCTGGAGGGATATGGGACAGGGTTAATCTGTCCTGGCTCTATAAAGTCTTGGGTGGTAAATATGGAAGTCTGAGCTAGTTCCTCCAAATTGTCTATAGACAAAAGGAGGAAACAGGGTATATTCAAAGCACAATGTTTAGCCTGTTGTGATACTAAGATAGGTATCTAAAATAAGTCAGATGAGCTCTCCTCTAGGGGTGAGTGCTCCTCCAGTCTTTGAAGTGAGCACTGTGACCAATTCAGCATTGAAATATCTGCTAGATATTTCACCTTGCAGAAAGTGAACTGCAGCATAAGATTCTTTATTTTTGTCAGCAATATTGCACTGAATCTGTTCATTTTGAAAAAAGCTGTCATCGTTCATCTTTCTGCTTGATGTGGGGAATGTAGAAGCTGAACTTGAGAACTTTTGCACCAAAAATCTCAGATTATAAATTTCAAAAGTTGTGAGACTGCATCAAGAAACAGGCTTACTCAGATTTTTCCCAGGATATCCACCTCTCAATAGGACCAAAGCATGGGAAACTTCAGCCAGAAAGGAAAATTCCTCACAAGGCTGAGGTCATGAGAGATGGGAAATTGCAGGGCTATCCATATGAAACACCTAATTCAAGCTTGGGCTGTCATGAAGTTGTGTGTATGTACAGCTTGAGGCTTGTGATGAGGGAAAAAAAATTTCCATGGACTTACATCTTTTGAAATTGCTAAGTCATTCTGTTCCATTAATATGTTTTTGAATCAGAATACTGCATAAAGAGTACATACCTCAGAAAGAAACAATCCATTAATGTATTCTGACCACAGTGTAGTCTTGTTCACTATGCAAAATGCAGTCTCGGTGATGAAAAAAAAAATGAAGTTAGTTGGGCTTAATATTGGGTTTGAAAAACAGCAAAATCAGATGGATAAACTGATGAGCTTTTAAACCTCCACCTTGCTAATGTTAATTCATTCTTTTATTTTTCAGCTTGTTTTGATCAGATTATTCTTTTCTAAATGAATCTGTATCTCTTTTCAGAGCTGGATGTTAATCAGCCAGGATGCTCACCACTCTCCACCCCTTGCGGGGAAAAAAACCACCTGTTTGTCAATTAGCAACAGGAGCAGGTTCTGTTGGGGGCAGGTCAGCTGGTTACTTGGAAGTGTGGAAGAATGGGATAGGAATTTTCTAGTACCGTTCTGGATCATAATAATCTTGTGGACTGTGGGTGACCGATGGGACTTGGGACACCGGGTCAGCAGATGGTAGCCAAATCCTTGGGATGTCTGCTTGGAGGACGGCAGAGTTGTTTGTATTTGCTTTGCATTCTCATCAGAGAGGCTTCGCTTGCCTCTGCTGGGCCTGAATCTGACCCAGGTGTTTCTCAGCACCTCGGTCTTGCTGTAGGTCGAGTCTGTGTTCATTCCCTTTGGTTACTGCAGGTCTGTCGCTTGGGCTGCTGGGTGTAATGCTGGGCTGTTGCAACATTATTAATCAGGTTTTTTTCTGCTGTATCTTTGGCCTTACAAGCATGGTTTTAAACATTAGGTGAAACTAAATTAATCAATGTATAAATTAATTACCAAAAATTACTTAGCCTCAGAGGCTGAAGCAGGGATGTGTGAGAGAGAAACCTAAATGCCAAAATTAAAATCTCGATTAAATTTTACAAATAATGGATAATTACAGGGCCTTTTTCTTTTTTTATGTTCATATTAAATTGTAAGGAATTATTAGATATTTAACTGACATTTATCCAGATAGCCCACAGCAAGTTAGGTAGCAGTTACATGCTGTAATAAATGTCAGCATTTAAAAATTAATTGCTATGGTATCTAACTTGCTGTGGGCTGTCTTGTTAAATATTAATGGGATGTCTAAAAATATGTTATGAGCTGAAAGGATTATTTGGATATGGGATGGCAGAGTTATAAGGCCTAGAGGGGGAGAGCTGTATTTGAGCATCATCAGTTCATTGGGATCGCTCCCTGGCGAGGCAGCTCCCAGACACGCATGCCGTTTCCAACAGGAATGTGTTTCTTGGAGAGACGGAGTGTGTGCGGAGGGCTGAGCCATGCTGCTCTGGGGGAGGAGGGTGCCTGGCAGGGTCTGTTCTATGTACAAGTGCATTCTTCAGCTCCTTTGATAATGCATTGAAGGAAACCGGTCCTTGCAGAGATCAGTCAGCTTCTTAGCAAAGTAGATTCCACCCCCACCTCCCAGAGAAGAAACAGGAGTTGTGGGGTGCCTCAAGATCCCGTGGCTGTACGGAGAGTGGAGCAAATTGCACCTGACTGCAGCCCTGGCCCAGATTCTGCAGCTACTGTGGTTTTGGTGAATGCAGGCAATGGGATTCTGAGGAAGGAGCTACCTGCTTCTGCCCGTTGTGCCCTCTTTGCGGACTTGGGAAGAAAACTGAATGTTGCATGTGTCCCTGAATGCTGTTTCACATCTCTCATGCAGCCCCATCTCCAGGGTGAGGCCTGCCCTTATGCTCGAGCTGGGGAGGAGGCTGGGGAGAAGGTGTTTGAGCATGGCCCCTGCTCTTCCCTTCCCCGTGGAGGTAATACGTGGTGGGAAGGGTAAAGGTGAGCTAGGGAGGAGGGAGGTCCTGTCCAACATGAGTACTTCTATTTATTAATAATTTTGAGCAAAATGTGCTGAGTGATTTGCAGAGAATACGCATTTAGGCATGCTAGGTGTTTAAAAAGCGGCACAAGCACTGGGAGGGAAAAGTCTTTTGCAGCTCAGTGATACAAACTGAAGGGATATTTTTGTTCTAACTCAATCTCCCCCTATGAATAATGCATGCTGGTCTCTCAGAAACACAGGGTAATCGGAAATATACTGTGTCCATGACAAACACAGTGCACATTACTGTAACAGAGCTTAAAGACCATTCCCATTGACTCTTACTATTTAAAGCTAAGAAATGTGCAATGTGTTTTCCCAGTCAGCCACCGCTTTAACTCTAATGCTTTGCTATTCCCTCTACACTAATAAAGTGTTTAGAGTGAGTGAGAGCTTTTGCACGTAGAGGAAAGGATGCACGATCTGACTGTGGGTTGGGTTATTCCTATGGCTGAAATGTTTGGAGCCAGTACAGATGCCTTGTGAGGTTTCCCTGGTAAACTCCTCTGCAGGAAGGTCACTGACATAGCCGATGAACTCTACAGCCAAGGAAATCCCTGTCCCCTGAGACCCTCACACTCAGACAGGCAGATAACGTGAGGATCTCTCTCCAGAAGACCCATGCATGTCCCAGGCGCTGGCTGCTGCAGGGCAGGTGCCACAGCCCATGCAGGGTGAGGTTATGGGCCACATCAGTCTTCTCTGCCTCCATTTGCATCTCTTGGTTTTGTAGCCTCTGAGACAAAATACACCATAAAGTGGATTTTCCGTCAGCTGAAGTGTGTGAATCAGGTCTGCATGGATTTTTGAGAGGTGCTGTCTCTGAAATAGAAATGGTGGGATTGCTGCAAAAATACTTGCATGAATTCTCTGCCTGCCTGCCTGCCTTGTGCAGGAGAAGACAGTGTGTGTCCTCCTACATGATTTGTGTCCTTTCCAGCCTTGATCTGTTCCTAATATGCTCTGAAATACCAATAGGAAGCAGAATATCCTATGTAAATGCTGAGCCTGGCGTGATGCTTGTCCAGCAAGATGATTTTTCAATTCAACAGAAAATGACAGAGAATTGAATTTAAGACACTTTGGAGGAATTCCCACTTCCTTTCCCCTAAGCAGGCCAAGGAATGTGATTTCATTCATCATGTACTCAGTTCAAAGCATCATTTACTGCTGAAGGATTGAGCAAATATAATTTAAGGTTCCACTATGCATGTGACAGATTTAATTAGTGTACATGGGAGCTCAAAGTTGTTCAGAAAGTATTTGTTTGCATAAAAATAGGCTATGTCTGCAATTTAAACTGGAATAAAGTACTGCAGTTATGAAGAATGTAATGAGTTGTTCCATAATGTTCTTTATAAACACCATCCTAGATGGGAAATTGTATTAGGAAATAAAAGCTACGTTAGTAAATGCAGCCAAATCCAGCCTTCCATATCCTCTTGCTTACAGTGGCTATAATTCGTTGTTAATGCCATTCAGTTAATCTGAATGGGAATTGTGTGTCTGCAGTAGTTGTCGGAGGAGCTGGAGTCAAAATCCCTCATGCTTATTATGTTGTCTCTGTGTTAGCTGGAGCATCACTCCCATAGCTGGCTGTGACACAGCGGCACGGCCCAGGGACAGCCACTGAGGCACCAGCTCCGACACCCACTGCAGGGTCATGGCTTGCTCCTTCAGCTCTGTGTTCATGTGGCTTTCAGAGAAAATCCTTGCAGATAATGTGTTCTCTTACGGTGTCTAGAGAGTTGGTCCTATAACACTGCAACTTTTGTGCAGAATTGTCAGAAAACTGTTGATCTGTCAGCTGAGGGGCTGATACAAAGATAGAAGCTAGGGTTTTGTTGTCGCATAGAAGTCTGTTTACCACAATTAAAGATTGTATGTTAATTGTAAAACTGCTGGCAGCCTGCTTATTACATGACAGTGAAGCTGGTGAGGATTTGGGTTGGAATAAAAGGTAACAGCACAGATTTATCTGAGGAAAAGAGAAAATGGCTTACCAGGCAATGATCCAGCTGCCTGGCTCCCCTGAGCTGGTGCTGCCTGCTGGGCTGCAAAACCCCTCTGCTGGGAATACTGAGATCCTTAAAGAAGACTCTGCATCGTGTCACTGTAAATTTATTCCTGGTGCAATTTAAATCGTAAGAATTATGTTCCTTATTCTATTCCTCCAGCAAACATACCAGTTAGTTATTAAGAGGGAGACTAGAGTATTGTGTATTATTCTGCTTTTTTTTAATCCGCTGTCCAGCAGTCAGATCTCTAGGACACTGTTTCAGAGCTGTTAGAGACAGTGGCAGGCATGGAAGGAAGCACCATTCAAACAACTAGCATATTTAATTAGCTTGCTTTTTTGTAGGCAGGCTGCATATATGGTGACGTGGGTTCTGTTCCAAGAAGCTTGTTTCAATGGAATTTCCATCTTGTACTTCTCCTATAAAACCAAGTTACTTGTACAGTACTGAGCTGCAGTTACGATCTTGTGGGAGTGAACTCTTTTGTTTCCTACTTGGGAACTTCAGTTGTTACCTAGTACCTCTGGAGGTCACTATAACAAAGACAAAAATGCAGATACTGGAAATTGTTTTAAGGTTTTTATTTGGCTGTTTGCTCTCTAAGTTATTTTCTAGGTTACAGCACATGCATGTGTGAAATCTGATCAATTCATGCAGATGTTTTAATTAATTTCTGCATGGAAACCTCTTGATCCTTCAGTCCATCCTCCTCACTAACTACAGCAATCATTGCCTACTGCACCTTCCCAATTTGAAGGTTTTCCTACTGGTCAGAAACGGAAAAATCTAACCTGGCACTTCACATCCTGCCCTTAATGGTTTAATATATGCTAATCTGTGTGAAACCTCTAAAAGCTCTGATCTTTCCCTGGAGAGTGAGGAGGTTTTGGTATAATTTTATTTAGTGCTTTTTATACTGATGCCAGAGGTGCAACCTTGGTTTCTTAAGAGACATAGTTTTAAATGGGAAAAGTCTTAAGGCAGATTAACTCAAGGTAGCACCTAATCACATCTCCAAAATGTAGTGTTAGCCACTGAAGTATCAATTGGTCCTTCTTAATGAAGTGAAGAGGTGCTGACAAATTGCAGTGTAATTTAACAGCTGCTAATTGTCTCTTTTGTAGTATGCAGTAAACCGAGAAGGGGCCTGATTCTCTCAGCACTTAGTCACTTGAATGCTTCTTTATAATGCAGAGTGGTCTAAAAGAGCTTTAATGAACAGAGGAGCAAGAGCCATCCAGTGCGCCAGATGTCAACACTGTTTTTCAAAGCGGACTCAAACCTTCATTTTATTGACAATGTTCCTTGAGCCTTGACTTCAGCTTTAGCGTAATTGTATGTTGAAAGCTCCCCTTTTACCCTCAGTGGGTTGCCGTATAACTGAAGAAAGTCCTAATTCATGACCGTAATGAAAACATGTTGTTCCATGACCAGCTGAATTAACAAGGCCTGTGTATTGATCCTTGTTTATAGATGTACATCTTGTATTTGGATTCTCTGCTGTCTAATGAGGCATGAGCTCTGACTTGCAGCCTAGACCTTTCAAAGCATCCCTCCTTACTCTCTGTCCTTTGCCCCAAAAGGTTCTCTGGTGTTTGATAAAAGCTTGGAGTACAAGCTAAAGGCTTTCTTTCCATAGTACTGTTGTTATGTCTCCTTCCTGTACACAAACACCTCTTCTCATGAAGTCAGTTGCAACAGAAGTTTGGTATCTCTACTCTGTGCCAGATGTGGCTGAAACAGGCTAGTGAATTTAAAAGGTTACAGGGGGAGGAGGGAATGAAAACAGACTCCCATAAAGCAGAGTTGCATTGCCTTATTTCCCTAGCCGAAAAAAATGGCAGAGAAGACCTGAGTGTGGCCCTGGGTACAGGTGTAAGGAGCCACTGTTCCCTGTGCAGCCTGACCATCTTGCAAGTCTCTGCTGCTGACACTGCCAATGCATGAGGCTGGGATGTTTGCCTTGTACCTTTCCTATGTGTTGGAGTAAATTCTCGGTTGGATTAGACACGTGAAAGGGACCTGTGTTCCAAGAGAATGCTTGGTTTTCTGACTGTGCTGCTGATCTCTGTAGCATCATGTAGAGAAGACGGGAGGCACAGGAGGTCTGTACTAACGTGCTGTCTGGGGTGCAAGTGCAGAGGATGGGTTGTGTCTCATGTTTAAAAGCATAACATGAATAGTGACGTGCGACTGCTGTGGCATGAATTTGTGCATGAATGAGTGTACTTCATCACTGTGGCGCAGGAGACCCTGGGTGAAAGGAGCATCTGTGTAGCCATCTCAGACCCGTCTCCCTCCTCTCTTCTTTCCATGGCATCTCTCCCCCCGGTGGCAGGAATTCAGGTTAGTCCAGGAGGTGCTCTCAGAGTAGCAGAATGCTGCCACCCCCTTAGCATAAAGAGACAAAGGAGGACAGTGACAAGACCAAGGATATGATGGGGTGATTGTGGGAAAGCCTGGAGCACTGAATTTGGAAGAAAAATGGAAACATCCCTACAAATAGAATTTTCATTAATGTTACTATTTAAAGCATCTTTTGTTTGAAAGAAAGATGTTGATGGAGCGATTTCCACTGGTTACTATTCAAAAAATTCTTAGTCCTTGCCAGCAGAGGTGGATGCTCCAAAGATCTCATCAGCCATTTCACACCATATGTTGTGTCTTTTAATCCAGTGTAGGCAATTGCAGTATCAGTCAAAAGGTATTATTCTAGGACTTCCTATGAGAAATAAGAATTTTTCATTCTGGTGATATGCAGCATGACCTTCAACTCTTAACACCCTAAAATAAAGTTTGTCTGAGCTTCCAATTGATGTAAGCAGGCTGTAGTATAAAGCATAAAGGTTTCTCGTGATCTCAAGCTTGTGCTCTCCACTTGTTTATCACCTGAAAAGTACAATGTCTGTTCCCTGATATGTCAGGATATAGACACTATTTTTTGTTTGATAGCTCAGCTTGACTTTTCAATGACTAAAATTTACATCATGGGTTTTCAATCATATGAGTTAGTTCTTAGCCAAACTTCAGATGCCTTTGATCTCTGCCCGTGGGTTAACTGCTTTGAGGAGTCTCAAAATTGTTGGTATTGTTAAACAGACAACATATTTTTCTTTTGATTAGACACCAAGGCTAGCACAACTGTCTGCTTTTCAGAGTTATCTGAGCAGCTTTCTCAAGTGCTGGAAGTTTACCCTTGAATATGACAGGTATAAAACATGTTTTCTGTGTATCTTTCAGTCAAGTGATTGATCTGCTACATTAGTGCAAGCTTCAGCTTTGTCACCCTGGCACTTGCAGGCTGAGCTATGTGCTCTGCAAGGGGAGATGATCAAGTACGAGATTACCAAGGACACTCCTAGGATGGAGTAATCACCAATAGAAACCTTTGCATCATTTGCAAATATATGAATTTGGTTTGCGTACTAATAAGGACAGAATATCCATAACAGAAATTGTTTTCAAGGACAACCACAGACGAAAGACTCTTGCAGCTTGCAACCCGAGTCCTGTCACTTAGTATCTTCTCTTCCATGTGTATTAACTTTTCAGAGGTGGTACCAATCAGCTGGTTTAAAACCCTCTGCTAATATTATTTCAACAGATCTGTAAGGACATGCAGCAAATACATGAGGAATGTGGTATGAGCTGTGTCTTGTAACTTTTCCTTAAATTAATTTTTGAAAGTGAATGAGAAAATGATAAAGATACATTGCAGAAGTAGCACAGAGCATGGCATATTCATTCATTTTATTCAGGATGGTGATAGCGCCTAATGAAAGTAGGCAGGAGAGCAAAGCCCTATCAATTAGCCCCAATAAAGCGTTAAGTATAACTTCTCCTGTGCATCTGTTCTTTCCAGAATAGACATGGGCAAGAGATGATGTTGGGAGACACCCTGCTGCTGCTTCTTCACGTCTTTTCTGGAATTGCTTCTGAAGGAGCTCTGTGTTCTCAGTGCTTAGGGAAAGTGCTCCCTTGTGCAAAAGTAAAGTCAGGGTAAGCCCATTGCATTTCTCCTCCCAGGCAGCAGAGAGGTGAGGAGGCTGAGCACAGGGCTTGCTGCGGCTGCGTGGCATGTGTTCCTGGCTGGCAGCGGTGGCTGAATTGAAGAGCACCGAGTCCGCAACTGTGTGCTATTACATTTTTGCCTAAAGAGAGCATTAGCAAAATACAAATTGGCTTTGCAAATCAAGCAATTGATGTGGAATTTCCCATGCCGTGGTTGTGCCATGTGGCTTGTATGGGGCAGCGTGCTTCGTGTTGTGCACCTCACTGGGTACCAACCAGAGCAAATTCACCTGCGGTTTTTTTTTCTTCAGAGAATCAGTTCTGTCCCTCTTGAGCTTTATGCTGTTGCTCCTTCCCCCAGATGCGGAAGGCAACTACTGTTAGCTTTAGTATCTGGTTAGTAATCTAATCTACTGAATTTCAAGACTTTAATCAGCCCTAAGTATAGAGTAACCTCCTTTAGTAAGAATAGTCACAGTACAGACTAAACAGCATACATTCAGTGTGGGGAGATTATTTCCCTTGTTTTGCCTTGTAGTCATTACATGCAAAAAAAGAAGGAAAAAAGCTCAATAAGAGTTAAACAATAGCCTTAACACCTGCAAAGTTAAGAAATGGTAAATAGCAATTATAACTTAAAAAGGATGGTTTTTACTGTGGCATTTGAAAATGATTTATTTGGAAACGAACATTTACAGAGAAACAAAACTTACTGTGTAGTAACAGAAACCAAATTTTCTACAAAAGACAGCACTACAGTACCTGTAACCTTGATGAACTAGGCAGAAGCAGATGCAGTGCATCCTTCCCTCACCATCTTGCTAATGTGGTGCCTGGTCTCACTGTGACTGTAACACTTACTCAGGATTTGGGACCTTTTTTCTCTCTGTCTATTGGTGCCACAGCAGCAGGTGGCGTCGACCTGCTGGGAACTTGGCAAGAGTATGAATTGCCACACGAAGGTGGGGAAAAATGTATCTTGGAGGATTGAGTGGCAGCTGTCAAATGTGCAGCTGAGACCAATCTCTGTTTAATGTGCCTCAAGAGATGAGAAATTCCTTGGTGACCTTTAGTTACATCTCTAAAGGTGGTAGAGGTTAGGGGTTTTGGAGACCACTTCTCTGAAGTGCTACAGAGTAAGTATTCAATTCTCTTTTTCTCCCAAGAGACTCTAGGCATCTTGTTGAAATACCAAGGAGAGAAAAGTAGAAAGACATAAAAAGATCGCTAGAAAAATTTAAGAAAGTGGCATTTTGCAAGTGTAACAGACTCGTGTCAGATCAAATGCTAGCCTTTACACTAATTGTTGCACGTAAAGATCACCAGAAATGTTTTTTAGAGGACATCTTGGTGAAATGTTGCAATTTGTATTTGTCAACAGACTTTACTAAGGGACTCTTCATTGAGCAAAACATGGGATGCAACACATCCCTCCTACGTTGCAAGATTGCTAGAGTACATGAATTCCTTCAAATTATAATAGGAATTGCAAACCCTCGTAGGTAGTATCTCCTGACTTAATTGCCAGAAGTGCCCACAGGAAGAAACCTCTAGCAGATTGTGTGTGGTGTTTCCAGAATCACAGAAGTGGAGGGATTTCCCTGACAAACCTCTGTTGCTCAGTGCCTTCTTCCAGAACCAGTGGAATTTGCGGACTTGCAGACCTGTGTGGTAAGAAGGGACATCTTAATTAGCAGCTCCTGGGGAAGAGCAGCTTACCCCAGCTGATGCTGAAGGTGTGCTGAGACCAGAGCTGTGTTGAGTCAGGATTCCATCTCCCTAAGGGGGGCAGAGTTCTCCTGCTCTGCTCCTAACCTTCTTCTGAAACGGCGAAAAGCTGGAAAGTTGCTTATAGCAGAGATTTGGTCCTTCCTGGGTTTTCTTTGTTTGCTTTCAGAATAACCTTACTGCTGAACTTGGGGGATGGGTGTTTTTTTGGAAAGCAAACAAGCAGGTATTAAAAGAAATTTATTTTTTTTTAAAAACAGTATTTTAGTGCAACCCACCCCCCCAACACACACTCAGAGTCAAGGCTCTCTATGAAGGGAGAAATATTCCCATATGGGATTACTCCCCAGTGCTAATGTGCTGAGTGGCTGAGAGGAAAGCTTGTTAAGAGGATTTTTCCTGAGTTCCTCCAGCTCTCCTCATTACCCCTATTGGATGCGGGCAGATCTGGTATGAAGACAAATGGACCTTCAGTGCTTAGGAAGTGCCAGCAGCTACTGAAATAACGAATTAAATTACTTCCATGAAGCTTGTTTCACCTTTATGATGTGCACGTTTAATTATTTGACAGGTTTTGATAGAAAGTACAACATTTAAGTGTCTGTATATTCATAGTATATGGTTCAATGAACTGATCTTTATGTATTCACATCTTTATAAATGGCTGTGCACATCTAACAATGGACTGTCTTAGGGATAATAGGATAGGTACAGCAAAAAGGAGGATGTTTCAATTGGCATCTAAAAGGCATCAGTTTCTGTATGGGATGACAGTGTGAAAGTGCCTCTTAGAATAACCCATGGAAAATGCAAGAGATGAGTTAAATGTGAACCCAGGAGGAAGGTCTTGAAGATTGTGCTTGCAGCAAAAATCTGATCAATCGAGAACAGAAAGCGAAACAATGGTAAAACCTACCAGCTAAGTAGGTCACCAGTTAACAAGACAGTGACTCATGCAGAGAGGGAGAATTTAATTTTTAAACACCAAATCCTGAGTTTGCTTGAAATAAAACATATATATAAATTTAGCAGCTGGTCAAATAAGATAAAAATATTTGATTTGTATTATTTAATTCGACTGTTTGTGGGGTTTAGTACATTTACTTATACAATGCTTTAGCTTTTAACATTTAAGTCTTGATTATATATGAATTCTTTGTGTTGCTGTTGTTTCTACATACCCAGTTCAGGGTTCACATGAACCAGTAGCTACTTGAACAATGGTAGTTGTTCTAGGTGGTGCAGTGATACAGAGTCTTCCAATTTAAATTGCTTAGTATGGGAGCAAGTGTTTGGCCCTGAGAGGAGATGCATTGTTTTTCTGCTAGTATTGGTCTGTATCATTCTTCAGATGCTGGACTAAAATTTCTGGGAGAATGGTCTGTGTTATCTGCAGCTGCTGCCCTTCCCAGGTGTCATGCAAGTGTGAAAAAGCTTGTCTAGCTGGCCCTCTGTCATACAGCTCGGCTTTGTTTCCACTGGCTGAATGAATGCCACAATGCTCGTTCCTCTGCTACATATAGTTACGTGAGGTTGATAGATTCAAGCTCTTTGTGTCCTACCTATTCATAGTTGTAATATAAAAATGTGTGTATATGAAAAACATGATATATAAAACCATTGACATATTGCCAGAAAAAGTGGTAGCCCTATCAATTTAACTGGTATATCCTTTACGTAGTTTAAAGGATGTACAAAGTAGAACTAAGATGACATAATGCAGATCAATGCTTTCCTAACATTTATTATATATGAACAGTCAATATTTTAATGCATTGCTTTATCTCCAAGAACAGCTCTGTGTTCACTTGAACCCCAGTTAAAATCTTTCTGTGGTTATAATTAGTGTTTTATCTTATTGATGAATGGAGAAAGATCTATAAGGCATATCTTAAAATCATTTAGCAATAAACCACTGTGTAATAATAGTGTCTTTGTAATATTTTTAATAATGACACAAAGAACTTATTCTTCCTCTCTGACGTCAACATTGGATTTATGTTAACAGGAAGGAAATTCATTGCGGATCTTGTCTAGCCACGGTCTGTGCTTCTGGTAGTCCCTAACCTGAACAGCTGAGCTGTTTGTACCTAAGGGTTCAGTCATGGAAAAGGAAGTGCTTAATAATGATGACAAACCACTAATATATGATGTCTAGCCCCACTGTTTTCTTTCATCTGCTACACAGTTTTGTTAGTGGAAAAAAATCATCCAATTTTCATGCCTGTAACTCTTTTCATAGAGCAATTTTTTTTCTGTAATATTATTTTAATTGTTATATCTGCTAGTTAGCAGAGAGTCTGAATGAAACAGCCCCTCAGTCTGAAGACATGGGCAACAAATGTACTAGAAGCAAACAGGCAGGGAAGGGAAGGTATTGTCCACACGAGTCCAGAGGAGAACACCCTGGTGCCCATTTGTCAAGGTGCACTGTTTTAAAACTAAGTGCACTAAATGGGGGATGCTCTTCTTTTGGTCTATGGAATGATGTATCTTGTTATTTTTTGGTCCCAAGCGGAGCTGAGTTAAGCCTACATCATCTCCTCTTAAGCAGAATATAAAATGTCCACGTAAAGCTATGCACCAATTTAATCAGAATAGCTCTTCCGAGCTGTTGAATTCTAAATTGCAGCCAGTGACTAAAGGTGAAATTCTTGCTAACGTGCTTAGTCTTCTGCATTATCCAGACCAACTCATTCTCATGAGGTTTTTAAAAGCATCCTTGAGATGAGCACAAATTTTAGTGAAAGGAATTCAACTAGCAGTAAAATGTTTTATGTCTGGAAAACGTTTGAAAAGAGCTATTTGAACCCTCACCAAGATTTGTTAGTGGCTGGCAAAAGAGAGATTTGAAGAAATCCTTCAGCAGGGGAGGAATGGAACAGGAATCAGGAGAATGTTTTAAGCAAAAGTGGAATAATTTTTGTGAAAAATTTCAAGCAATTTTGCATGCAAGCAGCTTTTCATTTGCAGCTTTCCAGTCAAAACCATCTGTCCTGTATTGGCCAGTCCATGGGCAGATGCTCCATTTGTCTTCCTAGCACATGGCAGTGCCAGACTTTCTGAAATGACAGGTTTCTTTTTAGTAGTGATCTCTTGATTGCTTTTTCTCCATCACACCTACACCACGTGACAGCAGCTAGTGCCTGATACCACCATAGCGGGTTTTTTTTGGTTTAGTCTGTCAGGTTTGCAGGGAGAGCTGTTTTAATCTGAGAATTGTTCCTCTGTGGAGCCATCCCTGCCTGGGTCTCCAGTGTGAGAGATGGTCTCTGGACCATTGCAAAGGTTCGGACAGGGGCTATGAAGTTGGGGGGTGGACTGTGTTTGCATTCACTTCTGGTAGATGTTTCTGCAGCTATATGCTTCCAGGCATTGGTCTAAAATAGTGAAATGCATATGTATTTTTAGAGATGATGTGAATTTTGGATTAATTAAGAATGTACATTCCAGGCTCCTCCTTTAGATATGAGCTCTTATTAATATTTATAAAAAACTATTACATATTAATACATTCATAATACATAAGATGTGGCACTATCAGTTTTAATAGATTTTTTTTTTTTTAGAACATCATCGTAACTGTGAGGATATTCTTCTCTGTCCTTAGAAATGAAAGAGTAATCATATGGATTTATTCCCCCAGTGTTTATACAAGGTTTTTTTGAAAAGCCTACTTTTTAATTACCTTGCCAGTCCATCAATAAAAGGCTGCAGGCAATGTAATTTCAGCTGCAAGTGGTTGTATAAACGGCAATCAAAACACTCAAGGAGCAAAATGGCTGTAGGTATGAATCAATCTAATAAATGGCACTGGTGCTGAAGAATGCGAATAAATGTGGGGCCTTGGCTGCTCTGGAGAAGACCAGCGGAGGTTTGGAAGCCTTCTTAGAAGCATGGCATCATTCCGACAGCGATGCGGGTGCCTGTGCCACATGGCACACTATGCTGGGAGGGCTCAGCTGTGGCCTCGCCACCTCCATGCCTGTTGATGGACCTGCTAAGGACCTGCCCTGGTTCAACTGTAAAAGTGGGCAGAGGCTACTACAGCGTCGCTGCCGGACTAGGTAATGCCTACCACGCATCGCAGAGCTTGGAGCAGAGACCGTGGTACAGGAGTGGTGTCCAGCTTACAGCCTGCTTTCCTGCATACCAGAAATTACTTGAGACTTGTTAGCTGGAAGTGAGTCACTTTTTCATGGAGGAAAAAGAAGCTTCTATTTTTTTAGTCCTTCAGAAAGCGCCTGTTTTAAAAAATAAAGCAACTAAGGTCTGGACCTCTTGTATCATAGGTTCCATGCACGTTTGTACTGGTGTTTGGCTAAACTTTGCCAGGCTCCTTCCTCTGCAGTAATTAGGATTCCGTATTTTTCTAAAATCTTTTTAGCATTTCTCATTTCAAAGTTAATTTGCTTTCAGAACAACCCAATTAGAGGTGAATCATTCTATATATGTGCAATTCTGCACTAATTGCTTTATTTGATCTTTTTATATTTATAAGGTAAATGCCTTTCTTTAGAAGGGACCTATCATTGCCTCCCACCTATTGCATCTCAAGGTCTTTTCCATTTTGTGGTTGGCTATTAGCAATAAAGAATAATGTTATTACATGGTTGTTCAGAGAATTATGGAATTTGCAAACGAATCACACTAAGAAGCCATCATGTACTGTATGAAGGGAGGCTGCATGAAGGGCTCAGGAGACCAGTGCGTGGGAGCCATGCTTGTCCTGTTTGACATCATGGGCATGGAAGCTCGGATCCTGCTGTGGTACCTGCTGGATCAAAACTCTGGCCCAGGAGATGGAAAAAAATAGTTCAGTTATTTGAGACTGGTTGTCTGTGGTGCTGCAGAGAGGTCTGATACCTCTTCCTGGCCCCAGTTGATCATAGTGTCCATGCTAAACTTTAACTGAACAGGTCATCTGATGTTCTGGACTGTATTATTTTTCTGGATTGAAATATGTCTCCTAGCTTTGCAGTAAAGATACATAAATAGCTAAAGGCAAGCCCCTTTTTATCTGTGTTTCATTACAAGAGTTTAGGTTTAATTCTGAACTGGTCCACAGTGGTCTTAAAAATAACTTTAAAATATTTTGCTATTAGCATATGTTGGCAAGAATAAGCATGAAATCAGGCCTGGTTTTCAGTCAGCCTCACAGTGTGACCGCTCCGGTTCTAAATGTTCACAGCATGTTCTTTAGGCTGTGTTAATATACACTGATTCTCACAGACAAATTAACATTGAAAATTTGCAGTCAGAATGTTTATTAGCTGGGTCAGCTGCAGGAATCTTATTGTAAGTGTGATTTTACCCAAACCGTTCCTCTGACTCTGGGTTTTCTCTTTGGAGGGAGTTGTTCTCACCACACACACACACACACACACCTGTCTTCCAAATCTATCGTATCAGAAGAAGAGTGAGCATACTTTAAGTCCAGACCTAGGAAGAGAGAAGAGCTAAAATTTTGAGCAGTAGGGGTAAAAGTGAAGCAGAGAGTGGGTAAAATGCCAGATTGACTAGTGGAAGCAGCTAATGAACAAGCCTTGGCAAGAGTCAGATGACTATGCGATGCTGCATTCGTGTAGCATTAAAAATATCTATTTCCTTAAAAAATAACACAATAAAAGATGATGCTATGTTTTGAAGCCTGCAGCAAATTTTCATGGCAGAGAAAGTTAGTTCTGTTTTTTAAAATTAAATGAATAAATCAATATTTAGGTAGGTTTTTCTGGTGGTATTTACAACATTGACACTTGAACTTTTATTTATAATTTCAAGGATACTGTAGCCAAATTAGTAATATAAAAATTGCTGTCTTTTAACATTTCAAAGATGCAGGCAGCACTATCCATCTCTAGCAAAATCCCATCTAACAAGCCAGCAGCAAGAAAAGAAATTGGCACAAGTTCAATTCATTCAGGCTGGAAATAAGATTGAGAAATACCATCACCTTAATTCATTATTATTTTCACTATGTGGATTGTACTCTTGTCATCCTTTATGCCGTCCTTAAGATAATTCTATTCTCTGGGGAGTTTCAGGTATTTCTTGCCAGGTGGCAATGCTAGAAACATGGTACATATCAGCACACTGAGCACTGTATGATAATTGCAGGGGACATACAATCTCATTTACAATCCCAGGGAGCACGTCTATAACCAGGGAAGGTGCTGTGCTCGTTATGCCACACAGCAACTGCTAATGCTGTTCTTATACAGGTGTGTATTAAACTGTTTGCTCATTCCATTACGCATTTCTCTGGTAATCATAACTACAGGCACAGAAAGCTCCTGGGATACTAGCAGGCCATAAGAAAGTAGTGAAATGCACTTCCTCACCACCAGCTGTGTTTGAAATAAGCAGCTTTTGTGAGTAATTTCCAAACCCATTGGACCAAACAGCCAAATGGTGAGACCCCTCAGCCTGCGGAACAGGGAAAGCTTGAGAAACGCATTGGGAACTTTTGTTCTTTTGGCCTTGATCCAGCAAAGCAGTGTGTGTTTAACTGGAGAGGCTGGCTCAGAGTCCCTGCTGTGGGGGCTGAAAGCCAGGCCTGTTCCCTTTGGTCTTCAGAGACTGGGGGTCGTGGGCCCTGCGCAGAGCGGCTTGTTGTGGTAGAGATGACGGAAAAAGGAGGTGCTTTGTAAAAGGACCTTCCTGGCACTGCAGACTCCTTGCAGGCAGCAGCAGGGGTGCTGGGACCAGGGAGGCAGGCTGGGAGGAGCCGTCCGAACCCCTGTCCTGGGGCCCAGCCCGCGGATACAAATAAAACCTTCCTCCTTTGGGGCCAAAACGGTGTCAAAGGCCAAGTGCTTCTGTCAGCTTGAGGCAAGTGTTTGAGCAGTGGGGCGGAAGGGCAGCTGCTGCCCAGCGTGGGCCCTGAGCTCTGGCTCCGCTGTGGCCCGGTGTCTGAGCCTGGTCCCCTTCCTCTACCCGCCATCGTGGCCGCCAAAAAACGCAAAGGCCAAGGAAGCAGGAGCGTGGGTGGGCAGAGCTGTTTGTTGGGGTGGAAGCCACCTGCCTGGCAGGAGCCAGGGTGGCACTGGAGGTGGGTGCCTGTCTGTCTGCCCCTGCCTTTGTCACAGCTGATGGTTTTGTCCCAGCTTAGTCATCGGAGGTGCTGGGCCGAGGCAAGGCTCGGCAGTGTGATGAAGGACACGTACTGAGGTGTGGGATAAATTCCTATAGCAAAGCTGTGGCAATAGCTTGTAAGGCGGAGAGAAAATAAAACCACCATGACCTGGAAGGTGTAGGCAGGGCAGGTGCCTCTGCTGTTGTGGGCTGAGACCCTGTGGGTGCTGGTCCCGTGGCTGCCCTGGGTCCCCACCAGCTGCCAGACCCCCAGCAAACAAACTCCTGCATCTAGAAGGCTATAAAAATACATGGTGGGGAATATCTGGAAGAGCATCAATCTTCATGAGTGAGGAGAGGATGGAGTAGCAGAGTCACAAGTGAGTTATCCTGTCACTCCTGACAAATTAAGATAAATTGTGTGACACTGGCTATTTATTTATACACTTTGCTGGATATGCATATGGGTACGAGCAGGAGAAACAGCATTATGTCACATATGTAACTCTGTGCTACAAAGGGCTTTTCTAAGGATGTTTTGGGTGGTTATTGCTCTGCGTGGTCAAAACAGTCAATGACTTCTCTCCACAGAAAGCTTCAGATGGCAAATTTCTCATTAGTGGGTGAGGGAGGGCAATGGCTGGAAAGGAGCCCCGTAGCTGTGGTGATGTTTTCGGTCCCTTGGGGAAACCTTGTGCTGGTCAGTGAGGCAGCACAGCAGCTCTGTGCCCCCTGTGAGGATGGAGCACACAACTGTTGGGGGAAATTACAAACGTATTTTCTACAAGAGAACCTAAAACCAGGGGATGGGCCAGTCCCCTGTCTTTGAAAAACAAGCAGTGAGTGAAAAAGGGGTGGCAAATTGTAGAAATACTAATTTTTCTTTAACCACTTTGCATTCACACTTCTTTCTATTGGTTTGCAATTAACTGGTTCCTGGATGGGGGAAAGATAATGTTTGCAAACACTTTTAAGTTCCTCTCCAGAGTCTCAGGTCTCTCCTGCTCACAGTCTGTGCCAGTGCCTTCAGGCTACCCATCCTGAAATACCATGCACAGATCTGGTCTCAGCCTGTGGCACTTAAAAATGTTTTTGCAAAATGTTTGCACTGACAAACAGAATTTGACACCTTCCAGCTCACACATACTCTGCCTGGTGGCCTAATATGTCAGTTGTATGTGGAAATGAGTGGGTGGGAGAAACTTTTTTTTTCAATTGATACTGTACTTGTGTGGGTCAGGAGGGAATTTCTCAAGAGAGAACAAGCAAGGGTTTCTGCTGGCGGCAGGCTCAGGGGAGGAGCGGTGTGACTGTTAGAGGAGCTGAGCATCCCCAGAAATGAGGTGGAGGGCTGATGGCTGAGCTGTGCTTTGGATGGGATTACGTTTTCAGTCTTGTGCTGTGCAGTGGTATGTGACACAGTAGAGGCTTTCTGCTGAGACTGGTTGGGATGCTTTACAAAAATATTTCTAAGTAGAGGAAGTTGATGGGGGGGGAAGCCTCATAGTCGTGCTGGAGCTGTGCTCTCATCAGAAATAAATTGATAGAGTTAAACTCCTGATATCTCACATCTGAGCAAAAAGAGGATCCTTTTCTGCAGATTGCTATCTGTGAAAGAATTGTAGATGCAAATAACACTTGTATCTCATATCCTGATTGTTTTCAGCAGCTGAGTAGCTAGAGTATGAGCACCCATTAGAAATGAATGTCTGCACTGAATGGTGACAGGTTTTGAAAACTGGGCCCGTAGCGTTATGAAACATCTTATCTGCTACTATGGCTGTGTTAGAGCTTTGTCAGTCCTGTGGCAGCATCAGGATGACGAATGAACCTGATGTGCTAGTGTCCACTCTGCAGCATCAGCTCTGCTAGGCTGGGGTTAGCCATGCTCCTCAGCTGCAGGGTCTCCTTGTAGCCCATGAGCACGGCCAGACTCTGTGCTCTTCCCATGCTGGAATGGTGCAGGCAGCTTCAGAGACCAGCACCCACAACAAATGAGCTGTGGCTGGGCCACGTCAGAGGGCATATGCCCTGCAGAGGTGATGCTCACAGGACACGTTCCTTGCCTTGTCTGGAGCATCTGGCACTTAAACTGCATCCTCCCCAGTCCGCGTTGTCAAAGGCCAGCCAACCCCATGCATGCTGATCTGTTTGCCCCTGCCCAGGTTTCAGTCTGTCATGCCAGGTGATTCCTGGAGCTGCCCTGTGGGTGTCACAGTGGATGCCCGTCTTTGCGGAAGGAAGGAGCCATCAGTCACGCCAGACCACTTGACCCATCCAGGGCTCTGATCCAAATCTATTGATCACGGCTGCCTTGTGCACGGCCGCCTTACGAGCGCTGAGGTGCTCCCGTGCTTGCTTGGCCGGGCCACCACCTTGAAGAGCTGGCAGCGTGTGCTGCCTGTAGCACTTGAAGCATTTTAACTGTTGGTGGCACGCTGTTTTCACTTGTAAGTCACTGTTCTTTAGTGGCAGTGTTGATAACCTCCTTCTCTGGCCCCCATGGGACCACGTGTGACCCACTGCCCACTGAGCATGCTGCAGTGCATACTGTGCCCACTGAGCAGTGGTACAGTGGCATCACGGCTCCAGCGTTAGTGCCAGCGCATCAGGAGGGACATGGTGCTCCTGGCTGAGCTCCCTTCAGCAAGCACTGCTTTGGGGGTTGGTTTTTGCTCCTGTTTGGTGTGGGAGTCCCAGACAAGTCCCACAAGCTGAAACCAGGTCTGTGCATGGCATTTCAGGATGGGCAGCCTGAATGCATTGGCACAGACTGGGAGCAGGAGAGAGCCGAGACTCTGGAGAGGAACTAAAAAACTGGTGTAAAATGCCAGTGCAGTCACAGCCTGCCTGTGGAATGCTAGACAGATCTTTAGTTATTCCAACAACAACAACAACAACAAAATTACCTATCCATGAAACGAAATGAGAGCAAACAATAAGGATTAATATTTTGTTGAATTTGCAATTTGAAATATTTTTTTAAAGTCACACTTATTTGGATGGAAAACATAGTATAATAGATGGTTTCCCATGAAAATTTGTATCTTCTCTAAGATGTAATGAAAATATTTGGCCCCTAACTCTCCTTAGTCTCTTTGTCACTCGGTTATGTATGTAGATATATATGGTCCCATGCAGTGTCTGAAAATTCTCAGCTTCCTTGGTTAAGCAAAGTACAAAACTTAGAGATGGTATCATTGCTGTCAATGAAGAAATTGAAATAAAATGGAAGTAAAGCTATTTGAACTCCCAGATAATATTAATGCAAAACAAATGGGTGTAAACAGGCCAAGAATAATTTTAGATGGAAAATGAGAAAGAAGAATCAGTCAGTCTATCAGAGGAAACAGAACCTGAAACAGCTTTCCAAAAGAAATACAGGGGAGTAAAAAAAAAAAAAAAGCATCAGCAATTATCTAGTGTATCTTCACTTTATACATTACATGTCAGTATTATATGGCAGGTCTGAAAGAGATCATAGGAGATTTTTTCTAGCTGATGCTTTCTGAGATGGATCTCTTTGTTTTCCTGAGGCCCACAGCACTGTGAAGATTGAAATCTGTAATTCTGAGAAGTCTGTATTGTTGGAACAAAGCATTGATAGAGTGTGGTGTTTTGCAGTGTTCGCAGCACATGGGTAATCGAGGGAGTCATGAAGATGCAGGATGTACGGGCCTGGGAGAGCATCATGCGCTTTGCATTACGTGTCTTTATAGATGCAAATTTATTTTCAAATTAACCCGCAGCTCAGTGGAGTCCCACTAATCCTTTTACAAAGGCATGAACTGCTAATTCAAGTCCTGCACTGGGTTTGCTGCTGTTTGAGCAGCTACCAAGATTAGTTTTCATGTTTAAAATGAAATTTGTATTATTTGTATCAAGAGTGCAGTTTAAATTGGGGTGACTTTTTGCTACTCTGGAGAGGTTTCCTGGGAGAGCTAGTATGAAATATTACTTCCAAGTTGCTTCCTAAAATAGAAAGCTGTAGCAGATGAGCTAACGTGTCCTTCAGTTTCTTGGGGTGTGGATTACAGATGGCTTCTGCTTATGGAACAGTAAAAAGGTGTTATGCTAATACAGTATCATGACTTTTGCCTGCGGCAGATAGTGCAAATGGGGATCAAAGTAAAGGAGAGAGACTGGTGTGGTATGGGCCTGGAATAGCTAACAAGTGACATGCTGGAGGAGGCATACACATAGCCTGGGCTGTGTCTGATGGTTACCCATTATCTTCCATCAATATGTCGATAAACTGTTATCACTAAATTATCCTCAGTCTAATACAAGCTTCACATCAGTCGGGTATGAAATCCATTACTGTCTGTCATACTGCTTGGCTAATGGAAGGAAACCCTGTTTTCTCCATTAGATTTTGGTTGGATCCCTTTATCTGCCCATTACTTCTCCTGTAACTCCTTCTAATGGAATCAGACTAATACAAAATGACAAAGAATCAGAAAAAATGACACCAAAATTGGGGGAACTGTAAAAGCCTGTATTGCCCCTACTTGGCCTTGTTAAGGAACATGAAGTCTGAATTAGTTGAAAGATTGTTCCTTCAGTGACTGATTCCATGAACTGGTTCCTTTTGCTTAAAAAAAAAAAAAGTAATTTTTGTTTTGCAATAAATTCGGTATACAAATGTCATGACACAAAATACTGTGATTACTGCAATAGCTTCCCTGACCCCTTTGTCTTTATGAAAAGCACACGGCATGGCTGCCTTATGACTTACCGTTGGTTTATTAATTTAATCTCACTGTTCTTCCGGCAATCTTTCCCATAAAAAAAAAAAGGGATTTGCGATTCAAACCAGCCAGCCAAATACCAAAATCAGTTTGCAAACAACCTAACAGAAACACTAATAAGCAAAACCGTAATGCACGTATGCACAGTCTCAGTGTGTCTGCTCTCTTAGCAGCCCTGCAGTTTTGGGGTGAGGTACCCGCGCATGCTGGTAGGAGTCCTGCAGCTGAGTCACCCCACGGCGAGCGGCGCTGCCATAGCCAGAGCTGGAATCTGCGCAGGGAGCTGGGCTCAGCAGTGCGGAGGCGAAGGGAGCAGGACCTCGGGGCTCTTCGGGCAGCAGGAGGGCTCAGCTGGGCCTTGACCTTTTGCAGCTCAGCTGCCTGCCCAAGCAGGCAGCGCAAAGCAGCTGCAAGCCGTGGCCAATTGCTGACAGAGGTTTGAAATCATGCCTTGCTGCAGGAGTTTCATGCGGGGTGCCGTGCCAGGCAGCACTGATTACAGATGTTCACAGGCACTTAACATTAGCTGCAGGAGCTGGGGCTGCTGCCCGAAGGAGGCACTGATCTCTCGGCATTAAGGAAGGAGGCTCACCTTCGAGGGCTTTCTACGTGGCCCAGCCGTTGCTGACTGCTAGCTAAGAGCACTGGGGAAGAAATGCACTGCGGGCAGTGTACGCCCTGCCAGCTTATATCTCAGCAGCAGCAGAGCCTCTGATTTACTGTGAGTAATACATAAAGTGTCTCATGAAGAAATGGTTAGGGAATACTGCCTTTGGGCGAAGAGCAGGGGAAGGAGCCCTGCTGTCTGGTTAACAAAAGTACTGCCTCTCCTGGCAATCCTTGCCTCTGAGTTGAGTATTTTTCTAACATCTCTGGCTGGGGATTTTAAAGATTTAGCACATTTATTTTTTTTAATATTCCACGAACATTTGAGATGAGACCAGGCTGTATCATTTTCTTTCCACTCCCTGTGTGCAGTCACTGAATTCATCTTAATTTCCTGCACCAGTGCCCATGGACTGGGGGCTGGTTTCTGCCACCCATGGAGTCAATGGTGCTGTTCACAAGTTTAGGTGATTAAAATGGTCAGACTCAAGCTAGGCACAGAAAAGTGCATTTTCTCAGGTATATTTTCAGTGTAATGCAGCAATAAGATGGGGGATTGTAGATTGATGCAGAGCTCTGGAGAATACCTTCAGATGCCATCACCGTTTTGCTCTGTGACCACGACCACGTGGAGACGTGTCAAAGAAGAGCCCTGGGGAGCGGGTATCAAAAAACATAATAGTCAGTTAATGCCTGTCCCTGCCAGAGCTGGCTGCAGGGTGCTCCTGCAACGTCAGTAAAGTGTCTCCAAACTGCCTTGGGGTCTGCTCTGCTCAACTGTGTAAATGAAGACTTTCAGTCCTGATTTACTGCAGCAGATGAAAGCTGTGAAGCCGAAAGGTACTTGAATCCTCCCAAACCCCAGGCGGTTAGTTGAGGCTTCCTTGTCCTCTCCTTCCTTCCCTGCTCCAGCTTCAGCACTGCTTTCTTTTCTCCAAGTGCTTGGCTGCTGTCCTTGGACACTCTTTGTCCTTCAGCAATTCCTGCAGGCTGCAGGTTTCTTGAAGATGGTAGTTTCATTCTGTCTCCAGTTTTCACTCCTAGTCTGTTTACTGTTTGCAGGAAAAACGGAGACAAAAGGACTCGGCCAAATCCCAAACAAAATCGGACGCAAGAAGAGCGCTTCGTTTCCAAGCTGCATTTGTGACTCTAGGAGTTTTTCTTGTGAATCACTGATACACACTTCTGACTTTAATCTCTGAAGTTTGTTTATGTGCTGGCTCTGAACTGATTGCTTTTTCTTTTGTGAATATCTAACAAGCTCTTGCTTCCTTAGCAAAAATGCAATCCTGATCAAAGTTCCCTTCTTTCTTCCTTGATAAGAGGGGAAAAAAAGCCTGCCCTGACAAACCAGAGCACCCCCCACTCTGTGCATACTTGAGTTTTTCATTTTACAAACTCTTTTCTCATGCTCTGGTTGCATATTTGTGGGGACTTCCAGGGTGCCTTGTGTAGCAAGTCAGAACAAGGCTCGTGCAATGCGTGCACGCTATTTAAATAGGTGTTGGCATATCAAGGCTGACAGCAGGCTGGGGCTGGGAGGGAGGAGGAACATTTCCTGTTCCCATTGAAGGAGGATCTCTGCTTCCCTCTTCATCCTCGGGCTCCTCCTGCTCTGAGCAGAGTCCTTTGGTGTGCCTCAGCCCTTTGAGACTGAGCTGCTGTCTCCTGAGGAGCATTGGAATTTAATAGAAATAAAGTAAATGAAGAGTGCTTCATGGGCAATTGAGAGGTCAGCACAGATCATGCCATACCATTTGCTGTTCTTCAAACACCCTTTTCTGGCTGCTTGTTAATCCCCAGAGAGACAAGCCACAAGTGCATTAGTTCTCTCTCCCTCTTTCCCCTGCTCCAGCCAGCACTCACGAGGCCCTGGATTGTCACTGCTGTAACCAGTTGTACACTCCCTTCTGCTGCAGATATTAATTTTTTGTTTATAGAAAAATCCATAAGGTTTGAGTTATCAAAAGCTGTGTGCACTAGTGGGAAAGACAAAATCAATGCTGAAATATTGCCTCATTTAATGGCTGCTGTAAATAGCTCTGTTATGATTCTTTAGTAGAGGTAAATTATGAAGCACAAGAGAGGTCAGCTGAACGTACATGTTTGCAGCCCCCACCCCAGCAAGCCAATCTAGCTTACCTTGCCCTGCTAGGCATTAGCTGACAGAAGTTTCAGGTATCTTAGATCACGGGTTTGCCATCACTCATGTGAGAAAACAGAGGAGGATGGGCTCTCGTAGTGCTTTGCTCAGCTTATTGGCACTTCTTGCTGCCGGAGGAGCTAAGCCAGTTCCCTCCTGTGGGGATGCTGCTGGTGCCAGCCATGTCTCATCCCTGTGCTCTTCTCTCTGGACCCTGCCAGAGCAGAGGGCACAGCCTGTCCTGTGCTGGCGACTGGCTCCCAGCAGCTGCTTTGCAGGGGTTTCACTTTCTTGGGGGGCAGCACAGCCCTGGGAGGGAGTTTCATCTCCCATCTCTTCTCACTTTCTCCTTTTTTTAAGGCTTTTAGAAACATCATTGAGGCTTATAAATGAAGCTTTTAAAAGGTTTTAAATAACTATCATTTTTAATGGTTTATTTCTATGTCACTGGATGTAATTATGTCCACTAGAAGTTCTTTCTAGAATATATTTAGGTACTTCAGAAAACACTGGCATTTCCCCCATGTTCTTGGAAAGGCAAGACTGTTACTGTCATAACCCAGCTGTGTTTCCACCAGCAACAATAATCACTACAGATGAGAAAAAAAATAGTATTCTAGGATGCCTTGCTTGAAAGTCACAAGGAATTAGGAAATCCCGCTTTGCATAGCTCCTTGAAGGTCAGACAGGCTCACTCTGCGAGAGGCATTAGTCAGTCCAATCACATGTGCAAACTCCGACGTCTAAAGGGCTCACAAAAGCTGATAAGAGTTTTCCCTGAAGTACTGCTGCAGCCAGTTGGATAGTACCTGCATCACCTCTGTCAATATTTAGCTCTGGGTCAATACAGCTTGATGTTTGGCTTAACAGAAGTTAATATCTGCCTAATGTCAGCAAAGTTCCAGCAACTGTACCAGTGCGCTGCCTGATTTCTGTGGGGAAGGGATTTCTCAGCTGAGAAGCCATAAAGTGGTGGGACCTCCCTGCTTCTTAGATGGTAGGAAGGAGCCACAGCTGTCATTGCTTGCAGGTAAGGGCTGTGTGAGTGACTCCATCTCCCATTCATCCCAGCTGACTGGGATGCAAACACAGATTGTCTTACTGGGGCTGTGCTGGTAAGAGCAAGCTGATTATCAGGGGACGTGCCTGTCACTGACACATGGGACTGATTCACGGCTGCTGCATCATGCATTAGCAGCAACTTCTTGAGTCAGCCTCATCTGTCGCCTTTCTGTACAAGCTGCTGGGACTCATGCAGCTCTGACAGGCACTAAAGGACTACAGAATAAGAGGTCCTCTGGTTCCTGTCAGTGCCTATGGAGGGGAGGTGCTGCTGGTCATCTTGTCTGTTTTGCTTTGTTCTCATGGGATTCCCCTTATCTCTGACCTGCAGTGATACACTGAGGCTGATGCAAGCTACCGGCAGCTGCAGCGAGGGCATGCATCAGGGCTGCTGGCTCCATCCTCCCCTCGAGCTCAACGCCGTTCCTTCCTCCCTGCAGACTTTCTTTGGGCAGCAGTTAGCCAGTGAAAGTGTTTTCTTTTTATTATGCTTTTAATATTCATGACACATGCAAATTAGGAAAAAAGGTAATTGTCCCAATTAACACTAAATAGGTTTTTCTCACACATCTTGAGTAATTTGATGCTTCTGCTTATCTCATAAAAAGTTTCCTAGTGGAACTGCCTCAGAGTCAGTGTTCATACAGGAGCCTGCTGAGCTTCTGTAATTAAGCTGTGATTAGCCAGCTATAAATACATGGTTTTGAATACAACATTGCACTCTTAGGGCAACTGGAGATAATAAAGTGATCAGATCAGTGAACACCTAAAGTGCATCAGTAGTAGTGAGATAAAGCTTTTGCTGTTAATGGGAGGTCAGTTGCAGTGGTTCAGTTCCCATGGACTCTCTCTAAGCCGTAGTTGAGTGCTTGACTGAGGCTGTTACTGCTGGAAATGATTGGCATGCCTGTGGTCCTGATGCTCGTGGCTCTCCAGGCAGGTGTTGAGGGAACCTGCCTGTGTGTGGTGTATGGAACCACCTCCCTGCTCAGCTCTTCTGACAGAGCGG
The DNA here is from genome assembly GCA_026212715.1 of Elanus axillaris. Classification (NCBI taxonomy): domain Eukaryota; kingdom Metazoa; phylum Chordata; class Aves; order Accipitriformes; family Accipitridae; genus Elanus; species Elanus axillaris. The sequence goes on along the minus strand of JANZLQ010000022.1, from coordinate 1,068,391 downwards.
TTAACTCGACCTACAAATGGCTTTCCATTAGGATGACCAGTTCCTGTAACAGCTGGGTGTCCCTGGCTGTGAGCTTTGACCTGTTGGGGCAGCAAGGCTCAGGTGGAGGGAGCTCTTGCAGAGGGGCAGAAGCAGGCAGTGCAGAAGCACCCCATCCCTGGGACCTCTGTGGGTATGTACCGGTGCTGGGAACACAAGGGCTCAGTCTGGATGCCCGCAGCCGGTTTCCATCACCAGATGTCTGGGAAGATTGTTTCCCTGTCCCACCCTTTGTATTTAGGAGCGGAGGGAAAGAGGTGGTAAATTTGCTTGGTAAGGGGGAGGTGGCTCAGTGGGTCCTTCTTCTCCCCCTGCCCCCCGTGAGTGGGGCTCTAGAGGTGTGCGATGGGGGGGTCCAACAAGCCAGAATCCTCCTTTCCACCCAGAACAGATCATGTCTCCTGGGCTTGAAACCAAGAGCTACAAGGTTGTGTTCATTCAGCCAGAGACATGATGTATCTTGTGGCCTCTGGGCCCAACTACAGCTGTTCGTAATGTCAGGGAATTTCTCAAATGAATTACAGCTGATATTTCATCACACACATTAGTTGGCTAAAGAATAAACTGGAGGAAGCCAGGACAATTCAATGAAGAAAGCAAGCTGACAGTTCTTGAATAAATGATTCATTCTTCACTCAGCTCTGGCTGTTTAGTGCGCTTGCCCTGACTCCTGAACAAAAGTTAGCTTGTTTCAAACCCTGCTCTGTTTCCATTTCTCTGCTGTGACCTGACGTGACAGATGAAATGTTCACGAACACACTTATCTTTCGAATTAGAAGATCTGTCAAATCGGATACTGTGAACCACTCACAGAAAATTTGTATCAGCTGCTAATTTTCATCCCCTTATACCTCAAATACCATTTGTGAGCTTTCTAACTTGATGTTATTTCAGTTTTAAAAGCACTTCAGGAAAACCAGTGTAGGCTTATTTGGCGAGAGGCAGTTGTGTAAAGCACTGTCAGAACAAGCACTTTCTTTTTAGCAGCCTCTTTTCTCCCTATTACAGCTCCTACTGGGGTTGTTACTAACTTGGCCACTTTGGGCCAGGCACTAGAGAAACAATGCGCACAAAATCCTGATGTCCCTGAGGTAGATGGAAGCTCGGTGGTTGCCTTTGGGTGTAGCTAGGTGACTCCATTCAGGCCAGTTGAAAGCAGATGTCCCTTCAGTGTGTCAGAGGTTGAAATCCATGGATGCAGGCAAGGACTGATGCCCCCTGTGCAAGCCCGAGGGGAGCTGCAGCTCAGAACTAGGCTGCCATGCTGGAAAATGCTGGCTTCATACTGGGAGAGATGTCTGCCTGCCTTTCCATGACACGTGCACCAAGCCAAGTCCCTACTGTTGAGCTGAATGCAGTTTTTAAGGGGTTGGGAAGTGTCATGGATTTTGTAGAGTTTGACATACTGTCATGGAAATGTTCCAGTGGATGTGAATGAGGAAGCAAATGGGGAGATTTGAAACTTGAGAAGACTGTGCAAGAGAAGAGAGTTGCATGAAAAGAAGTGTAGCACCAGAGAGGGAATGGCAGAGCCCATGCCTAGGTGGGGGTGGGAAATAAAGGAGTGGAAGAGAAAACAATGAAAAAATTTATGTAAGATCAAAGCTGAATAATATATCCAAGCCAAGAACAAGTTCCCAAACAAAATTCAGAGAAAGGAAAAGAGAGATTCAGAAAGGGGTCTACCCTTTGGACTCTCTGATGTGTGGGCAAATGTGGCAGGTTCCACGCCAGCCCCTAAAGATTAGTGAAAATACCTGTGAACAATTAGATCCAAGATGCTGGGAGGAAACTTCACCTAGAGGGTTGCGAATGCATCCCATGTCATTGCAACAATGCTTGCTTGCTGTTCTAGCCTCAGGCAGTGTTAACCACAGAGAGCACTAGCAAGTGTTCACTTCAGTTTGAGTTGCTTCACACAAAGAGCTCTGTCCGTGTACATGCTTATTCAGACTGGGAGGAAACATACAGTATAGATAGAAAACAGATGGAGAAAATAGCAACGAAAGGAAAGTTTTCCATCTTTGCTTTGTTCGCTTGCAGTACTGCGTGGGTGTTTGTCGGAAGAAGGGCGTTCCAGAGCTGTTGCACAGCTTTCCTTGGTAAACACGATTTGATAGTCACTTCAAGTGGGGCTTTTGCAGTAATTCTCACATTTCATTCCTTTATGCTCTGCCAATCCAGCTGAGTCCTGCTGCTCCCCTTTGTCCTTCTGCTATTCCAGTCCAACCCTGCCCCCCACATGAATGCACAGAGAAGTATTTTTTCCAATTTAAAGCTGAGCAATTTTTATTTGTAGCTCTAAGTGGGTCCATTAGTGCCGGTCAGAGGAAAGCTGAAGAACATTTGGCAGATAATTGGGCCTGGGTCCATCAGAAGGTCTTGATGTGGAGCCTGCTGCACTATGTGCTGGTAAAACATCTGTGTAAATAGCTCTGCAGCTGAGGTTTCATTAGAACTGCCCATCACGACAGTCCTCTTAAGGCTCTAAATACGCCAGGGACTCCTCTGTGTCTACCCAAAATAGCAAGCTCTCCACTTAGTGAGCCCTGTACTAAAACTAGGGTCGTCTCATTTAAATGTTCCCAGCTGTAGGCGTGACCCGAGTTCTGAGCTATCAAAGCCTCACTCTTTGTAGCATCTCATTAGTCTTGGAAGAGGTTAGGCTGGGGATGGCATCCAGCAGTGTCCCTGAGATGGGTATGTAATTTTTCAGCCACATCTGGAAAGGGGGAGGTACGTAATTGGATGCAAATGGTCATCTGTTGTAGTGAAGAATGCCTTTTCCAGTAGGATTTTCTTGACTAAAAAAAAGAGTATACCTTTGGGTGGGAGGAGATAATTCCACTGTTTGTGGAACTAAGCAACAGTCAGATATAATCTCAGACTCTTTCCCCAACTCTGTTCCAATTCTGCTCACTTTTAGCCTAGCTAGCATACCCATACAGTTTTTCTGGGGCACCTCACTACTGCCTCATGCCTGACTGGTTTCCCCACACATTTTCCAGCTCTGCCTGTGCCCAGCTCTGCTGCTCACCCTGCTGCTTTGAGCTTGTGCCTGCTGCTGGCTTGGGTTGCTTCTGCATCTTGCCACTTGCTCATGGCCTAATGCTCACTTCAGGTTCTAGAAACTGCGTACTCTTTATTTAAGTGACTGTCAGAGGATCACAACCTTCTTTTTGAACCAAGAAAATGAACCTTCCTATGGAGTCTCTTAAAAACATTTAACACTGAGAGAAGATGCAAAACAGAAGGCAGCTGATTGAAACCCTTCTTCCTGATGTCTCTCTGCATCGCTTCCGTAAGGCAGAGTAAGTTCCTCTGGGTCTCAATCACCAGTCTGTTACAGCCTGGGCATACCATCTGCAGACTGTCCTTTGATCTTTCAAAGGCATCAAGCCTTTGACAGTCACCCATCAGGTTGGGTTGTTTTGCTCTTGTTATTGTCTGTACTCCTGCCCTCTCCATAAAGCACAGGAGAGTGTGCCGTGCAGACAGGATCCCACTTCATTGTCCATCACCAAATACTGCATGTGATCAGGGTGTGAGCCTGGGCTATGGAGAAGAGGTGTGAGGTTCCATCCCTGCTGGTTAGTCAGTAGGGGACGTTATTTAAGATTATTGTTGCATAGCTAAGATCAAGTCAGAGGATTTGCTTTTGCTTGCTGAGATGTGCGTTGATGCTGTACGGGACAAATACCAACCGAGTAGGGAGTTTTCAGACATGCAGATTTGTTTTGTGGATCATCATCTGTTCCTTCTGTGTGCCACTTAAACTGCCTGTTGTTATGCAAATCCCGTAATATGTTTATGAGTGCTCTCCAGAGATTTCAAATGGCATCTAATCTGGTTAGTAGATCCGTTCTGCAAGAGACCTGTGTAACATACTCGGCTAAAGATGAGAGATTGGTGTTTTATGCATACGACTAGAGACAGAGCTGTTATATCCCATTCACCAAGCATTACAACACGCTTACTGACCTGAAACCCATGTAACTGCCAGTAAGAACAAACACACAAATAAACCTGAATGAGGATGTACAACATATTTACAGCTCCTGACAGTGTCCGCGTCAGTCACAGCAAACTGTGAACTCCCCTGTTCTCGTGACTTAAGCAAGGCTGGGTTGACTCTGTACCTGGATGAGAAACTCATAGGAACAGTCAATGGTGACTCTGTAGACGGTAGCGCTCTTCCCTTCCTGAGCAAATCCATCCTGATCTCCAGAAACCTCTGGAGCCCAGCTGACAGTACAACCCACTAAATTCTGACCCCAATACTAGTTTCCAAACTTTAGAGTGGAGTTTCTCACCAGGGCGTCACATCCAGACTATGCTAAAGTGCTGTACACTTCTGCAGAGCATCTTTAAGCTATTTTTCTCCATCTGCATTGCATAGCTGAATTTGTTCAGGTTCTCATTGCCTGAAACCGCTTATCCACAGTTACTGGTCAAGGCAACCTTGCTGTGCTATAGCTGTTATTTTATGGCCCATTGCATCCTTCCTCTGCTCCCCCATTTCCCCTTGCACCGAGTTCAGCATATTGGCTTCGGATGCCTACTCTTGTCCCTGCTCCAGCTGCAGGTCTTTGTTTAGGGTTAGATCATCCATTTGGCTCAAGACGCTGGATTTAGTTGGTTACTTGTTTGATTTGCAAACTATAACATATAGTTTTTCCTGATACTGCACCTCATGGTTGATGAGAGCTCAGTGTAAACAGCTATAAGTCATTTCATTGTTTTCCTCTGAATTCTCTGTTCACACCTGCCCTGCACAGGACGATGCCCGCGATGCCTGCAGGAGCACTGGGGCTGCCAGCATCGTGCCTGTGTGCCGTGGCCAGGTTCCTTTCTGGCATCCTCCTGACTGCCTGCTGCCTTCTCCCTAGCTTGTGGGATGTCCAATTGGAAACGCACATCTTTATTCTGTGCTTGATTAATATATTTATTATCTTGCAAATAAGCGTTTATACTTCAGCGGCTGAACTTAAGAACTACATGTATCCTCTTGAATGTTCCAGTGGAAAAGCTTATTTCTAGGCAAAATGAAAAATGACAACACAGACATTTTGATCAAATGGCACATTTAGTTTCTGTTAGTTGATACAAATGTTTCTGGGTTTTTTTTAATGCTGCATTAGAATTAGATTGGGGGAAATAAAAGTATCTTATTGAAATAAAAAATGTTAATTTAAAAAGTCTGTGTTTTGACTCTAAAAATAAATTTAAAAGGCAAATGACTTCAACAAAGCGGTACAAGTGTTTGAATAATTTTTATGTACATGAAACACTTTATCAAATTAATCTTCCATTTGAAGATTATAAATATCATAAACTGCATAATCATAATTTCCCCCCAGTCATCATGTATTCTAGAAAGGCAGAGTTTGGCATAGTTTGTGGCTCCTGCTTCCATGTGGCTCTGGGCTGGCTCCCCTGCCTGCCGTGGTCCCGGGAGCGCTCTGCCGTGGGGGCACAGGGCAAGCCACAGCATGGCTTGGAGACAGCACAGAAGGGGCAGAGACCGCCCTGCTTCCCCACCATGTCTCCGTTCCCTTCCCTGTAGTCTGATCCGTGTCCCGCTTAGCCCAGAATTGGCCCACAGGCCACTTTACTGTTCCTTGTCAGATGACAGATTTCAGGAGAGCATTAGTAATTAGGAACTCCACTCTCATCAAGGAAAATAATTAGTGAGAATGCATGCAGTTTACAAAAGCAGTTCAATTAAAGAGAATAACAAGCTTTTTACAGCAACAAAGGAAGGACTAAGTAGACCTCAGTGAGTAAATAAAGCTGTAATCAGTGTGATTAATTTAAAATCTCATGAAGGCATGAATTGGATTGATATTCCAAAAGTTTAATGTGTCTCATGGGATCTCAAAAGAGACCATTCCACATTTTAGGGAGAATTTGGAGCCTCATTAATTGTGAACAACAAGAAAAAGTAAGAAACTGACAAATGTTATTTTGCTATAAATTTCTTTGGAAACACAGATTTTGACTAGTGTTTTCTTCATGAGGCTCATACAAAAAAACCTGTCTATGTTGCCTGACTAAAGGAAATTAAAGAAAGGTTTAGAAATGGATTGGCTGGTATTTTAACCGAGATCCTTAAAAACCTCCTTTATCTGAGGGCAGCTGGGAAGCAACTTGAATGGGGAGGGATTTTTATCATAGGTAAGGCTGAGCAAATGGTATTTTATGGCAGAACAGGAACTATACAAAATGGTCAGGCATTGTATCGCCACATGGGAGAACAGGCGGAAATTCATGGGTGGAAAGGTGCTGGTTACCCTCCTGCAGGGGACGGGGCCACACTCGCACTGACCCCAGGGATGCTCTGCAGTGACAGCAATTCGGTCACCTTCTCCTCTGCCCAGCTCACAGACTGAGACAAAGATGGAGTAAAACTGGCGCTTGCTTCACTGCCTTTTTTTTCCTTCTTTTTTTTCTTTTTCTTTTTTTTTTTTCCCCTGGCAGTATTGTGGGGACTCATTAGTGCTATTTCTGTTGCTCAAGAAATCAGTGCTCCTGGTATTGCTGCCACTCGTATCACGTCTCCTACATCTGAAATCTGGCTTTCCTCCATAGTTAATTTTGGGATACAACAAACCCTAAACAGCTGGACAAGAGCTACCAGCTTTAATTTAGTTCATTTCCCACAGGTGATGGATGGCTTTATGGTGCTTTACAACACTTCATAATAATTTAAAGCAGATATTTAGTACATCTATAAAACGTCTTTCACAATGTACTGGGAAAGGAAAGCAGTATAAATATTCTTCTGGCTTTTGGTTGGGTTACAAACTGTTGATAGGTCAATCTAAAAAATAGTTGTTCCTGGTGGTAGAGGACAGGGTGCTGGGTCCCTGCAGGCACTATCATGTGAATGTGGCGCTTTGGGGCAATGCGGAGCAGCAGAGGGGATGCGGCCCTTTGGGTACCCAGGGTCGGAGCGTGTTTTCCCTAGTCCTGATTGATGTCTGTGTGGGGGATGTCCTGGTCTGTGTCCCGCTGAGGCAGATTTCAATTTAAATTTGTGATGTGTATTCAAATGGCACCTTGAGATGAGCATCGGAGGTATTTGCTGTGGGATTTCTCTTTTGCGTTAAATTGCCAAACGTGCATTCAGTGCTGATGAGTATAAAGCATCACAGGGAAGAACAATGGTCCCTCTGTCCCATTGCCCACTGCCTGGCAGGCACAAGTCTTCCTCTCAAACACCTTCTACAGAACTGGGCACTTCTGTAACTGTGGCTTTACATGACAGAGGCCCAATTGCCTGCAAAGATAAGGCTGTAAGAAATTACTGTGCTTGAAACAGCCGTTCAGTTCTCGGGTATGCTGTTCTTTCCAAGTTATCCCAACCCACACCTCAGTCTTTACTACTTCATCCTTAAATTCTCTACCTATTCCTCTCCCTCTATTTCTTGCCATAAAAATGCCCCATTTCCTTCTAAACCCAGGTGTATTTGCTGCTTTGGGACCTTAAGGGCCTTCCTTGCAGGTTTGCTTTGTTTTAGTGAAAAGAACAAGAATGATCAAATCTGAAATGGCATCTGCACCAGGAGTGTGTCGAGGTCTCCACCTTCAGAGGGGTTTCACTGTACTCCTCATTACTGAACCTCTTTGCTTACAGGGAACTTTTGTTTATGGGGATTTCTAAATTTTCTCTGATTAGATCCAGACAGGCTTAATGCTAAAATCTGTCCTTGAAGCTAGGAAACTTCTTGATAATGTTTCAGTCTAGAAATGTCATCATATCTATCCTAAGACAGACAATTTTGGGTCTGTTTTTGCTGCAGAACACATTTACTTTGATTAGTATTTTTCATTCTTTCTCATCTTTCTAGCGTTTCCAATATGCTAAACTTTATACGTGGTATTTTTCAGTGGAAAAAGAAAAATCATTTGAGTGTTTTAAAATTGATGACTTAACATGACGATTATCACTGAATAAGCACCTCTGATTACTGTATCTTTCACTTTAGACAAGGCAACGTATCGCAGAGAGATTCTGAGCAGTTATGTGTACAAATACAACAGCTCACTCCATTCCCCTCCTTTTGCAGAGCAGTGAAACCTTGGCATGCATCCAGCGAGTCAGCTAGGCAAAACCTCCTTCTTGGAAGTACAAGTTGGTTTCTTCTAATTCAATTATGTTTCTCAAGGTCTCCTCTTGCTAAATGTGGTAAAATTGTATCTCAGTGGAAGAAAACAAATACTCCAGCGCTGTATGCTGTATATCAGTCTCTTGTGGCACCCCAGAGAGATGTGGTATTTAGAGCAGACGTCTGAACAGGTAGAAACAAAATATACCCTAATTAAAAATACAGCTGGATAAAGAGAGTTCTGATGTGGTTCCGGCAGCCACCGGAGACACGGCAAACTGAAATCTGGTGGGTAGGCAGTTGCGTGAGCAGAGTGTAGACAGATGCAGAAGTGATGGTACGTGGCAGGGCTTATGTCAGTGCCTGCTGGAGAGACTCTGGTCCTCCTCTGGTGAGACAAAGGTCACTCTCCAGTTGGGAAACCTGATAAAAACTTGCAGGAGGAGCAATACTCTAAATTGTAATTCTAAAGTTTATGAAGTTTTTACCTTGTTATTGTTGCCTGGACTGGACACGGCTCTTGAAAACACGCTGCCCATGCAATCCCAGATCGTCGTCCGTTGGATACAAGTACACGGCATTTACCAAGAAAATGTGTTAGGCTTTGTAGACATCCAGCAAGACGTGTTAGGAGGACACTTCCAGTGGCTCTGGCCGTGCTGTGGGCAGTGTCTCCCCAGCTGGGCTCCTCAGTGAGCCGGTGTTAGCCCATGCTCACCCACACTGCAGTGCTTGCACTCATCCAGCGCTCCTGAACACACACCAAACCCTCACACCTCGCCACAGCTAGCAAGGAGCTTCTGCTGCTCGTCCACTCATGGGATGTCCAGAGATGAAACAGATTGTAACTCACTCCCATCAGATACTAAAGCAGCTTGAGAGGGAATTTCAGTTTGCACTCATTCAAATTTTGGATTGTGTTCCTCCCAACCCTCGATAGTATTATGAATGATTTTTCAAATTTAAGCTTACTGTTTATGTGAACCTTGTCCGTGAACTCTGCAGTAGCCTGTATCATAATGTGAAGGGTAGCACGAAAATAACCTTTCCATAAATAAGTGCTGAACACTGGGGAGCACCTGCAGCATGAATGAAAAATCAGAGGCGATAGGGCTATTTCAGCAAGTTCAAATTCCAGCCAACCTCTTTGCAGCAGAGGAAAATGCTGTATCAATATCTCCCCATACTGTTCATTTGGACTGGAGAAGGACCAGCGTTTGCATTATGTTCTCCAAAGTTTTGATAACCTTATTTCCCCTGAGGGAGTTTTCAGGCAGGATAATGTATAGCCAGTTGTTCTGTGTTCCGAATTCCATTTGCAAGAGATCAGTATTTTATTGCCAGACCAGCATTTAAAAATTGCTCTCTATTTTCTTAGCTTTGTGGGAATTTACAGCCCCCAGAGTGGAAAGAAAAGGATTTTTTGATAAGATGTAGGCTTGATTTTTATTTATTAGTTTTGATGGGAATCTTTACCCCACAGATTAATCTTGCTAGTTACAAAAAGTAGTTACTGAAAATGCTCGACTCTTTCCTGCAGAGGTGATGTAGCTGAAGCTTGTGGCGTGTGGCCTGGTTCCCCAGGCACAGAAAGGTTTTTCTTGAGTTGCAGGCACATGTCTTCAGAAACGCCTGGTGATTTGAGTGCCCAGCCACCAGCTTTGTGAGGCAGGCAGTTCCAAAGGCAAGTGCTCAGCTTTTCCTAAAAATAGACCTCTTTGAGGCGTTTCAAGTTTCTTCCTTTATTCCTCTCTTCATGCCATCCTTTAGCAGTCACCGGGGCCAGCCATGTATTATACGCTAATACCTCCCTGTAGGCTGCCTTTTGATTGACGATACAGTGCCTTCAGATCCCTGCTGCACCTTTCTGCTCATTCATGCCATCCAGTCAGTCCCTGCAGAGCTGGCTTTTCATGGAGAAGCAGCCGGATGATGTGCCCCAGAAGCTGGAATTACCTCCTCCTCCTCCTCACATCCCCACTGCTGCCTTTGCACTGGCCGTGCTCCTTGCCCTGACGTGCTCTTGCGACTGAACTGCAAGCTGCTCCGTGTAACGTGTGATTTCCAAGGGCCAGCAGTCTCTCGGAGTTTGCACCCGTGCCTCGGCGAGGTCGGGGAGCCCGAGTGTGTGAGCAGGCACGGTCCAGCTGGGCTGGTCCAGTGCCTGCTCCGGGTGAGGGCTGTACTGGGGAGCTGTCTGTGTGCTCCCCGTGCCGCCGGCCAGCTCCCTGCTGGGCTCTGCCTGCCAGCTTGAGAAGGTGCATCAGCCTGCCCACTAGTTTTCCACTTGTTCTTTATTTACTGGAGTAGCTATCAAAACGTCTCCTGTTCGCTGGTCTCCTGAAGGATTGAGGCTTTGATGCAGATCATAGAAATTATTCTTGGGATAGCGGTTTGGGCTGTGTGCCACTCCAACACAGCTGTGGTCTGAGATCCTTTAAATGTATGGGTTCCTTTCCTGAAGCATTAACAGAGAAACTCCCTAATTGCTAATTGCTGCTAATTAATCCCGTGTATGGTTTATCATGTTTATGAGCAGATGAAGTACAACTTTCTTCCCCTCCTCAACAACTTGAGAACATTTAAGCCTTTTGTATGGCTTGTTGTATCGTCATATTTCAAACCCCACAGTTGCTGAAATACTTGGTAATTAGCTTATATCCCTGTGATACTTCATAACGCTATGGGATTTTTTTCTACTCCTGTATCACTCCATGTATCACTCCATCTTTCCACATCGTATGGCAAATTAATTCCATTTTAATTTCTAGATTTTTCTCTGAACGCTTTCAGAATCGTGGTCCCTATAAGTCACCCATGGTGACCTGGGGTGACGTTTCCTTGTCTGTGCACACGTGCATGCTTGTGCACGCTCCCAGGTGGCTTTCTGGTGAGTGTGAAGCTGCCGCTGCATCCTGCTCCACCGTACAGCGTGCAAGGAGGACGGGCAGGTGGTGGCCACTACTCCACATTGCACTGCAGGAATTCTCAGGCTTTCAAGGTGCCTGAGTCTACCCTGGCTTTTTCCGTGCTGAGAACTGGGTCAGCTCCCTAGCAGACTACAGCCATATCATGTTAGCTGACAGTTGTAGACTATACTGTTTGTTACTGTTAATTGTATGTCTTTGCCTGGAGGTGTCTCTGCTCATCTTTGTAGCTAATTCCAAGCAGAATCTCTTTTACACTCTGAAAAGTTTGGATAAAATAAAGCTAACCAGAGTTTTGTGCCTGCTTGTGCACATCTGTGCTGTGGCTGGGAAAGAACTGCTGGTGCCAGGAATCTGATGAGTAAAAGGCTCTTCCGAGTCCAGACATCAGTGTTGGTGGTACAGTTAGATTTTTGGAGCTCCTGAAACAAAGCTGAGTTCTGAGGTCGTCTTGCTGTTAGGAAATAGAGGGTATACATGTTATTTTCTTTAGCATTTTATGACCTTAACTTGCTGCCTGCTTGCAAGGAAAAAAGCTTTTAAGAAGTCTTTTAGTCCAGCCTTTTCCCTCCCAAAAGCTCTGCTCTTCTAAATCAGCCATGGAATAGCAGCACTCGCTCTGCAAATGTCATCACACTTGTTGCTTCTTGATAGCGACGCTAGATAAATGGATCTTTCCTTCCCTCCAGGGGTAATGACAGTTTAAAAATGCCCTGTCCTGCCTCCACTTCCTTCATTTGGCAGATTTTTGGTAGTTTATATAATTTGGCAGTGATCCTCTGTCTAAACCATGTCCAACATTTCATGCAATAAACTTAATGGACTTTTCCATCTTTGAACAGCTGAATTCTTTCTGAGCAGCTGCTCTGGGTTATTGATGGCCTAATTAGAGTGCTGCCTTAGGCCTGCCACCAGCCTAGGAAAGACTTTTTTTACATATTCCAGTGTATAACAGAACAAAGCATTTCAAAATTATCTTGCTTAAAGGAAGGGAGCACCTATGGTTTGGGTTGTAACAGCGCAGATGTGGAGCCTGGGGAGAACAAAATGGCGAGTGCAGGGAAAGCCTTTGCAACAGCTGACAGGCAGGGTCCTGACTTCTGCAAGGGGAGCGTGCCGAGACATTGGCTAGCCTGGCAGAAATACTTCTGAATGGCTTCATGAAAATTTTTGTCTTTTTGGGGTGAGGGACTGCATGGAGAAGCTGAGCTGCTAGTCCGTGGGTCTTTGCAGACCTGGCAGGGAAAGTGGCATTTCTCTCACCACTGCGTTTTGAGAAAAATGAAATAATTTTAGATTGGTTTTAAATTTTCATTGGAGGCTTTGTAATGAAAATTACTCCCCCTCGCATGAAAAACAGTAACATTGCCCTTTCCACCCAGCTTTGTTGTCTACTTCATCAATCATCCTTGCTTGGTAGCTCATTTCAAAGGAGTGCCATGACAGCTTTCTTAGGTGTGAAAATTGAAATTGCAGTTCTCATGCTTGCATACAGAAGTCCGTTGTCGAGCTAGTCCAGACTCTCTCATCAGACCTTGATTCTGAGGGGAATAAAAATTCCAACTTTATTTTCTGGGACCATTCTGCAGCATCTGCCTCAATCGCACTGCGTTAGAAAACATTTGGGGTTGCAAATTTCTTTACTAGACCTTTCTAGCTATCAGCATCTACTGGAAAATAGCCTGAAATGAGTAAGAACAAATTCAGAAGGTTTCCAAATCTCGTATTTAACATGGTCATTTAAATAGATCTTAGGTCCAAGTTGTAGCACTCGGACCTCACTGAACAGGCCTGCCTTTTGCAGATGAGGCTGGAAGAGACGAGGGAGAGAAAAAGCCTCACTCTCTCAGTCTGAAAGGGCCAGGTCCTCTGAGAAGCCATCTGGAGTGCAGTCTTTAAGATAATCGTGGGTTTGTGTTTGTGTAAGCGGGTGCCAGAGGGCTGCTCTTTCCAAACTGCTTTTAAACCCAACACGCCAATGGTGTGCACTGTAAATCCTGTTAGAAATAAATAAATAAAGCCACCAACAAGCGATTCAGCCCTCAGAATCTCAGACGGTTTTGTTTGTGTTATTTTCATTTGCCTGGGTAATCGAATTTGTTGGAATTAGGGGTTTGTCTGGATAATAACATTTTCTAACCCTCTGGAACAGAAGAGGGCTGTGGTGAATACCAATGTACAGAATGCTGTATTGATTGGAATAAACTGGCCCTAGATAGCATCAATTACCCGCTTCTGATGGATGTTTGCTTGCTGGCTGCCAGGTTTGGATTGCACAGTATTAGCCGCCATTTCTGTCTGCTAGAAATGCTCTAAAGAAAATGTACCTCCGCCTTTGCTGGGGATCGCTGGCATGTAGAGGAGACCTGCAGCGCTAGCGGATGCTGGGGAAGCGGGCACCCTGGCATCCCTGCTAAAGCAAGCGGTAAGCCTGTGCATTGGCCGCCTGTCAAACCGTGTAGTGATTACAGCGTTCAGCCTGAATGTCTGTGGCCAGTCTACTTAGCTAATTGCCTCTTTTCTAATGTTCTTTGGTGATTACTAAAGTCAGACCCTGCCGGATGTTCGGTGACAGAAACAAGGGCACCTGTAATGGCTTGCAAAGCACCTTAAAGGCTGTTCCCCACCTGGTTCTTCAGGGTGAGGCTGGGGAGACAGATGTCAAGTAGTGGCCAGAGCTTGTAAATATGAGTGTAGGTGATAGCCAAGCCATATCGTATCTGAGCCAAATCCTGCCCTGTTGATGGTTAAGGATCTGTAGCATAGATAATTTGTGTTCTTGTATAGCTCTACGTGGAGGAAAAACTACAGCAGCTACGTCTAATTTTTCCAGTTTCTCAAGGGTTGTTCAGCCCAGAAGCAACTTGGGTGACAATGTCTCGTGCTCAGGCCCTGCCAGCCCCACATGCGCAGGTGACCCTGGTTATGTTCACACCGATTTCCAGCCAGGAGGGGAGCAGGGCCTCTCTGGTGACCATGGCCCCTTGCCCCAGCAGTCCAGCCATGAGGACTCCCCACGGGCTCGCTCTGTGGGCTTGGGAGTCTCTCCCCATCCAGGAGCAGCCGCGCTCAGCTGGTCCTGGCAGGCTCACAGCCTTCAAGGAGGTTTGGGGTTAGAGACAAGTGTGTTTTGCGATGAGGAAACACCAGGGCAGGTAGGCAAACTGGAAATGTAGACGCGCATTTATAAGCAAGCTATAAAGCTAGAAATACAAGCAGGGCTTTGGGGTGTGATTATGTTGCAGTGCATCAAGAGGACCAGAATTCATGCTAAAGACAACTTATTCCAATTGTATTACCTATTGTAGTTGAGTGATCATCTGCAGGATAGATTGGGATTAGCATTGTAGGAACAACTGCTGCTTAACACCCAGATACTCAAGCCTCTCTAATGCTTCTGTGAACTAAAGGAGTCCTCCCGCACCATGCTCTGTTCCTGTCTGAGCAGACAAAAGTGGAAAAGCCATTAGCTTGGAGCATATTCGTTAATGTGGCATAAGCAGCTAAAGAAGATGTATTTATGCTCCTTCATTTGCAATTGATAATCTCAAGAGTGAGAGGGTGGTAATAAATTTTCTCACTGGGGCTTCTATCCCTCTGCAGCCCACGCTGCAGAAGGGAATAGACAGCTCATTTACATAAGATAATGAAACTGCAGCGAAATAGTAAAATTGCAAATCAACTTTGTTTTAATAATGACAGATGCTTCTTAAACACTTTAATTATGTCTCTCAGAGCAGTTTTAGCTAGGCCACAAAAAAAGGGAGAGCAATATTGCTGAAATACTTGGAATAAGCTTCATTCCCTTTCCACATCTTGAAGTCTCCTCCAAACCAAAACTTTTCTCCTTTGCTCGAATGCCTTTCTGTCTCAGGGCATGCCTGTTACGGGTCCTGAGAGAGGACAGATGAGTCCTCGCAGGCAGATAACCCCCACAGAGGTGGGATGGCATGGGCTGCAGGCACTGAGATCCCAGACACTGACCTGGCCATCACTGGGTAGGTGGGACAACATTTGTTCCAGCTCTGAGCAAGAGCAGGAGGGACCACAGCCCAGGCAGGCGTGTGTGGGCTGCAGACACCAGAGCGCTGGGGGACTGTGATTTCTTGTGCTGTCCTGCTTGAATTTTCAGAGGCAGCTGGGAGTAGCCGGGCTCTCCCATGGGTTTGCTGCTTGCTGCAGTCCCAGAGGGGCGAGTGCCCTGATCCTGCTTCCCAGCCCTGCAGGCTCTCACTGCAGGAGAGTCAACCATGGGGAATAGCCCCTGCGGGCTGGTTCCTCCTGGCATCCACAGCCCCTTTGCTCCCCAGCACGGAGGAGCACAGGGGGCTGCCACCGACTCTGTAAAAATGGTGCAAGTCTCCATGGTTAATGATACCTGCAATAACAACAGTGTTAGCAGCAGCCTAAACTTCCCTGAGCAAAATTCGCTGTCGAAGTGTAGCAGACACTTTGCTAGAAAGAAGCAGTGAATGGTGCGGTCCAACAAAGCATAGGGAGAAAGATAAACACATTAATGGAGAAAAAGCCATAATGTTAGTAAACAGCATGCATGTAGAAAATAGAAATTCTGGGCAGCAGGGGAGGATGAAAATAAGCTAACTAGTGCTGAAGGGTAAAAAGCCCTAAAAGGATGGGATGGTCTGTGCCTGATATCTTTCTGCAGCACACTTTCAGTCTTTTCTGCAATGATTCATCTAACCCTGTACTCTGCCGTGTGCTCCCTTTCTTTCTGTAATGAACCCCCTTTGCCTTCTGCTGGAGATTGTGTTCTGGTTCTGCCTGCTTCCCTTTAATGCCCGCAAAAAGAAGCCACTCCAGTCCTGGTTCTCCTTTCAGCCAGTGCGGAATATCTTTGGGGTTGTGAAGTATTAGCTGTATCACAGTCACTTTGCTAATCTACGAAAACCATTTCAAGGCACATTATATACAGAGCCCATATGTTACTTCAGTGCTGCCAAAACAGTTCTTGTTTACTCAGATCATGCTTTCAGTCGGTGTTCAGAGTGTACTAAATAGCACCATTGATACTACTTAAAATAAAAGGTGTCGGCGCCCTGTCTGCCCCAGAAAATTGCTCAGTGCTTCCAGCTCTGACAATGTCCCTGTGCAGTAATGCCTCCAGCTGAGCTGCTCCTGCTCACTCGGTCTGGCAACGGGGCCTGATTCTGCTCCGGTCCTGACCCATCCTTGGTGTTCTCTCGCGCTGTAAAGACCATCCTTGTGCACTCTCCCATCTCCCTCTGAACGTGAGTTCTCGGGCCTCACGGGGGGTGCACCAGGCAAGAGTAGTGTTAGGAAATTTGTTCTTAGGTTGGGGTAAGGTGTTGCATTCTTTATTTTTTAATGATTTTAATGTCTGCAAATGGAGAGAAAAGCCAAAGCCGTATGTCCATAGCTGCTGATGCTGTAAAAATGCAGCAGAAGAGGAGCTTCTGCTGGGGTGTGAAGAGCAGGCACAGAGCCTGTCTCCGTCACTGGGCCCAGCAGGGAGTGCAGCTGCATTCCCAGGACGTCTCCAGTGCTGTCCTGGTCTGCTGTCCTGGGGCTGATGTGACCCTCAACCCACCCTTCTGCTGACACAGCCGGCCTCCTGCTCTCCTCCCCTTCCTTGCACCCCTGGGTAGGACGCGTCTTTCAGTTTTCTGGTGTCTTCTGCTTTGTTTCTTTTCCTCTGTTTACCTGAGCTTTTGCGAGATGCACAGCTCTTCAAGCCACAATCCCAGATTTTTCTAGTTAAAAGCAGAACGTTACTGTACGACACTGGCCCCATGGCTGGTTTGATATTTCAGTTCCTGGCTGAAAGTATCAGATGCAGATGTTGCCCAGAAATTCTTGAAGGCAAAGGTCACCAAATTCTTCCCAATGTCACAAGCAGGTTTGGATTCAGACTGAGTGTCCAGCAGAGGCTCAGGGCAGGTTTCGTTTTGTGCCGGCTGCTTTGCCATAAGTTGGCAAGCTCGCTTTTCTGCTGAGTTTCACTTCTTGTTGACGCTACCCTCTGATTCCAGCCTGCCCTGTTCCCACTTTGTTCCTCCTGGAAGGAGGGGGATAACAGAGGGGTCTCTGGAGGAGGCTCCATCGCTCCCTGCTGACTTCCCCTGTGCTGCAAGTCACTGCAGTTTCTCATCTGTGGAGCAGGAGATGGAGGTGGGACGAGCTGTGCTCCCCCCGGCGTGCTCAGCAAGCTCACTCGGGATGACGATATTGCCGCTTCTGAAAATCGCATCAAGATCCTGAAAGGCTCTCGGTGCCTGAAAGGCAATGGCTTTTTCAAGTGGAAAGTTATTTTATTATATGTAGTTACGGCTCCCCGTTTCCATGGTTCTTATGGGCCTGTATGTTAACGATGCATACCCGGTTCTTCTGACGTGCAATGACTGTCTCTTGCTCTGTTAAACCCACCACACAGTGCATTCATTAGAGGAGAAGCTGGATTCCTGCTGCCCTCATTCTCTCTATTCCATCCCCAGTTTTTTGTTAAGGAAATCAGGTGTATTTTGCTTATGAAAACATTTAGGTCCCAACTTGCCTGAGTCCTTCCTGAGTGACGAAGTTTTGGTTTGGTTTAGTTTGAGGGAGTAGGAGAGAGTTGGTGTTTGTAGCTGCTGGGTAGAGAGCAAGAGCGCAAGGGAAGAGTCGTGGTGGTTCGTGTCAGCTGTCCTTCCCCGCGAGCAGGCACAGGGTGCATCAGAGCTCTGACGTCCGGGGTCAGGAAAACACCTCCTTGCAGATGTATAATTGCCACTTTTAAATGGGATTTTGCTTAAAGAAATACAGGTTAAAAATTGTTCTCTCTGCTGAGCTGAAAATCTAAAATGTCTAAAGGTGTCTGGATGGAACAGGGAGTGGGAGACTGGGCAGAGCTGCTTCTCTCGCCATTTCCTGATTTTCTCCCTCTTTGGCCCAGAGGGACTAATTGGTGCTCAAAGGGAGCCAATCTCCTTTTTTACCAGTGAAATCTGTTGTCTGATTAATTATTCATTCGTAGCATGATTGGCAGCTTTGAGGTGATGGGTTCACAGTCAGTAAAGGGTGATCTGTTGACTGACAAGGTTAATTGCTGCTTCACGTTATTGGTGATAACGATTTATGTTGACAATTCCTCGTATTTCTAGTGCAGATGGAGGTTTGCCGTGCAAGGTCAGCCAGCGCTGCCCTGTCCTGCCCCGTGCTTTCCTCGGCAGACGGGAGCAGCCGTTCCCTCGCTGCAATGCTTGGCACGTGGGAAGGGATATCATTCTCAGAAGCAGGTCTCACATGCTAAGCAATGTAGAAGCAGCTTTGTAAAGGCATCAGCTGCTTTTACCTTTTTTCCCCCTTTTTCTTTTTGACATGTTCTCTGCATATTGATTGGGGTTCAGAATATGAAAGTGAGACTCGGCTCTGCTCTGGAAGTCCCTCATCGGCAGGAGCGTCAAAGCTGCGGTTTTCCAGGGGGCCCGAGTGAATAGAGATGAGAAGGATTTGTAAGGGTGACCCTTAAAAGTAATTAAAATGGGAAGGAACCATCTTTTAAATCTCAGTGTACAGGAAATGGCAACTTCTGGGGGTTATTTAATAAATGCACAACCACAGTGCCTAAAATGCCACCCTTCCACCCCAAACACATTTCCAGGGCCTCTTGCAGAAGAGGGCTTTGGGGAGCGAGGCTCACCATGCTGCAGGAGCCTGGAGCAGGGCTAGCTATCCCTGGGGCTGTGCCCCCGCTTTTAGAGTTTATTGTAGCCTCAAATGGTACAGCCCCCATCGCTCGCATTGCTCCCATACCAGAAACCACAGACATTTTCTCCCTGCCTCGATATAATAAAGCAGAGTCATAAAGATTTCAGTCTAATAAACATTGGCCTTTAGGGTGCTTTCAGCTTTTATCAGGCTAATAAGATTTTTGACTTACATCGAAAGGGAAAGCAAGTAAACAGAGGTTTTATGAACCTTGAAGCCCGCTGGGGACCTGCGGTCTTGTCGGAGGCGCTCGGGCTTCGGCACCTTTTTGTAATGAAAAGCACACGCAGCCTCCGGGCGAACCACGTTGGGAGAGCGTTTCTGCAGATGGCTCTTCGTGGAGTATCTCGACTTAATTATTTGTCTGATACCAAACTTTCCGCAGGTATATGAGGACAGGGAGAGTTATGGTGTCTGAGCCTCATCGTCTGTCCTACCTCCCCCGACCGAAGGTGAAGCAACTGGGGATCTTTCCTTCCTCTTCGTGGCTTGTGGTCAAGCCCATCATCACCATTCCTAAACACACACAAATCCCCTCTGGCAAGCTGCAGTAGCAGCTCTTCTGAGATGTTTGGGTTTAGTTGTGAATTGGTTTTTTTATCACAGGCTTTTTATGGCTGATTATCAGGAGAGATGGAGGTTGTCATTAAACAGCTTGCTTTTAGGTATAAAATTTCAATAAGGAAGAAGGGAGCTGTTCAGTATAAACAGGCATAAACTTCATTATTTTCTAGAAATTATTTTTTATTTAAAATTTAAAACCATATTACTTCATACAGCAAACTGTGCACTTTGATATATCACAGTGTCTTAAAAAGGAAAATAATCAGAATTTTTTCTTTTTTTTCTTTTTGGAAATTTTATTTACATCAGCCTAGAATGATCAGCAAGTAACACAGTTACTATGAAACCAAAATTGTTACAAAATGTTTACAAAAAACTATATTCATAGAAATTCTGCATGTCCACAAAGGAAAATCCCCTGAATGTCACGGAGACCATTTTTTTCCTTTTTTTTCCACTCTTTTCTGTTTTTTTTATTATTTTTCTTTTTTTTTGCCTTTTTTTTTTGAGAAACACGTCAAAGTAAGGTACAGACAGCAGAGGGCTTGTGAGGCTGATGCCCAGGAAGGCTCCCACCCGGCCAGCCCCGCGCACCCCTGGTGATGCCCACGCAAGGGCAAGGACGTGCCGTCGCACCCCACAGCCGCTGGGTGTTGGGGCTCGGGGTCTCCGCGCAGTCTGGCTCGTGGTTAGTGAGCACTGGGTGACAGCTGCCAGTGCTGCCACCAACTGCCAGGATCTACGGGGTCCCTTTGCGGCAGCCTTCCCAAAGACCACCCGAATTGCGCTCCGCAGAAGCACCCACTGAGAGGGGAGCAGTGGTCACCCAGAGCTGGAGCTGGTTCCGCTTTGCATATTCTGTCTCTTTGTGGGTCTGTCGTCTTGACATCGCACCCAACGCGCACTGCTGGGTAACTCCAAACAGAAAAGCAACCCCAAACAAAGCTACTTGCTGTGCCCCTGCTCTGTCTCGCAGGAGAGCTGGAAGGAAAAAGCAAGTGATAAAGGGACAGTGAACTGAGGTGACCACAGTTCAGGTACAGTTTAATAGCCCAAACCTCTTTCTTCTCTATTTCCTCCTCGCTTTTTCAGTCCCTCTGCCTACTAAGTGCAGAAAGGAGCTGATTTAAACAAAGTTGGAAGTCAGATGATTTCTGACATGAGTCGCTGACAGTCACAAACAGGTCACAGAATAGTTCACAGAAGGCTTTGAGGCTTTGTCATCAGGTCTGCCCCTTCTGAAGTCTCCGAACATATCGCTGCTAAGCGTCAGGCTCACTGCTTCTCCTCTGCGATTAAACACCGCATGGCTTACGGGCTCCTGTGCTCCCCAGGATGAAGGCAAGGAGCACACAGGGTAAATGGGAATGACAGGAGAGACTCCAGTCTCTGCTAAGCAGCGCAGCAGCAGGCTGAATTAACACTCCTTCGGGTGGAGCTGCCCCTGGTTTACAGCAGGAAGGCTGAGGTCTGGAACCATCTCGCCTCCCCTCAGTTCACAGTGAGCAAGAGCCAGCGGGGAAGGGGGGAGTCAGCGGTCCCCGCCGGGCTGGGGTCCCAGGCAGCTGCCCAGCTCCTACGTTGGTTTGAGCGGTGCAGAACATTTCCTTGTTAAATGTCAAATGTTTTAATGATCAAGATTTAACCGTAAAATCATAAGGTAGATACTATTTCATGGTCAGTGCAGAGAGGGAAGGGAAAAGGTTAACCTGCAGAGCGTGGGCTTGCTGGCGGATAGCACCAGTGGTTCCAGATGCTCACCTGTCACTCTGGGATGTTTGTGAATAAAATCAAATCAAACTGGTGTCAAAGATGAATAAATGGGGTGTATGGTGTTAATAATATTTATATATTTTTAAAAAATCTGCCAAATGAATGCTATTTTCTGTGGTGTTTTACTCTCTGGACATTTAAAGCCATTTTCAGGCTGTGTTTTGATCTCTGCCTTAATTGTAAAAATCTCTAAGAGCTTAGAAATCTGCAAAGAAAACATAAGATCTAGTGCTCTGACAAGCCTAAGGATTTGCAAAGAAATACAGAAAGAATGTCATTAGCTTTGGGAAGCAGACCCATACTTCCAATCTATCCTCTGCTGTAGGTATTTGGTCAGCAAACTATTAAGAATATGATGCCCATTGAGCTGGCAGCTTTCAGCCCTGATTTTTCATGGTTTCTGTGAAAATTAACATGAATTCTTTGCATATCTTTACTTGAGTCAAAATTACCTTTTTTTTGTTTCAAGTCACTCTGTTGCGTCTTTACGTCATGGAAAAACCAAAATAAGGACAAATTGTGTTCTGTGTTGGGGGGGAACAGCTATCTCCCCTTGAGCTAATTTGCTAATACTGATAAGCTCCAAAGATAACCTTCCTAACTGAGCATCAGAAAGAAACAGGTGGGAAAAACAAATCTGAAATCAGCTACAAACAGGTTTGTTCCTTTGGGCGAGGATAAACTTTCCAGAAAGGCCTTGCAGCTAGGGGAGGGCAAACTGGGTCAGTTCAGCTGCGGGTTCCTGCGGTGGCTGTGGCACCTCGCTACGCTCGTGACACAGAAGGCAAAGTTTTGGGATGCAGAGCTCAGGCACTGGCTGCTCCATCACTGTGCTGCACTGCCCTGCCTGCCCTCCAAACTAGGATTTAGGTGGTGGGTGCAGGAGGGGTTTCCAGCAGCAGCACGGTCGGTGGCAGGTCACCGTCAGCCTTACGTGTGCAAGGGAAGGAGGTTGCTTTTTCTTCAACACCGGTGTTTAAATCAGAGCTTTTAAGCACCTTTGCAATACTCTGTGTGATGTTCTGGGTTACAATGGTCAGAGCCATTTCTATTTGTTTCATTTTGCAAATTAACCCGCAGAGTGTCTCACTGGCCACCTGTGCGGTTCCCTGTGGAGGGATGGAGCTGAGTGATGTTACTTGAGCGTTACTTTAGGTCAGCAGAGGGATCTTTGGTAATTCTTACTAAATTCATCTGCAGGACCAGCCTTCTGGGTTAAGCAACCTGAAAATAAGAACACAGTTCATGGAAGATTTTGTAAAATCATTTTCGTGTGTGTTTGCTTAAATCACATGGAGATGCTGCCTGAGGGGCTGCGCTTCACCAGGCAGAGCAAGAGGGGTGTCAGGTTTGGCTCATACAGTGCTGCTTGTCGCAGGCCAGCCCTGGCCCTGCAGGCTGAGACTTCATTTTTCAGGTCTCTGACACAATGGAGAGCATTTAGTCCTAAACCAGACATACAGTCCTCTCCTGGACTGAGTGCGAATGCAGCAGAGCTGCAGTTCAGTGCTGCTGAATTTCACGGAAATTGGTATTGTTCGGCTCTTGGAAACGGCTCGGCTCCTGCTGCTGCCAAAGCCTATGGACTCGGCCACTTTCCGTGCTTCTTTGCAGGAGAGACTGAGCTTTGCAGAAAGAGTGAAAGAGCTGAGGACCTGGAGATCACGGTGTCACCCTGGGCCGGGCTGGAATTTGGCACAGGGCGTGCGGGTGCTGTCACTCGGAGATGGCAGTAGCTCCCGTGCACGCCGCGCTGTCCCGTCCCTGGCCAGGAGTTCGGCTCCATTCAGGCTTACTTGCCCCTTGGTTGTCAGCTGTCTTGGGTCTACTGATGAACGTGCGTGTTGCCTTCTCCAAGCTCACCCCCACATGGACTTCCAGCTGCGGATGGCCACGGCCAGCACAGCCGTGAGGTAAAGGGCCACCGTGAGCTGCTTCAAGAGAAGGCACAGCCTTGACCATCAACGGTGCTTCACAGATACCCTTCCCTTTCCTGGACAACGTATCCTAAATGTGCTGTGTATGTTGGTGTGGAATAGATGCTCACACAGATGGCTGCTCACGCTGCCCCTGACAGTGTTTCTTTTTATTGCCATGCTAAAGAAGCCTCGCTCGGGGGCTCCTCCTTAGCCGCCAAGGGTCAGTTTGGCTCAATTCTGTTTTGCCTCCATGTGTTTTCAGTATGTAAACATCAGACTCCTGGATGGTAGTGTGTTTGGACTCCATGTGGCCTGTAGGAACTAAGCATTTAAAAAAAAAAAGGAATGAAAAATAACAAAAACAAAACAGAAAAGCCCCAAGACCCATGTTACAGTCCGTGCTTTGAAGTTCTTCTGTGCCGGTGATCGATGCAGCTGTGTTGTAAAGGCCTTGTTCTTGAAATGAACCAAACCAGGCTTTTTTTTTTTTTTTTCTGTTTTTTTTTTCTTGTTTTTTAATCCTTTCTTCCCTAGTTAAGAGTGCATCCAGCCTTGACTGCCGAAATTCCTTCCCTCCCGCCCCCCCCCATTCCCATTCCCTAGGGAAACACAGGTGTCAATCCAGTGTTGCAGGTCATGTTGTCCTTCCCTGGCAGCCGTCGGTCGTTGAACGTGTGCATGTTGATCACGGCGTCCGTCTTCACCATGACGGGTGGCTGGGGCTTGTGTTTCACCCGTCGCTGGCAGGTGAGTGACAGCCGGATCTCATCGGCCATGGCGCTGCAGAAGGAGCGCTGGGGAGAGCAGGGACAAAAAGCACCGTTACTCCTGGCAAAATGTTCTGCTAACCTCTCTGTGAGCAGGAGGATGCTGAAACTAGGCTCTGCAGAGGGTAAGCACGAGGTTTAGGCTGCATTTAAGGCATCAGCTGTGCTTAGTGGGACTGAATTCAGTGATGCATGGGAGTCTGGTTGGCCCCTTTCTCCTTTGGCAAGAATTGTACCTTTGACACACTAAATCCTGCAAAAAGGCAGAGCGATAGGCGGCTGTTGGAGTGCTGGTGCTTTGTGTGATCCCTGCTGGGGGTCTGGTAGATTTATGTGCTGGGAATCAGAGGGGTATCGAATCCTGCTGGGCTTGCTAGTGGGCAGTTTTCCTTCATCTATCTAGTCCATCACGTGGGCAGCTTGCTTTGATTTCTGGTCATGCACGCAAATGCACGTTCCACTTACTGTACCATGACACACACGCAAGGAAGAGGGAAAAACATAAAAGCAGTCCTCGTTTCATGAGCACTAATCAGCCACTGCGGTGGCATGTGCTGTTTGTATAAGTGTTGTGAAACGTTGACAAAATGGTATGAGGCTTCCCGGTGGACCCTGACCAGTTCCTTGAGGCTCTTTGAACAGGAATGGGGAGAAGAGATGAAGACTTCATGCATGTATACGTTATGCCTGGAATATGCAACACGATTGCATGTGATAGTGGTGAGTGGATGTAACGGCTCAGAAAGGTCTCTCCCAAAGACCTCCGTCCATATTTTCATGACTTATGTGTCAGCTTGCTCAAAATTACCCTGCAAATGTTTACTAGTCTAGTTACTGCAGCAGCAGAAGACCCTGATCAGAGTAGACATGATTTGCCCTCTGACCTGAGGCTGTCAGAGCGGGACAGAGCAATGAGCCTTAGGGGACAGCATTTTGGGGGTGCTGCATTTCAGCCCTTGGGCTGTGGGCGCTTGGACCTCCAGGCAGCAGAGCAGGGCTGAATCCCTTTGCCCGTCTCCCTGCCTGTCTCTGGGGTCAACTGCAAAATCCTCAACGGCTGGGCTAGTGGTGGTGCAGGGAAACGGAGGAAATCAGTACCTGCTCACGCTCTGCCGTTTTGCGCAGCTTGTAGATGAACTCCACCATAGCCACAAAGACGGACAGCACCAAGCCTGCTGCCAAAACGATGAAAATCCCACCGATGTTTTGAATGCCCAGAGCGCTGGCCTCCTTGTTCTCATCCTCAGGGCAGCCGTTCCCCCGCCACCACTTCTCCTTCATTACATGGAGCTTGTCCTCCTCCTGGAGCTGGAGGATGGCAATGGTGATCTTGTCCCTGTACGGTGACCCTAGGGAGGGGGAACACCATTACACACAGAGGGAAAGTAGGACAAAAATCACACAAAGTAGGGAGTGTGTCTGCATCAAGCAGGGCTGTTGAGACCTCTCTTCAACAGGCAGACAGCATAAACTTTGGTATTTGGAAATTTGCTGTTGGGAGTGGATTATCTTAATCCCATCTGTTGTATTTGTGGTAACTAGCTCCCCTCTGGGGTACCTATGGAAACCCCACCGCTGTCACTTACCCATGGGAGTCCCAATCCCGTAGCCTTTGGAATCAATGAGCCCCCCGATCTGAGTCAGGTTGCAGTTCCTCTGGGTGATGTATTCGATGGTGGTTGACTCCATCAGCAGGGCGTAATCGGCTGTGAGGGTTCGCTGGATTCCTTCCTCATTGTTTTTAACAAGTGCTGTGGGTTTGCTGCTCATGAAAGCCCACATTTTTTCAAACGTGGAAATTTTGGATTTCTGAAAAAATGATACCCCCCACCCCCAAAATAAGAATTAATCTTTTATTTGCTGAAACCTGGTACCTTTTCACAGTTTGAGAAGAGATCACACAATGGAACTATTACAAATTTGACCTTGTCTTAAATATCTCGCTGCTTTCAGTGCCCAGTCTTGTTTGGCTTCATGTTGCTGTAACAAGTGACAAAGGTTCCAGCACACTTCATGTTGTGCAGATGCTCAGCAAAAAGATTCACTGCTCCAGAGACCTTATCCTCTAGGTGGAACTGAACAGTTCATTCGCTTCAGTGAGGTACAGTGAGACCCTGCCTTGGTGCTCTGCCGAACTTGCTAGTGTGACGGGCTATCAGCATATCTGTTTAAATGTATTAGTTCCCTAACCAGAATGTTGTTTATATTGTAAACTTTCTGTACAACGAGAGAGGACAGAGAACATTTCAGAGGGCATATTTTTCTCTTTTCCACACACTCTATTATATTTTTTTCTTTCCTTGAGCATCACAAGGAAACATGTCTCCTCTGAGATATGTGCAACTGCCAAACAAATTTAACGTATCCACATAAACAGAGGCATAGAAATATTCAAGAAGGTTGTCTTATGGCTAAAAATAAACATGGATATTCTTTCACTATCAGCAGACATTCTGTTAAAAAAGGAGTACATTTTCTAGCTTACTATTCATGTGAATGTTTTTTTCTTTTTCTAGAAAATGTATTGGGTGAGAAGAAATATGGTCATTTTATGTCTTTCCGTAATATTTGAAATATACCATTTATCTGTGACCACCTTCTGAATTGCCTTTATGTAGGTTGTCACAAAAGACACAACTGGCTTTAATCTAGGAAGACTCCCCAGGAAAGGCACGTCAGCTTTCTCTTGAAGTACCCCCTTTGTTGGTCACTGTGTTCCCATGGGCAAATGTAGCTCTCATCAAACCAACTCTATACATCCAGCTGAGCTCTGGAAAAGTACTTGGATATTGATGCTTGTGTTCATGCTGCTGCCTGCGCCTTTATGTGCCATTCTTCTTTTCTGCTTAATTTCTTGTTCTTCCTAGATATCGTTTTGCCTTCTTATTTTATAAGAGGCAGCTTAGTCAGCCAAAACCTCCTCCTCCACAACACTACTTAGCCAAAGCCTGAAGCTGGCTGATAAGTTGGAGGGGCTGATCAGTCTTTGTGCTTTGCCTTGAATAAGGGTAACTGCTCACCTGCAGCTGCACGAGGAGTCGCTGCAGCAGAAGCTGCGCTTTCTGCTTTAGCTGTGGTTTATCTCCATTTCAGGTCTCTGTCCTTCCGTAAGAAAGCAGGAGATGGAGCCCCAGCCCATCCCAACTGCTGCTATCACATCTCCCCCGTCATTTTTTCCAGTATCACCCAAAACGTGCCAGCATAGGTTCTTCTCATAAAACCACTATAAATAAGGGTAAAATAGCTAAGAAAAAAACTCTCTCGTAATGCTTTATGTTTCAAATGCTTTGCCTGTCCACTTCCTTTTTTTCAGCATGTTTAACAAAAGTTAAGCAAAAGGTTGACACCCCAAAGTTGGTTAGTGTAGTGCAGTGACAAAGGCTGTGTGTCTGTCTTTAACACTGTGGGATCATTCTCCTGACTGAAATATCCATGGACTCATTTCTTCTCAGTTAAAGCTCATGCTTGTTATAATCCACTTGATGAACGTGCAGTAGCGGATGTGCCAGAGCAAACTTCATTCAAGAGGCAGGATAATCTCCCTCACTTGAAAATCTGGACCAGTGCCTGTAAGGTAGATTTGTGGCACCTATCAGACCTCAAAGAGCAGCAAGAAATGTAGCCTCCAAAAGGATTATTAAATATCTGTGCATTACAATGGGTAATTGAAACGAATAGCATACTTGGCTTGCTGATAAGGACTTGTTTAACATTTATATAGTTCACATCAGAGGCCTCTGGGTTCACTGGCTCTCCCTTTCTCTCCTTCTCTTCCTGCATTTAATGCTCTTTGGGTGTCGACACAGATCTCTTAAACAACATCAGTGTTCTCCCAGTTTAAAGCATAGAGCAAAATAAACTGGCAAAAAATCAATAGGCTGCATTTAGTGAAGCTAATAGGACTTGCATGAGGCATTGTAGCTCTTCAAGCCACTTAAATTACATGAGACAGCGCTCCCTGGAAGAGAAAAAACACTTTTCTCTTCTCTTCTTAAATCACTGCTTCTGACCAGCTGAAAGGACTTAATTGTATTTTGAAACGCCAGGAGGAGCCCAGCTTTCTCAGCTCCGGCTGCGCTGCTTCCAGCTGCTCCGGGTGTCCTGAGTGGGGGCACCCGTGGTGGGGCGAGCACCCTCTCTGGCTGGAGCTCACCCTCAGGCCAGAGCTACCTGTCGCTGCTTGCTCGTGCCTAACCGAACAGCAGAGACCTGGCAACACAGGGCTGAGCCCTTCAGCAGAGAAGGGCTGTTTCCCCGCAGTAAAATGCCGCTGGCTGCAATGGCTTCGTCCTCCCCAGAGATAAGGCTGTGGTAGCTCCTTCAGGGAGGGCAGGTCAGGCCCTGCGTGCAGGCAGGGCAGCTCGACGCACATCTCTGGTCAAGGCAATCTCAGGTTCTCCCTGTAGCCTAAAACCTGCCACCTCCTCGCTGGGAATTTATTTCCTATTAGTTTCTTTAACTTCCCTAACGTGAGATAAGAACGCACCTTTTCCGAGTGAAAATTCACCAACTGTAATTCTCAGCACAGCGCTAGCAGTTTGATAGACCAGGCTATTTGTTAAACATCCATTTTAGAAGCAATTGTCAGTCATTGTGAGAGCAGTCATCAATCAAAAATTGCAGGAGCAACCATGGTGAGGGGCGTACAGTGCTCCAGCTCACACCTAATTCCGGAGAGCTTCCACCACTGTACGTTTTTTCCTGTTAGGGGAAAAGTTGTTCCTTCCTCCCATTCCTCCTCTCAGAATAGTTCAGCCATACTGCAAAGGTGGTTGCTTATTTATGGGAATTTGGGTGATGTTACCTGAGAACATACCGTTCAAATAAGCAAAACCATCTTAGTAGTAATTTAATAGTCAGTAAAGATTGCACATAAATTGTGGTTATTTTGCTGGACTGTTTTTTTTTTTTTTAAATGTGTGTAAATTTTGTTTTGTTGGACCTCTGATTTTACAGCGTAAGTAATTTACCTTAAAAAATCCTTACTGGGTTTAGTTACTGGTTTGAACTGATACTGGCTGTGCTGTGGCTAGGTGGAAATTTCTTCTCTGTGGAATCACCATTTACTTTTATGGGCTGCGTAAAAGAAATCTGAGTTGGCGTCAGACAGAGGGACCCTCCTGTGCCCCTGCATCCTCCGTGGGGTCCCCAGGTCTCCCTCAATGACAGCTTTGTTTTGCTGCCAAAGGTAGGTGAAGAGGAACTGCTTGGTTGCTCTGAAGCATTAAGATAAATGGCTTGACACTGATTTCATCCTGGCAGAGAAATTCCAGAGTCAGGAACTCTGGAACGTTAGGAATGATGGAGATTATTGCTAATAAACAAAGGCGGTAGTTTAACGCTGCTGATCTGCGCAGCCATAGTTCACACCAGGGGGATTGTGTCTCTCTCCCGCTGACACCTTTCCCACCAGTTCATGTGAGTGGAGCTTCTCCTTGTTTGGTCAGGATAAACAACATCAGAATCTGGTCCGCTGTCCTCTGCATCTTAATAAAACCCTACCTTAGTGCTAAATGAGGTGCATGTATGAAAAGCTGAGTACCAGCCCCTCTGAATGCAGCAATTGCAACGACACTGAGAACATCTCTCAATTCATTCTTTAGAGTCACAGCTCAGAAGCTACCTTTAATAACCAATGCTTCAAGACCAGTCACCCAAATAAATTAATGGAATAGTTTAGAGGAGCCACTACAAGGCATCTTGCCAAGACATATATGCTTTTTTATCAGTGAAATTGGCAAGAAAGTAACTTTCAGGCTTAAGATTTTCAATTCCAGCCTGTATGAAAAAATAAATTGATTTTCACCAACTGAAGATACTTACTCTTGAGGATTTAACGTTTCTGTACAAGTGAATATATGTGAACACACATACACACACTCTCACACTCGTACTCCAGACTGCACATTAAACCCGGCATTTTTCAGAGAGACACAGCATCCTTTGCAAGATATGAAGGGTTTCTGGCATGATTTATAATGAATACTAGCTGCTGTTCCTAAATTAATTGATCTGTGTTTATTCCTGTAACTCAATCTGCATTGCCAGGGAATAAATAGCTTCTCAAAAGTTCTTTTCATTAAGTCAAAATCTGCCAGTACAGTTGGTAAAACTCTCTCTTCTGCTTCCCATTTGCCATAGCTGGTTCGCTCAGCTGCACAGGCAAAAACTTCTGTGGGAGCAAGATCGCTTACGGTGGGTCTGCCTCAGAGATACGTTTTGGCTTGTTTCAAGAGGGAACTTCTGCAGTGTCTTCGGTGAGCTCTGCATGAGCCCTCAGTCGGCCTGACCATGGGCAGAAAACTGGTTAGCCCTTTGGGAACCATCTCAGGGAACGTTGCCTTTCTCTTCCTCCCCTTTCACGTTGCTCCCTAAGCTCAGCTCCGGGATCGCGCTCTCCTCCCGCGGCCCCGGTTCTTGCTTCGTCAGACCTGCCGGGCGTCGGGAGGGCCACAGACCCCGACAAGGTTCAGCGAAGGACAGCGATGGCCACAGCTGCCAGTCACAGGCGAAGGGGGTTGCTGGGCCCAGGCCACGGCTTGGGGGGTCATTGTATGTGGTTTGTAGCTTCTTTAACACGGAGATGTGGAGGGGGGAGTGAGTTCCAAATGCGAGGGGAGCGGCTTTGGGGAACAGTCATACAAGGGCCGAGGGAGCAATCTGGGCTAAGTCCTAGTGCATAATCCACAGGATAGGTGAGATCCTCGTTAGGATGCTGCCGTCAGCCTTCTGTCCCAGCAGTGACAGTCTGTCCAGCACACTGCAGGACTGCTTGACCTCCGGATCTCCAGGAGCTTTTCAAGAGCAGCGGTCGCACAGCAGCGTGCAGCCTGTCTGGGGCCGTCTCTCTGCTGATAACCCCCTTTTCAG
Source organism: Elanus axillaris (assembly GCA_026212715.1). Taxonomy (NCBI): domain Eukaryota; kingdom Metazoa; phylum Chordata; class Aves; order Accipitriformes; family Accipitridae; genus Elanus; species Elanus axillaris. The sequence continues at coordinate 1,037,696 of JANZLQ010000022.1, read as the reverse complement.
CAGAGCAGAGGAAGGTGACGTGAAGCCCTGTGCACTTCGCTGTTCCTTCAGTCCCACCCATCGGGAGGGAGAGCAGATCCTCAGCAGACACCCGAGGTGCCCGTTGCTCTGTCCCCCACAGCCTTGTGCTGTTTGACAGGTGCCCCCGTGAAGGTGGTGCTGGCACAGCAGCCGTACCGAAACCACCGCGGGATTTCCCCAGTCATTTGACAAAGACCACGCTGAGGGGTGGGAGAAATTCTGGCTCTTCTGTGTTTCTCTGTATGTGAAGGACAAGTGAACATAGCATCCCACACGAGCGCTCTCACTGCTCCAGTAACCGAAACACTTGTCAGAAGGGACATCCTGGAGAATTCATCTCCAAACACAATAATAATAAAGAAGAAAAAGGAAAATGCACTGCATCAATAAACCCTGCCAAATGCCTGTTAGAAGCCTGAAGAATGATTCTGATGGATAATGATATGAAACAATAAATATACCGTGTCCTTGATGATTTTTATAAAGACCATTTCCTTTTATTCCCATATAAAACTCTTATTGGAAAGAGTAGTTAAAACACAACAGTAAAAGTCTGTCTTTTCCTGATAGCTGTTCCAGGTTTATATTGCTTTTGGAAGGTAACGCAATGCATCTGACCGTGCCAAAGACAAAAACTGCATGCACCAGCTCCACTGCAGAAAGCAAACTAACCAGCAGCAACCTGCTATTCTATGCAACATTTTCATTTCCCAGAATTAATTAAAGATCAAACCAAATGAAATCCTCCACGTTTCTTTACCAATCTGTGTTGCTGCCTGTCAAAGTAAGCATGGAGATTTGGAAGGTATAGTGGCTCCTTAACCAAGTCCTAGCCAAGAAAATTTGCAGGAGAGTGCCGCTGTTTCTTGTTATTAAAATTCAGCACGTCAGCTTCCTTTAATGAGTCTTGGCAATTAAACAGCTGATAGCCTAGTCTAGCTGCCTTTACACTGTGCCTATTCAAATTACCGCAGTATTCTAGGCACAACCTGCTTTTTAAAGCATGAACTATGTTTGTCAAACTTTGGCCCATGTATTTCCTTCCGAATTTGGGTGACCGGAGGGGGAAGGACTATTCCCCAGCGCTGCGGGGGGAGGCAGTCCCGTCCCTGCAGCCAAAGGCTCCGATCTGCCGGTGCCCAGGGAGAGCCTGGGCATCGGTCGAGTGCTGCAGCGCTGGACCCCGAGCGTGCGGCAGCCAGGCCTGAGCTCTGACCGGGGAGCGGGGCTGGGGCCCTGCACCGCATGCAGAGGTAACTCCAAACCTTTCCTTGAAAGATGGCTTTTTGAGTTCATCCTTGAATCTAAGTTCTTCTCCAAGCCAGGATGATCGTTCCCGAGATTAATGGCTCCTCATTTCTATTCCTTTATTCTCTCATTCTTTTTTTTTTTTTTAAGAGTGTGTTTTTACAGGCCAGCTGTGGTTTTAAGGGTCTTTTTAAGTTTCTTAGTTTCTTTCCATTTTTGAAGCAATAGTGAAATATGAATGCTCTTAGCACCCTTCTCTGCAGTGTTGGCTAACTTCTGAAATTAATTACGCTTTAAAGAGAAGAAATTAATGTAATTTGATTCTGATGCATTGGTGGTGGTACCTTGCACTGGGTTTCAGAGGTTAATAAAATGTGACTGCATTAATGTGAATACCTGAAGGACAAGAAAGATATTTCAGCTGTAAAAAATACCGGTCAGGGAGTGCCCTTTGCAACATCTGACCAGCTTTAGGTTTCATTTGTTCTTTTCTCTGTCCCTGAAGGCTGGCTGGGTCAACCCCGAGGGCTCTGTGGAGCTGTTCTGGCAGAGAGAAGGAAGGAGCTGCAATGGGTGAGATGTGGAAATAGGGAAGATACTTTAGGGATTTTTCTCTAGGCCTTTAATATAAGAGACATCTGTCCTGTTGTGCCTAATAAGTGCTTTGGTTTAGGGTATTGGAGCTGATATTGGGTACAGTCTCTGAAGCTGTAAAATCAATATAATTTTGTAATTGTGACTTTAATTAGCAATGGAGAGAGGGGAAATTAGCCATGATGCGAATCTAGGTAACCTAAACTGACAGGGGTCAAAGTCTTGACAGGGATGCGAGACTGAAACAACCTGCTTATAAGGAGAAGCAGTGGTGGCTTAGGAGGCTTTTTGTCCTTGATTCTTTGTTCTCAGCCCCGTTGGCCTGAGAGCGTTGCATCTCTGCCTGGAAGGTAGAAAGCCTCTGCCTGGTCTCACCTTGAAGAAGGTCATAGTAGCTCCATCCTTCACTGCTCCATACTCTATTTTTGTCTGCTTTGCCAAGTCATCTGCTGAGTCGATGGGGGATTCCATCCTCTCCACCGTCAGGAAGGCGGCAAGGTTGGCCGTGTAGGACGAGATGATAATTAGGGTGAAGAACCACCATATGCCACCAATGATCCGTGTAGACAGTGCTTTGGGCATCAGCTCAGAACCTGGGATGGGAGAGGGAGAAGGGGGGAAGGGGAAACAAAGAGAAGGGACCCATTTTATATATACATCTACACATTGTATACATATATATATATATAAGGATTAGTTTTCACTATCAAAACTGTAACAGCTACACAATTAAAAAGCAAACTGGTTTTGAGGCAAATTATCCAGACATCTTGCATGCAAGGAAATCAGTGGGTTTTTTGTAGCATTTGCAGAAAAACCCTCTCCCTTTATTGCTGACCTTGGGTACAGTGCACAATTTACAGGAAACATTCAAACTGAAGTAATTAACTAGGCTGCTTTTATGAGATTTAAATAGCAAGCTATTTATGAACTTTTATGAGTGTTTTGTTCTGCCATTTAAAAAGTGCTTTGCTTTTATATGGATTACTTTTCAAAGGACTCACTCTAGGGAGTGTGTTCAAATACACAAGGTTTAAAAAAAAAAAATCAAACAGTGAGAGAAAGGAGCTATCAGGGTCCAGTACTTTGAATACCAGTTAGAAGTAGGGAAGCAGGAGATGTTACAGCATAAGAGGTGTAACAGGCCTGGAATGACTTTTATTGAGCAGACACGAAGGACTAAATGGGTAGTGCTATTTTTATAATTGCCCAAGACACCTTTTAAAGCCAGGAAAGAGCTTTGGGTTTGAAACAACTGCATTCAGGGGATCTATCCAACCTGGAATTTGCAACAAAGGTTGGGCTTTGCAAAGCAATTTTAAGCAGTGTGGCATCAAAGCATAGCATGGAGTGTAGCTTTTCTCCTATCTGAGCGCAGCAAGGAGGCACCGGGAAGCAGAGGAGCCTTGGATATTGAGGACTGCTTTGGTTCTTCTCAAGATCCTGCTTCTTTCCATTCCATCTCTTGCCCTTTGATGCATCGGGCAGTGTGACATCAGTCTAGCTTTGAAATATTTTTCTTCTTAGATGCAGAATAGAGTTAAAAAGAATACAGCTCTTTTAATTTATCAGCATCTGATAAGAGGATGATTCATCCTGCTAAACCGTCTTGCTGGGAACTGTCACTGTCCATCAGGACAGCTGAGATCTGGGAAGAACATTACACACTGCAGCAGTGGCAGCAGGAGGAGCGCAGAGCAGTAGCACTATGTGTGCCACCAAGCCAGTGCTGTGGTTCTTTTGCTCTCTGGGTATAACTACTGATATATGGTAAATTAAAGTGTGACAAATGTTTGACATTTTCCACTTACTTCTATTCCTGGATTTTCTGCAATTAGATCACAGCTGAATTTCGTTCCTTATTCAGAGCTGCTCACAAGCTCCCCTTCTGCTGTCTTCCTAACAGATTTACTCTGTTCATTCCATCTATAAATATCCTATTTGCTCTATTCCATCCATATATATGAATGTAATCCCATCCATATCCCATTTCTAAGGTCCCTGCTATTGTGGTATTTTACGGCAGTAACAATGAAAACGTTCAGTCTCGCACGCAGCGGGTGCCAGGCAGAGCTGCCTGGAGGATCTCCTCACCATCCTCTGCCCCAGAAGCTTTTGCCCTGTGCTAGAGGGAGTTTCAGGCCATTTCACAACGTGCAGAATGACCAGATGAGGATGAAAATGGAGACAGACCAGAGGGCAAGATGCCTTGTCTTCTGTAGAAGTTGATTTAGAACAGAACGAGCTAGGACAGAGATCCTGAAATTAAACGAATTGCTTGAATTAACAGAAGTAAGAATTTACAGAATCTGTGGGGTGCTGCTGAGTTTGGTGAATTAAACAGCTGAGGGAGACCAAGGCAGTGCTCCTGCTTGGGGCACGGTGGGTGGGTGCTCCTCTGTGCCCACCCAGCAGCAGCACACGGGCGAACACGCCACCGCTCCATCATCGAGCTGCGTGCTTCCAGATGGCAGACTCAGGAGCTGCTCCTTCTGACACCTGCCAGAACGTTCATGCTTCATTAATAGTAATTATTGTTATTCAGTGGCACGTGTGTGCCGGCAGCCAGCTGCAGCTTGTGGGGCTCTGCCTTACGGGGCGAGCAGTGAATCTGTCCCCAGAGCTGCAGGGTGAGCTGTTGGGACGGGGGCTTTGACCCGCAAAAGGCAGAAAGTGCAAATAGAGGCAGATGTCAAAAAAAAAAAAAAGACTGAAAAGCTCTGGCCTGCTCTGACTCAGAAGAAATTGGATGGCTTTCTTGGCGTAAGAGCCTTGGACCTTTTCCTGGTGCCCCAGACAGGGCTCGGCCCTGGCACGTGTCCCCCTCCGTTTCTCCATCCCTGCTGTGCAGGTGAACCGGCACGGCTCAGGGGTGTCTGTGTGGAGATGAAGTTCAAAGCGAGTGAATAACAACAAACGCGGTCGCCAAGAGCTCCTGAACTGCAGAGCACAGCCAGTTCCCCCTGACGAGATTATTGTCTCATTAGTCCTTTGCTGGCCTTGGCCCCAGCCAGAGGCCGCCTGCCATGCACACAGCTCCCCAGGGAGCAGCTCCCTTAGGCACATCTCCATCGGGAGCAGCAGGGGCCGAGCGCTTCCCAGCACAGCGGGTCCCAGGAGGTGCCGGAGGAGAGCTGTCTCCCCTCTCCCACGCCTCACCGCCTTTCAGTGGGGAGCTGGGAGCCGGGGCTGACAAGCGCTTCTGTGCCTGTTCAGATGTTTTATCTTGTTCCTGTTGCAAACAAAATAAATTTTAAATTTAAAAAGCCGTGACAAAAGGCCTGTGCTGGAGAACCGGTGGGAGGGTGTGTAGGCAGGGAGGCACCGCCGTACCTTGCTGCATCAGCGCTCCCATCCCAAACCAGAAGCTGTTCAATAGGGTGAAGTTATTCTCCACGATGTCTGATCCTGGGTTGCAGGGATGAGCATCGTACCACTCATATGGGCTGAACCTACGGCGGCACATGGAAAGCGAGAGCTTGTTAGTCGGGATGTGGCATGACAAGACCCTAAAGGAACAGGAAAAAAAGAGTCTTAATATATCTTGTGGTGCTGTGCAGGGCCTGCTGACCCCTTTGGTTGTACGGCTTATTAAAGAAAAAGACAAATTCAGCCAAGATTTTCCGAAGTGAGCAGCATGGCTGTAAGCCCTGTGTCCTCCATTGCAGAGAGCAAGGAAACCTGGGAATCCAGGTCCGTCCAGGGTATCTCAGGTTGCTTCCTGAAAGCCTTCGGTCACTTCGGATCATCTCTGCGATACTACATCACATGACAGCAACTGGAGCACACAACTATGGGATGGGATGCAGTGCAGACATATGACTTCTAGTATGTAACAGTTCCAAAAATGTGGAGAAAAATGGCATTTCTGGATTGACTGAGGAGAGATGCTGCAGCGATTCTGCAGTGGTAGCTGGGACAAACTGTGGTATTTCAGGGAACTCTCGCTTTAGTGCACATGGGAATCGGGGTGGGATTTAGCTAAGTGTGAAGCAGAACTTTCCACTGTGCTTCCAAGCAGGAATCCTGCACGGTCAGGGCAACAGCACAACAGCGGAAATTGGTGTAGGTTCGCTGTGGACTGCTGTGATGCTCGGCCCCATTGCAGGTGGTAGGAGAGCACTTGTTCCCTGTGGGGGCATATTTCCATGGACAGCCCTGTAGTTCTTGAGCAACACCGAGGGAATTTTCTGTGATCATCTCTGTGCAAATCCTGCCTAGGATTGGCAGGCAAGCACCACTGTGAGTGTAGCTCTTTCAGCCAGGATCCGGGGAGGATGCTTAAGAGGAGAGACATTAATATCTTTAGAGCTGTTTATTTGCATTTTCTAAGAGTCCCAAATTCTGCAGAGATTAAATTAAAAACATAATTGGTATAACTGCTTTTGAACCAGGCATTAATTATCATCTCCACCTCCTTCTGAAATCCCTGTAGCTCCACAACAGCCCTTTCTCGAAGCCCACCCCCCAGTTTGTGTTAGGGGATATTTCTCTGTGTAATTCTCTGCCAGACGCACTGCTACCCAAGGAGGTGTCTTGTTCCTTAACTTCATGGGCCCCCTCAGTCAGACAGTTGGATGTATTTGGAGAAAAGAGCCACAACTCTCTCCCAGGTGCCCCTCCTGGCACAAAAAACTCTCCCAAGAAAACACCTACCCCAGCCTCTGCTCTGCACGGTCGTGCTGTGAGAGTCCCCTTGGAGCCTGTCACGCGGGAACGTTCCGTGAACACGGAGCTGCGGTCTCCGGGCACGTGAACCGCGCAGGACAAAGCACAGGAGGGTGTCTGTGGGGAAGACCCCATCACGGGGGATTGACTAGGTGCAACACACAGGACTTGTTGTGGTTTTATAAAAGTTCATCCTGGGTACATCTGTCCCACTTCTTGCTTCTCTTTTCCACATGCAAGATACAGGTTTGCAGAGTGCAGACCCAGAGGCCTTGCTCAGGCTGCACCCTGACAATCCTGCTCATTCGTGCAGGTAACAGCCAGGCCGTTCTTACTGCCCACCTCCCTCTGCTTTTTTAAATAAGAGAAAATCAGAAAGGAAAACAAGAATCAGGCTGAATTCAGACCTGGCTTTACATGCTGGCTATTCCTTGAAACTTGCTGTAAATTTATGCCAGAGGTGTATAAAGGATGGTGTCTAAGCCCTTTCTGTCGAAAAAAGCCAGAGTTCAAGAATTAGATGAAAACTTTCTTGGGCTGCCATTGAAAGAACATGAAACAGAAAAGGAATTGGTAAGATCAAATGAGCCTGACAAGATGACACACTGAAGAACTTCAAGGTCTCTGAGTGAAAACCTACTGGTGCTGCTCAAATTACAGAGAAATATTCAGAAAACTGCAAAGCAGCGACAGAATCTTCAGTGCTTGAAAAGCGTGTGGGACCATTAGTGGAAACAGAGGGGTAATGAAGGAAGGAGCGAGTGGAGCTCATTGACCCCATGCAGCTGGAGCCATAATAAATGGGGGCTGCTCAGGATTCACCGTGGGTTGGCTTCCCTCTTCCTCAGGTGCAGAATGGGGTCTGAGAAATATTTCATCAAAACCTATGATTATTTTCTTGTCTCTTCTTGGCTTTTTTGGCAGGGAAGTGGGAGCATTTCAAAGAAGTTTTAAAGATCTAACACAAAATACTTTTGAGCCTAAATTGCATCTCCAGAGAAATTTCTTATGGATGACCCAGTCCTCATTGCAATTAAGATGAATATTAAACCCACCCGCCCCATTGTGCACCCAAAGGTGATTAGCTGTAATTTGAAGGCCGTGTGAGTCTGAGGGTGGGTGACAATTCAAATCAGCCAGCTGCACAGCCCACTTGCAACCTCGCACCAGAGTCACCAGACAAATTAACCCCATGAAGCCTTACAAATTGCTAGTGTTTATGGCTCTTTGGGGGCTGGGGTGGTTAGGAGCAGAGGCTCCATCAATAACTAAGAAAGACTGATTAAAAGGGGAGGTGGATCAAATATGTCCTTTGCCTGCCTCTAAATAGTCCCTAAGTTGGTTTTAAGTGGCATTGACCTATGATTATAGCATCAGCAGAGGACTCTGGTGCCTAGTTCAGGAGACTCATGTCTCTGAATTAAGGCTTTGCTATTTTGACTGTGGTTTTCTCCCGAGAATTAATTTTAGAGGCCTTGCTGGGGTCAAAAGCAGATATTGTTTCTATTACTTCTGAATGCAGTAAATATTTTCCCCATGACATCTCTTGCTTTCCATCTCTATGTGTTAAAAGATTATTCCTGCAGAACCTTAATTACACTGAATACTTGGTGTTCTTCAAGAGAGAATAGGAAGACAGAAGAAATGTCAGGAGCAAAACATGTGAAAAAGAAACTGTAATTGCAATATTTTATAGGTTCAATTTCAGCCAAAGAATAGCCTGGTAGGGAAAAACTGTTGTATTACATCATAACTGCTATGATGTAGAGAGACTGTGAGGCTCATTTCAGAAGAGGAACAGACACTAAATCACAGTATTTTAGGTTTTCACCCCTCAACGCCACCCACAAAGCCCAGCACAGCAAGTGGTTCAGACCCTCTTGTGTTCATCATGCCAGGGCAGTCACCAGAGGGGTGTCAAAACAGACGCTCTGAGTGCGACTGCCGTGTGTTTGGGCACAGGCTGGGGGTCTGAGTTAGCGGAGGCCCACACCTCGCTGGGCAGCGAGAGCCCTCCAAGCGCTGGCAGGGCAGGAGGGGTTATCGGGCTGGTACCTGGTTGGGGTCCCTGGGCGCCTGACTCGGTGGGTTGGGGCCAGCACTGTGCTGCTGATGGCAGGTTGGGCCGCCCTGGGTGCCCGAGGCTGGGCAGCCCCGCTGCTCTCTGAACAGAGCATCTGGATTTTCCTGTTCGTACACAGCGGCGTCTAAGGTGTTTTCAGACTGGGGTCTGTCCTAGCATTTCCTTCAGCCTTTCCTCAGTATTTACTGCAATGAATTTCATGTACAGTTACAATTTGCACATTGAACGTGCTTTGAAAGTGGGATCGGGACAATTTGGGATGGATTTGGCCATCACAGGAGTTTGGAAAAATAAGCTCATAAACGTAAATTGTATTTGAATTGTCATTCTAAGCTGCACAAGTAGTCTAATACTCTATGACATTAAAGCCAAAGATGTTGTGGCAGCAGAGCCCATCTAGCTGTGTTCTGCATGGCTAACAGAGACATAAAGTGAAGGAGTTCTATCAGTCATCCCAATATTTTTCCTTTTCATAATTACCTTGGGTTCATTTTCCCAGATAGGCATCTTTTCCTGCTGAGAGCATCTGGTTCTCTCTCTGACACAAAGCAAAACCGCTGAGGACCTCATCCTGCCCCGCTGGAGGCCCCGACGGTCTTCCCAAGGGTGTCAGCTGGGGCAGGACAAAGCCGGCCGCAGTGTTTTGCCAAACTGTCCCGCGCTGTGTGTGGCCCCGGCCGCTGCCTGCCTCCGGCCGGGGGTCTGCAGGGCAGAGCCGGCAGGAAGGTGGAGCGACGTGTTAATGGCAATGCCACTCTTGTCCTCTTCTAAAATAGCGTAGTAGTAACAAGTGCTACCATTTCTCTGCGCTACACCACCTTCTTGCCGAAATCAACTGTTAGGCTGTTTTTATGAGTTGCTGCTTTTACTGCAGTGCTGCTACAAGAGCTCAGGCCTGGGCTCCCAGCAGGCGCTGTGCAAACAGCCTGCAAAGCTGTCCGTGCTCAGGCAGCTCCTGTGGACCTCGGGAAGTGCCTGGAAACCCAGTGGATGGCCGTTTGATTGAGATGTATTGAAAAGACTAGGGAGGAGAACGGTTGCAGTTAAAATCTTACGTGGAGGGCCTTCTAAGAGTGTCCTCTAAGAGCGAAGCACAACCTCTCTGGCTCTGCACCTCTGCAGAGGAAGGATCAGACTATGTAGCTGCTTCGCCATCCCAGATGGTTTGGAGCAGTAACGCTGCCTGCTAAGCTGAGTTTACTTTGACAACTGCTGTTATGTGTAATTAGGGTATTACATAGTAAACTCAAGAAATCATCTCTAAATGCCTCCACGGACCTGAGGGATGTTGAAAATTGCAGATTTGTTGTAACAGGAGGGTTAGTGGATTCTGGTTGCTGCAGTTTCATATTTAATCTTTACTTTGACTGTCTGATTGATGTCAGTGGATTAGGTAGAAGCTGGTTTCTGAAGGATGCTCTGACGAAAGTAGAGCACAGCAGCCTTTGGGGGAAGGGGGTCTGCACAGAGCCCCAGCCCAAGGTGTGGAGTCAGCAGGGAGGTTTCTGAAGGCACCACTGGCATAGCTTGAACTGGAAGAAATAAGACACGAGTGTCTAATGGCAGATTCTGCTTCTTCCCCGGGCATGGTGTTTACACAAAATATTTAAACATCCCGCAAGGTCTGTGTGTGGCCAGGGAGGGCGGCTGCCTGGCAGGAGGGAGGCAAGTGCTTCGTTTTGGTTTGAAAAGGTGGAATCATATATTGAGAACAGCCCTGGACTGTGCATCTCATCAAAGACTCTGTGAAATTAATAACACATGCAAATATATGCAAATTCCGCTGCTTTTAAATATAGAGGTTTTAAACATGCTAATTAGATGCATATTAATTTTGTAAACAGACACATTGTCTGATCCGTAGCAACGGGTTCTCCGTTCTTTTGATATATGGAAGGGTTTGTGGGAGCTTTGCTGGTGGAGAATTCAGAGACAGGAACTGAAAATGGTCCAGGACACAGCGGAGAGGCTGGGCTTGTTCCTGGAGAAGGTGGGTGAGAAGTGACCTAACAGGAGCATGAACGGCGAGCGATACAGAGCAGGAAGATTACCCTTCATTATACCAGGGAGGTGCTGATGAAATGGAAAGGCAACAAAATTTCTAAAGTCATAAAAGTGCATTTTAAAATTCTTTTGTACTGGAAGTCTATTACATCTGTGGAACTGCCTGCCCTGATATGGCAGAAGAGGCTTATAGGTTTACGTTAATAAAGCAAACAAACGCAAGCACATTTAGTATGGTAAAGCAGTACAAAGGATATAAAGCAGACTCTAGCTAGCGAAGAAGGAAACAGATTTCCCCTGTGGATAACTGATCTTTGATTTTCACTATGGGGTTTGCATTGCCTCTACAACCCCCTGAGATACAGGCCCGAAAGAGAACAGGGCACAGGAATCTGGCAGTTGGGAGCAGCCCCATGCCAAGAGACCAGCCTGCCTTTGGGTAATGGACCAAAAGTAATTTCATTAATGACACGGGTTTAATGCTGCGGCTCCCACTGGGTGGTTGGATCCCTGCGACACACCAGGCAGCAATGCGGATCTGAGCGTGGGGAGGGTGTCCTGTCGCATGGCAGTGGATGTGGCATGACGGCAGGTGAGTGGGGTGGCACCGGCGTCCCCTTACCTGGCTATGACAAACAGCACGCAGCTGACCCCCAGGTAGGCGAGGAGGATGTACATCCAAATGTCAGGAGACAGGGGGTTGAGGAAGGAGAACACGCTGGGGTTGGTCCCGTTGGGCTTGCGGTACAAGATGCTGACCCCCAGGGTCATAAAGGGCTTGGAGAAGTCTATCGCTTTCTCCCGAACATGGGTGATGGTGAGAGGAGCAACGGCCAGATCAGCTTTCTGCGTGCAGCACCGAGGGAGAGAGAGAGAAGCCATTAGAAACCGAGGCCTTTCCATCCCCTTAGGGACACCCACAGCAGTCACACTGCACTAATGGGCCAAAACCCCCCCCAAAGCACAGCCCTGGGGTTCCCCCCTCCCTTTGCGCATGGGGTACCTCTGCTCTGTGCCTCTGCCAGAGCCAGGCTGGACCTCCTGTCCCCATCCTGGTGCAGGCAGGGCCCTCTGTGCCTGGCAGAGGCTGGACTCCATGTAACTGCTTCCCTTCAGACCGGCGGTCTCGCCGTACAAGCGAACGCAAAGCTGTCGTCAGAGCTGCACCACGTTGCCGTTGAATGGTGTTTGGGCAATGCTCAGCTCACTAGCTCTTCTCCAAAGCCCTCCAGGTAAAGGGACCAGGGACTGGTCTGTGTGCATCAGGCACAAGAACACCTTGTAAAATATGGCCCAGCTATTACAAATACTTCTTATTACCTAAACAAGACCCCAACACAGATGCAGGGTCTCTGAAACATGCTGGGCAAGATTCTGGAGGTGCTGGTGTGGATGTGTGTACTGTCTTTGAGAAAGTTGTTCCAGATTTAAATTGGTGGACTGGAGAGCAAAAGTGGTCTGTTGTTTGCTAATTACACTCTATGACTTTCCTTGTATAGATTTTTGGTTGATGTTAGCTGGCGAAATACAGTGCAGACAACAGAGAGATGTTACGGCTTCTGCAGGTTTACCCAGATGCAATGGGCTCATTTTGATAGGTTCTTCTAAAACGGTCAGAAAAATGATATTTTACAATGGTATAAAACGTCTGTGATCCTCGCTGTGCTCGCTTCTTGCCGCAGAACTCTACAACAGAGTGTTCGCTGTGTGCAAATCCCCCCGTTTGCAGAGATGATTTGTTTTTGTGGCCTTCCTTTCCGTGTTGCTGCAAGAAGAGAAAGTCGCAGAGGGAGGCCACTCCAGAATGAAGTTGCAGGAAGTAATATTGTAGCAGCATGAGGTAAAAGGTTCAATTTCTTTCCCTTCAGTTGACTTCAGGATGCAACTTGAAAGGCTGGTTCTAAGGAAGCTGTGGCATAGGGTAGGAGCGCTGCTGTTTGGGAATGCTCACAAGCTTCCCTGGCTGGTGGGAGTGAGCAAAACCTCACGCGGTTCCCCTTGCATCTTCTTCCGTGCTTATGGCTGCAAGCCCCACTGAGGAAACGTTTCTGCTAATTCATGGTGGACTTCACAGCCAGTCATGCTGGGACTGTCTGAGCTGCACAAGGAATTTCAGCTGAGCATATTCTTCATCCTGACTTCTTGTATGAATTGTGTTTCTTTCTATTATTTCTGTTACTGAATAATTTCTATGCTAGATTCAGTGAGCAACCACATACAACCCGTTGGCTGAGAGCTGTGTTTATTCCTCTCACTAAACATTCATTCAGGTTCTTAAAAAAAGCTTAAGTAAATACATCCAAGGCTACCTCAATGTCAGCTGCCTTGCTTGGGGTTTGCAAATGACTCTTTTGGTATCATTGACTTCAGAGGAAATGCAAGCACATAAATTACGTTTCTGAAGTTTGCAGTACCTCCCCCTGTGCCAGGTGCCTAGCATACCCGTGCAAGATTTATTTAACATCTGGTTCTGAAGATTAAAATTCTAAATTAACCATGAGTGATAATTACCTAGGATGTAGTGGATTTGTCATTACTTGCAAAACTTTAAATCAATATTAGCTGTCTTGCTAGAGCATGCTTTACTCCAACAGAAACTGTGGGTTCACTGTAGAAAGTGGTGAAGATCTCTCACCTGAGCTGTGGAGGAAGAAGGTCAGACTAATGATCCATTTGACCTTGCAAATCTGTGGTGAAAGTCAGTGGGATATTTTTCAACACAGGAATCTGGGCCTTTTTCTATAAGAAGAGTTTCTGCATAAGCTTTTAGGCATTACATACGTGTGTGTCTGTATGAAAGATGTATCCTCTCCGAAGAGCATAGCTTTAGAGGTCCTGAGCAGAAGAGTTTCAGGAATTCTGTAACAAGGGTAAAAATGATGGTTTGGGTTTTTTTCTAACATGGTTCTTCAGCTGAGCCCTGGTTCGTTCCCTTTCCTTCTCACTTTCCAAATGGAAATATATTGTTAAATCAGCTTGATACAGAAAGTGTTCGTTTCAGTCACTGGCATTTGTCAAAACTTACAGAAAATGGAAACCATATTTTCCCAATGAGCCTTTTTGTGCCAGCTGTGGCTATGGTGACACAGGTGAAAACTGAAGGACAGTGATTTTTAGAAGTGGACCAGTTTGAGATGGTGAACTTCTGCGTCTGAGGAGCAGAGTCTGCATCCTTGGTACTGTCCTGGCGGAGGATGCCTGGCAGGTTTGTAGCTTGGCTGCTCTCCCCACATTGCAGCATACTTGCAAATTTTGGCTTATTGGTCTCCAAAGTCACAAGGCAGAAGTGGCAAAAAGAAATGCAGCGCTTTACCTCCTCCATCACTTCTGTGTGGGTGTCCTGACTCAACAGGGAAAACTGAAGGAGATATTGAAGGATTTGGCTACGGATTTTTCTGAAGGAGGAAACAAATGAGCGGTTCTGTGGTCAGTGCTCCCTAGCAACTGCCTGTCTGAAAGATCCTAAGCCAAATTTGTCAAAATGATATGGCAAGCTAAATAACAGCTAGCAGTTTATGCTTTACCACAGAAGATGGAGAGAAATCTGCATGGATGCCCAAGGATCAAAATGCTTTTAGTGCAGAAATAAAATTTTACTGTGTCATTTTAGCAGCTCCTGTGATTTGATCACAGCCCCACGTCCTTGGCAGTAAATGTCACACACAGGCAGAATGGAGCATGTATTAGGGAGCCCAGTCTGGTGTGGTGTCCTGAGCTATTAAAGGCAATGCAGGGCTGTACTTCGATATCCTTTTTATCAATGCAGATTTTTCTGAAGGTGGCCTCTAATTAAGGGTTTGCTGACTGAGAGAATCTAAATCAAAACCCACCAAGGGTGAAGCTTTCATTTGTCGTGCTCTGACATTACAAACTGGGAAGTCAATTATCAGGCCCTGACTGCTTCCTTCACTCAGCCCCAACTTTTATGCTGTTGCACAGTAAGATGGGTTTTATTAAAAATGAGGAATTATAGCAAGTGCCAGTGGTTGAAAGGCCCTTGTCCAGCAAAACCACTTAAGCACACGCTTCTGTTTTACTGGAGCTTGCACGCCTTCCAAGTCCTATGTATGTTCTTAAGTGTTCTGCTGAATTGAGGCCAAAAAGATGAATTTTGCCAAGGCAGCTGCACACCAAATGCAGACACTTCTCTAACACACCTTGAAGGATTTGGATCTCCTTATTCACCCAGTGTTACAGCATTTTTACTTGGGTGGAACTGATGTGAGTTCACCAAGCGTTCAGTGGACGAAGGATTGTATTCTCTGCAGAGATATTTGGCTTTTATCAGAAAATGCTAAGTCTTATCTTCAAGTTCTCAGTTATCATGGGAATGTGGCCTGTGGGTCAGAACAGCTCTTGCACAGCCACGGTCACTGTGGAAATCCTGTAGCATCCGAACTCCGCCGGAGGAAAACTGTGTGTGATGGCCAGTGACAGCAGAGCCCACAAATAGCATAAGCACCCAGATAAATATTTATTCAAGAAAATAAGCTGCTTCTGTGCTTATTTTGCCAACCTTGAGTTAGGTATTTACATAAACTAATTATGTGTGTGTTGCCTGAGAGACAGGTAAATAGTGCATGTTTTACTTATTTAATTGTTATTCAGGTGTCTGTCTGACAGCATCAACACTTTCATCCCTCAGTCTCTTTTGCCACCACCACTGCCAGTGCTGGGGCTGCAGCGCTCTTCTGCTCCCCCAGCCCTGCTTCAGGTCCCATCTCTGCCCCCATCCCTGCTTTGATTGCTCGGCCGCTGCGCCGTGCTCCTGCACCCTGTCCCCCGTGGGTCTGCTGCACGCTGGCCTCGCTCCCGCGTCCCTCGGCATCTTCCCCTGCAGCAGAGCCAGCGCCCGGACGTCCTTGGGCACAGACATCCTGGAGCACTGGGGGACGACAAGGCACAGCCGAGGCAGCCGGTCTCTCTTGCAGCCCAAGGCTTGGCGGCAGAGGGGCTCCTCCTGCTTCAGCAGGCGTCGGAGCGCGCTGCCCAGAGCCCTGTGCCCACAGCCCTCCCCTCTCGCTGGACTCGGCGTGAGAAGCGATGCTCCAGGAGAGCGAGGTCGTGCCCGGCAGCATCCCAGATGTGCCTTGGCCGGCACCGTGCGCAGGGGGTCAGCGTTAATTGTCTGACTACAGCTCTTAATGGCTGCTCTTACAATTTCAGCCCTAATTTAGGCATAATTTTTGTCAATGAATTTATTTAATATCAGTGGTGAATTAAGAACAGATGTCAGCGGGGAGAACCTAACTGTAAACCGAAGAGGAGAAATGGGAGCCATGAAGCCCTGTTGGGCCTCTTGTAATCTTTTCTTTAAGGAAGTTCTCCAGGGGGGAACTGCCATTAATTCTACCGCGGGGATGTCAAAGGCTGTAGGATCCCGGTGAGAGTGGCCCTATTTTTAGAGACAAGGCCTATCCTCTGAGTTACTGGCAGATGAGCAAGGCAGGGGAGGGAAAGGCAGGTCCAGAGAGAACTGCAGAAGCAAGCAGGGAACTTGGGGCTCGCAACATACGCTTCGGTGTGCTTCAGCCACCTGGATCACTGAATATGACAAATACGAATTCACCCAATTAACGATGCTGAGCACAAAAGGAGAAAGTGCAGCCAGCTGTTTTGGCTTATTTCCTTCTCCTCCCTACTGCTGAGTTCCTACAGTGTCTAAACAAGAAATAGAAGACACTTCATCCAATGGAATTGTTTTTTCCCTATATCCTGGCCTGCTGGCTTCCAAATGAATCCCCAGTTAACAACACTTGAAATAAACATCCACCAGTGCAGGGACATTAATGGGAATGTGGCAATGTGGTGCAATATGTATTTCTGCCAGAATTTACTGTCAATAAATGCCCATTTATTGTGAAAGTGTTAAATCGACTGCCATAAATTGTCTCTAAGGATAGATATTACATCTTCTCTGTAGTAACCATTGGCAGGGATTTCCATTAGAACCCCTATTATTTTTCATACCTTTTTTATTTCCCACATGAAGTTTCAGATTGAGTGGAAATTTGATATGCACTGTCTCAGCAGAAGACAAGTTTTATTTGTGAACAAGTTTGTGCAAAATGTCCAGAACAACTCATTCTGCTGGTTTTATGTGATTCTGCCCACAAACAACAGGGAAGATTTGCAGGCATAATTTTGCCAGACACCTAGAATTTATAAATCAGAATGGATGGGCCACAGTGCACAGTGTAGTTTTTCTTGTATAAATAATAATTTCTATGAATAAACTTCAATAACAATTCACTAGTGTTGAAGGGATAAGATCTGACACTTGCCAGGTTCCCCATTTATTACGGATGCACAGGGCACACAGGAGCTTCTCTGTATCACCTGGGTGCCCCAAACCTCCCCTAATGCCAGTGTTGCGAGCGAGTTCAGCTTTCATGGCTCATCTGATTGAGACTCCTCTGCAGGAGTGGCCAGGGAGAGTGACAATAAACTACTGCAGTGAGTAAAGAGTCTAGTTCTCCAGGGAATGGACTGAACTCCCTCAAAACGGATTTTTTTGTGAGGAAGGACGAGCAGCAGATGAAAGGCAGCAGGGCAGGGCTTTTCACATCTAACGGCACGAGGCTGTCTTCTCCAAATCTGCTACTGGGGACCTGGAAGACAGGGTCATGCTGTGAGCTGCTCTGACTGCTGTTGCTTTTCCTGTTTATGCTTAAGGCCAGACTAGAAACAAAGCAATTTTACAAAGGATCATAGCCTAAGGCATTACTGCCTATGGCCAGGCATGTCTGGATCAGAGAGGACAGGGGAAGGAGTATGAAGCGAGACTCCAAAACAGGCCATGAGAGCTCACCACGCAAACAGCCCATCCTCTGTCACGTGCACTGTGATTTACACCTTTGCGTGGTAGGCGCCATCATCCCTGAAGCACTATAATTATGTACCCACCTGGGCTACCCTGCCTGCCTCCTGTGCCTGGCTCCTCTCTGGCTGTATTTCCCAGTCCAGCAGAAGGCCATCCTGAGTGATGGGCTGGCTGCCCCCTGCTTTTCCCATTTCCTTTTCACTGAATTTCAGCCTTGGATCAGGCTATTCCAGGCACACAGCATCTCCCGCTCCCACAGCTCTCAGACCTTCCGAGTGATAACAATCACCATTTTAGCCTCTTATTTCACCTCACGAGCACCCTCTCCTATGTGTGGGACGTTCAATCCAGCCTGCACATCAGCTCAGCCCACCCGAGCTGGTGCATCACAGCAGTCCTGGGGGGCTCAGTCTCAGATGCACATTGAGTTAAGGGGTCTTCAGCAGTACACAGGCTTTCCGCATAGAGTTAATCCTGGCCTGGGTGTTTGGACCCCACAAAATCCTACCTGCTTTATGCTCCCACCTGAATGATCCCAGTTCTTTTATGAGAAGGAGACACTGAATATGGAGGAAAGCCAGTCCAGATATCAAGCTCGCCGTGTGGGCAGCCCTGTTTTCATCACTACAACTTTGTTTGAATGCTGTCTCCAACACTTTCCCTACGAGGTGTGAAATAAGTTTGAACTTTCCCATTGCAAAGTGCCAATCAGTTGTTCCTTTCCCCACATGATTTGAAGATGCTTTGCTGCTGAGGAAGGGCCCCATCTGGCTGCAGTTTCACTTTTTAATGCTTTACATAAACACTGCTATAAAAAGCAATGACATGCAGATAAAGAAAATAATGGCTTCATATGGAGTTTGGGCAACGGTTATAAATCACTCCAAGGCATGCTCCCAACCAGACCTGTTAGAAAGCAGAGTTCAAACTTCATACTACAGTAAAACTTGCAAGAAGAAGGGATTTGGTCCTTACAACATCTTGCAGGACATTGGAAGTGACATGGCTCAGACTAAATGACGGTCTGGCTTCTATTCCCTGTATCTTATTTCCTGCTTTGGAGTGATTTACTTCTTCAGAGCCCTGCACTACAGATACTCCACGGTGAGAGCCACAGACTCTGCTCCCGGCATCGGGTGCGGGACCGCAGAAGGCTGTGTCCCGGAGCGTACTGCCGAGGATCGCGGCCTGTGCTCTGCGTCTGTCCCTGTCTGTGTCACACGCATCACTCGTAACGGCAAAGCACCAGTCTCTTCTGCTGGGACACTGTCACTTGTCTAACTTAGCAAGGGTGTTGCGTAAGAGACTCTAAAATCTGTATTTTGCACTGTATGGAGTTTTCTGGAAGCTGAAATACAAAGGTAGGTTTGCACAGCTGTGGCATATTCCCCTGTGAGACACAGCCTCTTGTTCCCCCAAGGGCTGTCCTTGCATGCCCTTGCCACACCTCCCGCTCCTCCAGGGTGAGCCATCTAAGGACTCCAGCACTCTTCACAAACTGATTAAGCGTCACTTTGTCCCTATAAGGGACATAATCATTATCATCTGCATTTTACAGATGGAGGAAGTATTGCACAGAAGCAACTTGTCCAATGTCATTTAGGGCAGACAAGCCAAATCCAGAAACACAACCTAGATCCCTGAGCCCCAGCTCCGCAGTCTCACCGCCAGACAATGGTCTGTTATCTGTTCACAGCAAAGCTCATTTACTGAAGTGACTCACCCAGCAAATACATTCTTCTCACATGAACTGTGAGAGCATCACAGCTGCTACGTACGTGGGATTATTTTTGTCTCTTTTCTGCTTAGGCAATGTTTTCAAAATGTAGCCAGGAACTTCAGAGGTGGTCCAAGGGCTGCACCACTTCAGCAGGGTGTTAAGGAGAGGAGAGCTGTGTTACAGCTCTAGGACTGCTTATACTGCTGCCTGCGCAGTGGAGATCATAGATTAATTTTGTCCTGATCTTTTCTTCCAGAGGCTTTTTCTGGGAATCAGAGACTCATAAAACTACTAGCCTTCCTCACCTCCCTAACTCGGCTTCTGGGATCACAGGACGTGCTGGAGGCAAAATATTTAATTAGGAAACCGAGAAACCTCTGGCCACGAGTTGAGGTTTCAGACTAGGTGACTTTTTGGCGGCTGGAAGAGTAAAGCTACCACGACAGTTTCACTAGTGTTTAATGGGCTTTTAGAAGTGGCTGCGGAAGGAAAAGCACAGCTGCTCTGTTGCAGGGGGAGCTCCATGTCCCAGGAGATTTTAGAAAATAAGCTGTGTTTCTAAAAAAAAATATAAAAATTAAACTGTCCCCTGCACACCTGCTCTTGCAGTCTGGATACATCGTCTGGATTCAGCTGAGCTGTGCCTGGGACACGTCTGGGGTCCCCGAGCCACCTCGGTGTTGTGCCCTGGCCCACGTTTGTCAGGGGCAGAGCAGCAGCGTCCTCGGGGGATGAGAGCAGGCTCACGCTGCTCCTGCCCACGCAGCCACGCTGCCGGCTCAGGAGAGCCGGTGTGCGGCCAGGCCTCGGAGAAACCTCTTCCCTCCTCTCTGCGTGCCCAGCCTGCGTGCCGGGGAGGGTCTGTGGCTGAAGCCACGGAGCCCGTTTCTGTCCTGTGAGAATGGCTGTTTTCAGAGACTTCAAATGAATATTTGGAAGAGTCAGGCAAAGAGATACTCTTCCGACAGACCATGCAACACAGAGCCCAGGCTCTGTGTTAGGAGCTCACTGACGGTACTCTGAGCCAGCGAGCAGTGGGCACCCATCCCACCCGAGGCAGTAAGCCTCGGGGACAGCCCGGGCACAGCCACCCCTCGGCAGCCCCCAGCTGGCATGCCGCAGATGGGCCTCACTCACGTGGTCGATGAGCTCCTTGATCATGCCGTTCCATTGCCCCTTCTCGTCCTGCGCTCCATATTTCCCGTCCTCCACCAGCCGGATCTCATAGGTGAAGCCCAGGATGATAGCCAGCTCCTTTAGGAGGTCGATGCAGTAACCCTCAAAGCGGTCGTTCCCAAACAGGGCCGTGTCGGACTTACGGAACATGACAAAGGGCTCTTCCTGCACATGGGAAGGCAAAAAGTCCCCGTTACGGGTCAGCTATGGTCCCAGCTCCCACCGGAGGCAGGGCCGCCCCTGTGGGTCAGCCTGAGCCACAAGGCGCAGGATCTTCAGGCAGGGCTGGCACCGTGACATGTTGGGAATAAATTAACTTTGCACAGCACATCAGCTAATTAGCAACCTTGTTTACCCCACAAAATTTAATTTTGTCTCTTCTGAGCAGCCAACTGTTTTCCATTTGGTAGGATTTCAGGGAGAAAAATAACCATTTCATACTCTGAAAATGAAGAGTGTTGAGAAACTATACAAGGGGGGAGGAAAAATTGAACCCCAAGTCCCGCACAGCAGAAATGTGGCTGACCCGCACCACAGTACCTGTCGTTTGCTGCAGCTGCAGCGAGCAAGAGGCTGGTGGGTTAAATATAGAGCAAGGGAGCTGTGTGTGGCTGGTGCCCAGCCCAAAACATTCCCCAGTTCAGCTCACTTTCCCCTTTGCTGGCGCTGGCTGATGGGATACAGGGCCCAACTGCTACCCAGAGAGAGTTTCTGCTGTCTGCTCCAGTTCTGGCTGCTGTGGGATGGCTGGGAGGCATCTTTAATCACAGAAGTGCCAAGCACCAGCACAAGCGAAAAATAACTAATAAAGTGCTTTACAGCAGGCTTTGCCCTATGGATCGCTGCCTCTTTAGCGGAGGCTGGCAGGTGAAGTTAGCAAACACACAGCAAACTGCCCAGCCCTGTGGTGAATATCAGGCTTGGGCAGTCACCAAGGACAAGGGAGACGGGGGAGCCCGAGGGAGAAAATGTGTAGAGGACAGATGGAAACGGCAAAAGATGGGAGGCGGCAGGCAAAAGCTAGAAGGCAAGGAGAGGATGAAATACCAACAGCAGCTAACACATGGCTCAAACTGAAGGTATCTGCAAGGTTACTGTCCTTGCCCGCAGGGTGGCCAGCGAGGGCAGGGCTCACGTTTTGCTCTGGCGAGCGAACCGCGTTGCTGGAGTCCCCGCAGTATTGCACGGGGACGAGAGGGCTTGAAGTCGTGGGAGGGAAGATCTGGAGTCCCAGTTTGGGTACTACCGAGATGCCCGGTTTGGTGGAGCGCAGGCGCCCTGCCGCCGGTGGGTATGCCGAGGAGGGGGTTCGGGACCCAGAGCGGGGCTGCGCCAGCCTGGAGGTTGGTGGATCTTGTCTGCCAGTCTGCCAGCCCCCACCTCTGGCACCTGCGGCAGGGGCAGGCAGGCAGGCGGGCAGGAGATGCCTGCTCAGCCTGAAAGAGGGGTAGGGAGGGGACGAGAGCGGGCGAAGCTCGGTTTGCAGTATAATAAAGCAAAACCGGTAACATCCCACCTATAGAGTATAGCTTGGCATGCACAGCTCAGTTAAATCCTGCTCTCCCTGGCCACCTCCTCAGCTTTCTTCTCTGGAATTAGTGCTTTGTTTGTGGATCAGCTGAATCTATGGATCTTGATATAAATACGCTGGCTCCAGAGCAGCCATAAAGCACTATTAATTTTGGGAAGCGCTGTAGGGATTACATACATATTTAACAGCCGAAGCACTGAACATTAGGACGCCACTCGCTTCAGTAATGTATCTCCAGGTCTCAAACATTTCCTAGGGGGTAATTCTGAACTCTGTGAACCACTTATTCACGGACTATTTCACAATTTATTACTGAAAATGGCCAGACATCCAATTCACAAGCTCTCTCAGTTTGCTAATCGATTTCTCAGTGAAGGTGCCCTCAATTTCATAACTTCACAGTTCCCATATTGCTTGGGGAGAGTGGTGCTGGCTGCTGGGGTAATATTTCTCTTCCAACAAGTCACTGCAATATGATCAAAAGGGGGAAAAAAACCTTTCATGCTTTTCCTTTTAAAGGTTCCTCCTATGGCTTTTCTACAATCATTCACACCAGTGCAAAAGTACAAAGAGGTGTTGCAAATGCAAATAAAATTTAGGGTTGTATTTTCTTTTTTAGAATCCAGTATATGAAAATGCAATTATTGCAGAACTCGGGTCTAAACACATTTTCTTCTCCTGCAGGCAAGAGCATTGCAGGACAGCTGTGGTTTCGAGGTAGATACCCCGTGGCACATGTGCAGGCCCAAGGAATGGCACAATTAATAGGAACTGATATCACCCTTGTACATTACGTAATTTGTACATGCTTGTGGAGTACGAGATGAAAACGCTGCCCGGAAAAAGCACGTCAAAGGCAGATGGCTGACAGGTCTCCTCCTGGCTCCATCATTTTGCATTACGCTGTGGTCTTTGAGGGACAGTGACTATTGCACCGTAGACCCAGACATTTCCACAACTCTGGCCATGCATCTTACCCCTGACAAGACGTATATTTTCAGGTTTCCCTCAGTCCTGTCTGTACAGCTCTCACCGATACGCCAGTCCTGAACTGCTGTCCTTTGGCTTTGCCCCGCAGTCGGGTGCTCCTCCAGCTCTCAGTGCAGGCAGCTCTGCTGCTGTCTCTCAAACCACCTCCCCAGTGCTACCAGCCATCCCACCCCACGAATTTTCCCCAATGCGCGGCATGCAGTTCTGATTAAAGAGAAGGGGGGGGGAATAGGAGTTGTTATATAACTTCTGGTGAGCTTTATCCAGCCACAGTATGGGCTGAACAATTCCCTTAGAGCTGATTCTGAGCCTCCCCCCGGGAGTGACTTGATGTGATGTGTTATTCATGTTGCCCCCAAAATTTGCATCTCCTGTGTACAGGTACTGGCAGCACTTTAGGTTACCTTGCTAAAATGAACTAAACCTGGTCTGGCAGGTCTCTCCGTTTGGCCTGTTAGAAAAATACTGCCTAAACTTCTGCCTTCTGAACACACCAAGAGTGCTTAAATGCAAAAAAATAACCCAAACCACCCAAACTGTTGCATATCGTGCCTGAGTGCATGTGTGCTGCTGCAAGGGTCTCAGACAGAAGCAGTGTTACAATCTGATGCATGTTGAATTGTTAAAGTGCCTTTTGCTCTGTCGTTTCTCTGCTGCTTCTGCGGTAACTCCTGATGTGGCGATTCATTTCAATAACCATAGCCAGCGGGGGACCATTGCTGCCGCCAATTCTGCTAATGGACATGGCACAGGAACAGCGCCCCGTGCAGACTCTCCTGTAAGCACGACCCATTGCGGTCTCACGGGACCAGCACAGTAGAAAACTTTTGGACTGGGAAGGGAAGGAACTTTTCCAGTCCCCCCTGCATGCTAAGGCATGAAAGCAGTGTGTTACTAAGTGTTGTCGATGAGCTAAGGCTGTACTTGACTCTTGGAGAGAGGGACTTTCATTAAAGTGTTTCATTGGAACAAATATTTATGTGATGAATGGGAAGTTTGTTAGAAGGAGTGGCTAATTTGCAAGGAAAGCTGCAGCAGCGTCTGTATTTGGCTCACATTCTGCCTGCTTCCATTCTGCTAACCTCTTGCTGAGGGATGTAAGACCTTTGGTTCCAGCTCTTCGTCTGCCCCAGACCAAGTGTTTCCTTTCTCTGTTCTCTTCTGGGCACTTTCTTGGTCCCTTTCCTTCTATGATACAAAACCCCACCCTCAGGTCATGTCCTTTTGGGAAGGCAGGGACATCACGAGGGATCCCACTGTTACGGACTGGGGAATGCATCCCCAGCTGGCTCTTTACCATCTGTACCTTTATGCTCCCTGAAAATATAGAACACAAAAGGGCCAGAAAATTTCCATAAGCAAACCCATAATTTAGGCCTAAGCATGGGTAGGCTGTCCAAGGGCTGATATTTTTTGTTGCCTCCTGGTGACATTCTATGAGCCTGAGCTGTGTAATACAGCCGTATAGAAACCAATGCCACTAGTCATAATTCATTAGATAGTAAATAAAAATTCATTCTGATCTGACGCCTGCCGTCAAATCCAATAGCGAACGTGAGAACAAAATGCAGCATGGCAGTTGGAAGCAGAGGAGACCTGTTAAGCAACTGTGGTTTGCTGGATAATGGCATTACTCTTAGCTAGTTTATCAAATATGTACGTAAGAGGGGGAAAGAAACACGATTGTCGCAGCTAAGCCAGGGTCCCTGGTTGTTCTTAGTATTTCCTTCTGTAACAAGAATGCTCCTGTCTGAGGTGGGCAGTGCCGGCCTTCTAACAGTGCCCACTGCTGCCTGCCCGGGCGTTGGTGATAAATGGGAGACTTGGAGCTTTCCTGGAGCTCAGCACGTGCGAACCGCCCGCGCCGTCCGGCACGCAGGGAGCAAAGGGGGACGGGGGACCTGGCCGGGCAGCTGAAGCGGGAGAGCTCCGCCGGGACGAGCAGCAGCTTCCTGGGCAATGGGGAACATGAGTGGTTCCAGCCGGCCCGTGCCAGCCTCACCATCCTGCCCTGCGCTGGCTGGCAGCCGGCTCGGGAGCGGTGGCATCGGAGGATGCCGCAGGTCATAGCGCTGCCCTGCTGAGCCCAGCCCGCGGGCGAGGGATCTCTGTGTCCTTGCTTGGCTTTCCGCAGGGACTAGCAGATCTGTACTGGGATGCTGTGGCTTTTCAGAGATATCGGGTATCCCTGAGATTTGTGGGGGGAGGAAAATGACAGGCTTGCAATCTCCTACCAGGACAGTGGTGACAATTAGAGATCTGTTGCTCAGCGAGTCTGTGACATTAGGCCCTCGTCCTTTGGAAATTTCTGTGATGTTCAAACCATCAGAAGGGCTCCATGCTCCAACCTGAAACGAAGCAAGCAAGCAAACGCATGAATACCCGCCTTACATTCCTCACTTGCTCTCAGCATCCTACTGGCCTGGAAAATGGAGCTTGCTTATTTCATCTACAGTAAACAGAAGCAAAGCTGAAATTATCATCCTGTATCACCTAAATGGAAGATTCGTATTAACCCTTCAGTTGCAGGTCACTCCAGCTGCACCTGTATAATAAACAACCCCTGGGCTGTCGTCTGATGCAGGTACATGAAAGAAGACCACAATGACTGGAATTTAGGGACTGAATGAACAATTTGCAAAGGTACTGTGTAGAGCAATTAAGCCATGCTGAAGAGTCAACTCTGGGCAAGGGTAAAGCAGAACAAAAGAAAAAAACCACACACAATGAGGCCGCTTTCTTTTTTTTTTTTTTATTTCCACACCAATTTGCTTTGGTGGTGAGAATTAAAAATGACCTGACCAACTCTGCAAATCCCTCGCAGGGACCATTCCTATCCTCTGCATTGTGGTAAACTAGACAGACATTTCTAATGCATCCCCTTGGCATGGTCATCCCTTCAAGGAAGTCTACTGCAAGGGGAGATCTTGGTCCTGGCAGCAAACCTGGAAGAGGGAATGGCAGCAGGCTTGCAGGCACGTGCAGCTATGTTCCTCATCAATTTGATGTACTCTGTTGTTCTCAAGCTGTCAATTTTAATAAATTATTAGACTTTGAAGAATTCTATTGATCCAGAAATAGTAAAACATGTCTCTATTTAAGAGAATTCATCTGGACAAAACTAAGCATGTTAACCTGATCTCCACAGTGCAGGGGAGGCTTTGGAACAAACTTGGAAGGCAGGACTGGCTGAAGGACTGTGATAGTGAGATAAAATGTCGGGAAAGCTGCAGGTATACGGGATTGCTGCCAGCAAATGGAGCAGGGTGGCCATATAGCCAGCCTGACAGTAAGAAAAAACAAAAGCCCACACGGAAGTAGGAGCAGAACAATCCATCCGTAGGGTCAAACTGTGAGATGGGACTCAGATAAAAAACCAAAGGCAGACAGCTCAAACCCACTGGGGAGCCAGGAAGTTCCAATATTTTATTTATTGCTATTTTTAAGATTCTTCAACCTCTTCAGCAGTCTAAGGGGAGAACTTGGTTTTACTGCTTCCCCAAAAAGAGACTTTGTAATGAGCAACGCTGCCTGGCAAAAAAACATCACAAATTCTAGAAGAGTTTCCATGAACTTTGTGAAAGGCTCTAAATATTTCAGGTAAAACCTAAGCAATCCCCCATATCTCCCTTCAATCACACAACAGCTGCAATGTCAAAAGATTATTATTGTGCATGGGAAAAGAGAAGCGAGTCTAAGAAGCCCCTGCTAGCAGCACTGCAGACTCAGTTAACTACGCCTTGCTAAGTTTTCTTTAAAAAAATTAAATACGTGGCACTTAAGACTGAATTAATCAGTTTAAAATATAAAAAAAGGAAAGAAAAAGGAAAAAAGTGCACTAAGAGAACTGTGCAAGTCAGATAGTCAAACTACATGTAATTAGGTTTAGTTAATACTCCTGTAATCCCTGGAACATCGAGGAGGTATAAGGATCAGGAGTTCAATCTTAAAGCTCAACAAACATAAGCTATTATACATAATGCACAATCCGTATGGGATTTGTTTGTAGTTTGGTGTTTTGTTATTTCAGATTAACTATTGACAGAAACCTAGCTTCAGCAGAGATTTGACATCAATACTTTAAAACCCCTCTAGAGCTGACAAGAAGCTTTCAAAAAAATAATAGTGGGAACTGTGAAATCTCTGAATTGTTGGAGACAAAAGTCGAATGGCTGTACAGAGTGTATGCATCAAGGTTTGGCGGCTTCCTATGGGCTTTATGTGACACACAATAGCAATAAATACAGCTGGAGCCAGCTATTCTCCAGTACACCTGAGGAGTATTAGTTTGACAGATAGATATTGTGGTTGTACTTAAACATTTAGATTCACATGGTATCCAAATACTTGCGCGTTTTTCTGTTACTCTACCAACACAGCTCTCCAGCAGCCTGTCGGTGCCACTGTACTCCAAAAAGACATGTTGGGTTTTTTTGGTTTAGACTATAAACAAAATATTTTGTAAAAAAAAAAAGTCAAGTTACAAAGATCCATCTCCTGCTCAGTTCTTGTGAGAAGGTGGCATCTTCCCCGGCTCCTCTCCCAGCTCCTTCCTGCACAGGCTCGGCTGGTCGCAGCTGAGACTGAAGGTCACTGGCTTTATTTGAAATGTTTTCTTTATTCTGTATGTGACACCAAAAAATACCCACTAGGAGAGTGCTGTGGTGACCTTGAGATTTTTTACATGAAGCAAGGAACTACTGCTGTGGTGTGAAAGCGTGGCAACAATTTATTTCAAAGCGAAGGAGAAACAAACTGTAAAAAAGGGGAGTGGGGAAGTCGAGCTGTTTGGTCCCAGGGAGCTTCACTGCGCAGGATCCGTCCCCTCCAAACGGGAGGGTTGATCAAACTGCTGCCTCCTGCCTCGGGGGCTGCCTACCTGCACTGTGTGATTAATTCCCTGGAAAAGTCATCTGTGCACCTTGGGCCGCTTGCTGCACGGTTAATTGAAAACTCCCTCTGTCTGCTCCCGGCTGGCATTTCCCGCGGTAGCATAACCTGTCTCCATGCCCAAAGGTTACAGGACTCAGCACTCCTCCCTATTGTGCCTGTCGAAAAGCAGACTCTGCTCTAGACAGGGATTTGCTGCCCAGTCGCCAACTTTCTCCTGTAAATCTGCAAGACACCTTTAGCAGAACGGGGACGCAGAATGATTCTCAAAAGGGGTCAGTCAGGCTGCAGGAGCCCTCCCGTGCTGTTTGTTATCTGGAGCCCGGTTAGAGCACAGGCCCTGGGCATTGCTCCCTGGTATCAGCTGTGCCTTCTTCATTTCAGGCCACTGGCTGCTCTCTTTTGTCTGAAATGAACTGATCTCACCTTGAAAGGGATGTTCTAGGGGTGTTTAATGCTTTGCATATTGCCTTCTTTTAAGAAGTAATTGCAGAAAAGGAAATGAAATCCCCACGAACACCTGAGAATCAGATTTGCATCAGCACCGTATTTCTGTGCCCAGAGGAGAGCTGCACTAATGGGGAGGATCTGAGGCTGCAGCCTTTGTGCTGTGTTGCCTCTGGGTGGCCGGGCAAACACGGCCACCGAATGAGATCCCTCCAGCCAGCCAGGCAAAAACCACACTTCGCTTTTTTCCCCTCATTGTCCCTTAGATAGCACACAGAAGAAATGAACAAAAATACACACTGCATTCTCCTGCAAAATCTAGGCTGTAATAAGCTGGTGCCATTTCCAAGCCTTAGGCAATTTTCATTGTGGGTAATCACACCAAGATGATGCTTTCAAGAGCTGTTGCCTCCTCAGAGAAAAATCAACATTTTGTAAGCAAGCCCAGCAAGATGGGGTGGGACAGCCGTTATTCCTTCCACCTCTGGCCTGGGCAGGGAGAGGTTAATGGCTGCTCAGAAAGTTTCTTCTGCTTCTCTCTGAGGAAAGTGCCTCAAGCACTTCTGCAGATAGTAACTGTAATCCCACACATGTCGCTTTGGGGCTAGTGAGTCATGGTTGAGGCATGGAAAAGGATCTGAGAAATCCCACAAAGTAAATACCCTTTTATATCAAAACCAGAAAACCTGGAAATAGTACAACCACCAACCATTTGCTCTGTTGCCTGAGTATCTGAGTTAGACTAAGCCATATGCAGATAAGACAAACACTTCCTACCTTTTCGAGACCATCTTCTTTGAGGCTGATGATATCCAAATCAAAATCTGTCCGTAAACCGCTAGTTTTATTAAAGACAATTCGTCCTGTTAATCCTTCCCATTGGGCCTGCGGAAGAGAGAAAAAGTAGCAGGGCTGTTACTTGGTATCATAAATAATCTTTTGCCCTCCACTCTATGTTCTTTTAATTAGTCCTCATACTGGTTCTTTCTCCCCAAAGAGCATGATTAATTAATAATCACGTCCGTTCAGACTACAGAAGGAGCTAGAGATTTTCTTAACTCTCTTGCAGTCCTTGCTACAAATTTTGTTCACACCTTTTGTGTTCGCCAGCTGTTGCAGGACATGATGACTCAGTAGAAAACTGCTTGCATTTATCATGGTATCCTTGTGTGCTGCATTTATCCTTGTAGTACTGATAAATGCTGGGCTGCAGGGAGCCTGGGTTTGGGACAACTCCAGTCAAGTTCATAAATAATCCTTTTCTGCATGAACCTGCTGATGCTTCCAAGGTATTGTGGAAGCTAAAATGTCCTGAACGCTTCCCACCCTCCTTTCAGATGGAAAGTGGAGCAGAAGAGGCCGAGAGCTTGTCCATGCTAGCAAGCTCTGTTGTTCTGGAACAGGCATGGAAATCTGGTGGGTGCGTGCTGCATCGGTACCCCTGGTTCAGGTTTTGGCAGTTTAAGCAGGGGGCAGGTGCCCAAAGGAGCGAGGGAAACCCTGTTCCTGGGGATTTTCAGTGCTTGACTGGAGGAGGTCCTGCACAGCCTGGTCTGACTTGGGAGCTAGTCCTGCTCGAGCAGGAGCTTGGGGTAAAGATATCTAGATACAGTCCAGTCAAAATTATTCTATGATTCTGTTTCTTTTCCACTGTGCACTTTGCAGCCCCACCAGAATTAATCTCTCTGATTTAGGAGGTGAGAGAGCCCCCAATACCAGATGCTAGCTGTGCTAGCAGAGCAGGTGCTAAGGGACAGCATAGTATATGATGCCTGCTTTGCCCAGGGACGGTGCTAGGATGTGCTATAAGCATCTGTCCTACAGAGGATGCTCCCGTAAGAGTGCCAAGCTGCTGACATGGTTTACTGCTTTACAATCGCATCTCAGCAGTGGAGAGCTGCGACTCGGGCTCTTTCCTCTGAGCGGTTCAGTGTGCGCTTCTCGCTGATGAACGTGTTCCCTTTATGGGTGGGGGAGCTTGAAATACCCCAGTGTGATGAAGGTGGCATAATGTATTCTCAGGGGGGAATGACTGGCATATTTCCCAGTAAATACGCTCCTCTGGCTCTTCCTCATTAATTCCTGAGGAATAATGACAGCCTCCTCCCAGCCTCGCCACCCTTGAGTTTTGGGGAAGGCTGTGCTCAGTTTGCTCATTTTGGCATGCAGGTGGTTTGCCTGTGGGACGCGCAGCCTGCGGAGTCCCCCGGGAGCCAGGGAAAACACGGAGTGTTTAACATACCCAACGGAGCAGACACAGCTGTGTGCCGAGCCACGCAGCTCCTGCAGGGCCGGAGCGAGAGCACCGGTGGGCTGCACGGCCTCGCCACGGCCCCCAGTGGGCTCTGATCCCACTCGGGTCGGCCCTGTCTCTACAAGCAAATCTCCAAGCTCCCGCTGTCGTGGCTTCCAGGCTGGCAGTGGCTGCGGAGGAGCGTGGCTCTTGCCTCCCACCTCCACGCTTGACCCTGTCCCCCCACTTCCCGGGGAGCCCTGACGGCCCCATCCCGGCCCCTTTGCACCTCAGCAAGTGGGAACAAGCAGGGCTTTGCCCTGGGAGCGACAACTCTGCAGCGATCGGGTACGGTGAGAGCCACGGCCCGTACATGCACGAAGAGCGAGCGGTGCTGGGATCTGTGGGGAGCCCAGGGCCGAGGGAGCGGGTGTCTGCGGCGAGGCATCCCTCTGCGTCCTGCTTTGTCTTTACAGGAGTTTAGAGAGACCAATTACTGTGTGTTCTGATTGCAATGGGGAGGAAGCTTATCCCTGCAACGAGCTGACACGGTGCCAGAAAGGGAAACAACAAGCAGGCACTGGAGTGTGAGGCTCAGGGTAATTTGCAAAAGGAGCCAACCAAACAAATTATTTACACTCTCTTTTGGCAGCCAGCTGGAGCAGCTTTCTGCAGAAGGGAACAAAACACGAAAAAGGAGAGAGAGAGGCAGAGAGAGGAGAGACAATCTTCAGTGCCTATTAAGAAAAAAGTTCATTCTCCCTCTGCAATGGGAACCATTCTTCCTTTTTCCTCCCGTACATCTGTGTGCTGGTGCAGCTCAGGCAGCGCCTGGGGTGGGCACGCTCTCACTGCACTTACGTGTTAAGGGTCCGCTGGGGTCTGTAGGTGATTTGCAGCGCAAATCATAGTAACAGTTAACAACGTACTTCTACTCTTCTGTTTAAAAACTTCAGGGGATTTTATACCCAGCCTTTTAAACGTGGCCCAATCATGTATCTGATACGCAGCCAGTTTCATAACTTCCCATGTGAAGAGCCACAGGCGTAGAAGTTTAAAAAGGCCTTAGGGTAAATAAGGGGGTTTTATCACAAAGATGTATCTGGTAGGGTTTGCAGTACCTCCTGGCAGCTCTGCTTTCATTTTTTTCTTGTGTGAGGGCTCCTTCTTGCAGACAGAGCAAAACCCAGGGTGTGAGTGCAGGGGTGCGTGCGCGGGGGCTCTTTTCTGAGGGCCGACCACCTCTCACTGCAGCTTCCCTGTGCTGCGCTCCCGTGGTGAGCTCGCTGCTCATAAACACCCGTGCTTTGAGTCTGCTTGCGTGCTTAAGCCAGATGCAAACAAACAATTACGTGGGCTGAACAGAAAGAAATCATAATGACTGAAAACAGAGAATGAAGCTGCCTCCTCACTCCCCAGGCTCCCTACTTGCTAAATCCACCGCTCTGCCAAAGCCGTTCATCAGCACACAGGCAGAGATGCACAGTGCTGCCAGCTTTGCCACTGGGATTTAGCAGCACTGAATGCCCTTTGTGGACCCCAAGCAAATGTTCCTGTAAAAGGCAAATGGCTATTGCTCAGCTAAGAAACAGCCTCACAGAGTGGTCCAGCTGCTCTTGACGCAAGAAGAGGCCAGGGCAAGTCTCAGTGACAGCATGGGAAATTTCAGCTTGTTTTGGATGTTTTGGCCTGGCTGCATGGATATTATTTTGAAGGCAAAGCCAGGATTTTTCCTTTCTGGGTGCATTCAGCAGCCTGGTGTATATCTGTGCTTCCATCCAGTTGTACCTGCCCAGGCAGGGGGATTTTTTATAGCCCTAAACCTGCCAAGCCTTTCTGCCACGTGCCTCTCTACCCACGCGCTGAGCAGCTGCACTGCTGCTGCTGGGGAAGTTTTGCGTTAGCGGGAAGCAATTGTGGTTGCAAATCATGCTTTTACCTCTTTTATAAAATTCATGAAGCGACCACCAAACCTCCAGGCTTTGTGCCGATGGCACTGCAGGGAGTTCACGGTCATCTGAGGGGCGCGCTGGTAGCAGACGGAGACCACGTGCACCGCGTCGTACAACAGGGCAGCGTCTGTCTAAAGTAAAGGGGAACAGCATTTGTGTTGATAGTGGTTCCAGAGCAAGGAAGCGTTCAGACAGCAAAGCAGTGGGGGATCCCTGAAGTGCCTCAGCAGACGCTGCAAGAACCCCCTCTGAGTTAACCCCTGCCCAACACCCAGTGGACCTGAGGGTTCCTCTGTCCTGGTCCGCTGTCGACTATCCCACCTCCTGGGGGTCCAACCCTGCAAAGAGCGTTCCGAGGGCAGGGCTGGGCTCTCAGGATATTTACTGGGATCTCAAGGCATTGCCATGAATGTGTGTGCTTTAACACAAGACTTGTATAAACCTCTAAGCTGACCTGTCATGCAAAGCAGGTCCTCAGAACACGTAGCTCTCTGCACATGACAAAGCCTCATGAGCATGTTTTTCTGTTACGTGTCTCTTTAGACTACAAGATAGAGTTCTGTCTTAAAATCAGAGATTGTGAAAATATCATTTGTCTGTGTGTATCTGTTCTGGTTATTTCTAGTGCATTTACTACTGTATTGTCACACAAGGAAGCTAGCAATTTCTAAATGTAGAAGATAGTAACAGAATTTTCTTCTTTAGTCTGTTTTGTCTGAGTGTAAAAAAAGCCCATATGAGAACATATTATCCACACTATTTTATACATGGGGAAATAAGAAACAGAGGAGTTAAATAGCTTGTCCGTGAGCATGGCATTTTCCAAAATGACCCAAACTGTCACCGAAATCAGGACCTCACAGATTTATAACATCTTCCCATGTTTCAGTGATTTGAACTAGGGACAACTTTTTTTCTTCCATATAATGTGATGGGTTTAGATTCAATTTGAGATGCCCCATCTCACCTCCAAACACTGATCAAGAGAATTGGATTTATTTTTCACTCTGATATGGTAAGTCCTGCTAGTGAAAATACATTATTTGCTGGCTTCACAAAGGTACAAAACAGATGTGAGTGTAGCAGCAGCGTAATAAAACACAATAAAACAAAATAATAGAGCAAATAACTGGGCAAATATCTAGCAGGTCATGGCCATGGAGAAAATCCTCAATGTTGGCGGCCATCCCCGTGACCTTCCCTTCCCACAGCACCCGAGCATGAAGAGCAGGCACCCGATCTGCATCCCACGGGCATCTGTGTACAGCAGCAGGGACAGGTTTTGTAAGTTTGGGGCTGGAGGAGAGGGGGTACAAGAATATGTCCAAGTAATTTCATGGTGAATTACATACTGCAATGCCCAGCTGAGATCAGGGCCCCACTGGGATAGACACCAGACAAACACAAATAAAAGGCAGGATCCCCTCTGAATAAGCAAACAGACAGGGAACGGGAGAGGAGCCAGCAGCAGCAGGGGGAACCCAGCACCGTTGCAGACAATATGACGCTGCAGTTGTGGGCAATGCTGCATAAAAGTGGAAGGCTAAAGGAGAACGGTGGGGCTCTCCTCTAAGAAAAAAAAAGAACAGGAGGGATACGAGGAGCCATTTCAAGGTGAAAGTCTGGGAGGCTTTGCCACTTGTGGGGTTGGTTCTGGCAGGCCTAAAGGGAGAGGGAAGGAGGGAGCCAGTCAGCAATTACGGGGGTCAGAGACAGCCTCGCAGGGAAGACAGATGGGCGAGCAGGTGCTGTACCTTCCGAGCAGTAACTCAGCGGAGCAGAGCTGCCATCAGACCCTAAAAGGAGTCAT
Organism: Elanus axillaris; assembly: GCA_026212715.1. Lineage (NCBI taxonomy): Eukaryota > Metazoa > Chordata > Aves > Accipitriformes > Accipitridae > Elanus > Elanus axillaris. The sequence goes on along the minus strand of JANZLQ010000022.1, from coordinate 1,003,506 downwards.
CAAAGCTCCAGCAAAGCCCATCTCTGAGTATGGCTTTGGCTCTTTCTCCCCGCATCAATCTCAGTGAATTGCCTGGCCCAGTCCAGCCGTGTGCTGTGCTCCAGCCCGCGGGAGCCGGGCGTTCGGCTGCTCTCGGGGACTCTGTGGGGAGATGATGGCAGCTGGAGCCCTGCGAGCCCCTTTGGGAGAGGCCCCGGCTACCTGGCTCGTCCGGTGGGACGGGAGTGTTTCTGCTTCCCATTGCTGCTGCCAGGGCTGGGCGGAGGGACGTGCGAGGCCATCACCCTCCCTGAGCTGAAACAGGAATTGTGGAGAGCAACCTGAGAGAGAGGATATGCCCTTTCCTGGGTGCTCCGGGGTTTGGGGCGCACACAGCCCATCCCTTTCCAGGTCAGCAAGGACGCGTTGCATCTGGATGTCAGGCAAGCACGGAGAAATCCTGCTGTGCCTGAACGAGGGGTACAATACCCAGCTGATTGCAGATCTCTCTCTTCTTGCTCCCAGCATGAAATAGCCGGGGCACTTCCACACCGTGCTCAGACCTTTCTGGAACGGAAAGCTTTGAATTTTGCCAGTCCTGGGGGCAGCTTTTTACTGGCAAGAAGGGAGGGGAGGAGCAGAGTCTCTCAAAATTGGCAAATCTGTTAGCAGCTGGGCCTGCAGAAGGAGAGTGTTAACACAGCAGTGGGCTGCAGGGGATTCAGCAGCCAAACTCACTGCGTTTGAGGGACGTTATTAAAGAATGCAGGTAACTACCTTGGGGAAGATCCCTGGGATGAGTTGTCACTAGTACAAGCACCAATAAAAATAACATTTAGGCCTTAATGATTGTTCCTGCCTTCCCTACCACTCTGGTCTGCTTCCCGAATTCACCCGTGCTTTGTTTAAACTTCTCATACCATCATCACGCCATCGAGCAGTCCCAGCTCTGCCTTGGGCGTGGACTGCAGCCGCTCCATGGACCACTTCTCAATGATGGAGGACACGTGTGGGTTCTCCACGTTGAGGATCCGGAAACCGGTCAGGTTCACTCCAGAGTAGCGGTATGGTTCTAGGTCTAATGCATAAAGATCCTTAAAAGAGAGAAACCAGTTTAAACATTTTGTTTAGCTTTGTTTTGTTTGTCTTTTCTGCATCGATTCATGTCTGTGTTTGAAGTGAGAAGGCAGAGCTCACAGAATGCGGGAGGTGGGATGAATTTGGTGGATTGTACTGTCTGTTGCCATCAGTGTCTGCTTGCAGAGACTTGTAGGTGTTAGTGGCATTCGGGTGTCATGTGTGCAGGTTCACCTACACACAGCAGAGGGAAACTCCTGCCAAAGAACTCACTCTCTGTATAAAAGAGGCAAATGAATCACTATCCCTAACTGTGAAAAGAGGCATGCAACCAAGGGGGAGGGGACAAGGCAGAGTTCCTGTATCCGAAGCTCCCTGGGGCCTTTCCATGGAGGATTTGCTGTGAGTGCCGAAGCCCACAGGGTGCTGCAGATGACAGAGTAACTCTGAATGCAGAACGCCAATTTGCAGACGGCTATCAAAGAGGAACTAAGACGCATTTCTTGACATTACGACCAGCCTACACAGTCTGCAAATGAATGAGAGTGCCCTTTATACGAATTAAAAACCCCACAGCCAGGCAGTCCTCAGCTCTGCTGGCAGCCAGCCCACAAGCATCACTTGGCAGGCAGTGAGCGAGGGGCATTCGGAGGCCTCTGCCAGTGCACTTCTTTAATGCATCTCTTGGCTCCGACGCACGTCTAAATATTAAGTTCCATTCAGGGATTAACTTCAATGCTCAGTAACTACTCTGAGTAGTTTGGGGTTAGGCAGCATGGCAAGAGTGTACCACAGCTGATCTGCTCAGCAAAAACCCAGGGCAGCTGACCTGAGGGGGATCCTGACTGGTCGTAGTGGAGAATGGCAGTCGGGAGGGGGCTTTGTTAATGGGAATCATTTGTTGGATGGGACATACTTAATCAGAGTTTATCCCGAACAATTTCTGCAAGTGTTCAGTGGTAGTAAAAATGTGGGGAGGTGGAAAAGCAACAGCACTGTCTTCTGTGATAGAGGGTGGAGGGCGAATACGGGAACGATGTTTCTTGCTCTCACGAGGGATTATAAAAAAGAGTTTAAATACAGCATGAGATTACGTGGCTGTCACTGTTTTGTATAATGTAGCTACAGTGGTAGGACACAGCCACGCCATGGGTTCACCCAGGCATAGCATCCGTCGGGGAGCTGGAAAAGCACTGGCCCTAAACCACACTGCCCTAAGCAAAGCATAACAAAATCAGCACTTGCCAGCAACTGAGACTTCATTCTCAGTGGGAAAGCAAGGAATTCTTAGAGCTGTTTTGCTTTAATAAGCTTTGGGGGTTTGATCTTTTCCTTAAGCACTGGCCTCTGACTTTGCACCCCCAAGGCATGCTGCTGATGGATGCCGTGTTTTAATCTGCAGGTGCAGCCAGGGACCGTGTCATTAATCACACCCACAACAGAGTTCAGGGTCTTTGTTGTCTGGTTGTTTTTTTTCGTTGCCTGAAAAATCACAAGTACCAACCTCCATGTTGTGTTAAAGGGCATTGTGAAAACTAGGCCATAATGTTGACTTTCAAATGACTTACGAAGGCCAAATACAGTTGTTCAACCTTAGACAGATGCTTACATCATCTGGATATGAGGGTGTACACTGGTCCTGTGCCTGACCCACTGGAATAGATTTATTTTTTTCAAGGTTCATAACTTTTTGTCAGACACTTCAGCTTGTGTTCTGGAAATTGCTGCGGGGAAATCATTTTTGGTTGCAAAAGCAGATCATTTCCCCCTCAGAATGTGACCATATGTGACACATCTGATCCACCGAGCTCCAGACCTTATGGTCTCCATTGCGCAGCTGTCAGGCCGCCAGCCCTGGCCACCCTTCGGATCCTACTGGTATTTTGGGTGCCCTCCCCATCCTGCTGCTCTCCACTGGCCCTTCATCTCACCAGCTTCCTATAGAAGCCAACCTCCCATCAGATCCTTTCTTGGTTCCAGGTTAAATCTCAGCTGCAACCTGATTTATTATTTCCTGGAATTAGAGGATAATTAAGAATACAAGCTGAGTGTCAGAACATGGAGAGGTATGGGGCGGAATTGCCAGAAGAGTTTATTCTGGATTTTCTGCTCCTGCGCAGCCACAAATTTAAACACCTGGGTCTGTTTTCCACCTCCTCTACATGCCCTTTCACTCCTTATTTTCTGTACTGCAGATTAATTCCCCCCTCTGTCCTACTACCTTTAAGGAAATTTTATTCTCAGTGTTTCTGTGTGGCTTTTCCCTTTTCTTACCCACGCTCTCCCACCTCCCCTGTTAAAATCCCCAGCTTTGGTTCATCAGTCGTAGGCGGCAATGCTGAGGTCTGATCCTCACCACATCTAGCATCCACAGTAGGAAGCTGCAAAGGCAGGTGTCCAGGAAGGGCATCCTCCGTCTGCTCTTGTGCAAAACAGCTCATGGATAGCGTGCCTGCCACGGATCACCGAGGATCCCTGTCTGGGCACAGATTTGCTCGGGCAGCTGTCCCTGGGAGGAGTGGCCATGGCTGTAATGGGAGGCATGCCATGTACAGTCCTGTTTGAATAATAAACTGCGATGTACTCAGTCATGAGTGCATTTGTGCCATGTCATGAGCCTCAGGTACGCTGAGTTTAACAAGACTACCTGATTATCAACACCAGTGGAAAAACTGGACTAGTTTGGTTTAGTGCCTAGTCAGGAGAAGGCAGGTTGGGTGTGTAATTTTTGTCCGTCGACTCAAAGGATGGGAAGAGATTCCTGCTTCTGCCTGTCTGTAACTGCTGTAAGCAGCAGAATCATAGAATCATTTAGGTTGGAAAAAACCTTTAAGGTCATCGAGTCCACCCGTTAACCCAGCACTGCCAAGTCCACCACTAAACCATGTCCTAAGCACCACGTCTACACATCTTTTAAATACCTCCAGGGATGGTGACTCCACCACTTCCCTGGGCAGCCTGTTCCAGTGCTTGACAACACTTTCAGTGAAGAAATTTTTCCTGCTATCCAATCTAAACCTCCCCTGGCAGAACTTGAGGCCATTTCCTGTGGTTCTATTGCTCGTTACTTGGGAAAAGAGACTGACAAACACCCCCCCCCCCAACCTCCTTTCAGGCAGTTGTAGAAAGCAGTAAAGGTCTCCCCTCAGCCTCCTTTTCTCTGGGCTAAACAACCCCAGAAATGGCAGCAGGCAGCGGGGGAAGCCTCAGTGTTTGCAAGGACTCATTTTCACAAGCTGCTGGGAAGTTCCTAGAAGTGTGGAGTCTAGGAGGGTTGTCACTGCTTGGGACTTCACAGGATGTGCCTGCCTTAGACGAAGGCTCAGAAGAGTTCCTCCTCCTCTGGTAGAAAAGGCTGATGGGGCTCTTCGTGCAGAAGTCAGTGAACTGTAGCCTTGCTGCCTAGCAAAATGTTGAAGCATTTCATGCCAAGTGTTGATACACTGTACTCAGTATTGACTAGGGACCTTTTAGAAACATTCAGTATAACATAATAGACTAATTCATTAGCACCCCATGGGTCTAGTACCGTAGAAGCTGAAGCACATGCATTGCAAGCTAGGAAAACATTGCCTTAAGGACTGACAGATTAAAATATCTTTCCCATGATATAACTGTTATTTCAGGAAAGTGGCATTAATTGTGATTGCTTATCTATTAATTTATTATAATTCTTCTTCTCCCACCTCCAGGCTGTACCTACACATGAAATGTACTCTAGGCTCAGCTGGGGCTGATTAATAGGAGGTTATCTGGGAAATGCTTAAAGCTGCCTGGAATAGATAATGGCAGCAGGGGTAATTAAAATGTCTTTTGCATTTGAAAAATAAATTTTGCAGTTTTAAAGGGTTAGTTTCTTTCCTAAAGGAAAAAAAGATAAACTGGATTTTCAAAATCACACAAAATTCAGCAGTATACTAGACAATAGCATCCTAAATGGAAACAAAAGTGGCATGCCAAAAAACCCCAACCAAAATGCCTCCTGGAGTCAGAGAAGAACTGGCCCGTGTTTAATGAGAGTGGAGTTAATTTCAAGCTGAGTTCTTCTCATGCAAAATAAACCTGCAGAACTGAACTATTGACCACAGCAGGGCTGCCCCTGGCTCTTAAGGGAGACCTGGATGAACACACAGAAACACATACCCCGTTCTGGCTGAAACTTGGTCCCATCAAATCCTGTCTGTGGGACTACAACCTTGCAAAATCACACATGCTCATCTTTCAGTGCGTGGGTAGCTGCACTGAAATCAAAATGACTGGGAGGGGAAATAAAACCAGAACCTACATCTGTGCAAATCCGGAACAGCTCCAAAGGAGCGAGCCAGTCCAAAAGCAGTGAAAGAAAAGACTGACATCTCTCAGAACGAGCACCTGGGCAATGCTGCGCTTGCTGCAGAGATGTTGCAACCAAATCATTATGGTCTGATTCTAACCTGAAGCTAAGTCTAGCCCTGCCCTCACCTTCTGTTAGGGTACCAGACCTCCCTTTCTCTTGCTTTTCCCAGCCCACTGCTTTAGTATCCCGCAGCCGTGCAATGCACGCCCAGGACAGGACACCCAGCCCACTCTCCTGCCGCTTAGACGAACTCCTCACTTTCATTCCATCTCAGCAGTGAGTGTAAAAGGTGTTTGCACAGATTAGATACTTTACCAGAGTGGTGAAGATGAAGTGGTAGTATTCTGTCATCATTCCCATTGCCATGGCCTTGAGGAGAGTAGGGAAAGGAGGTTAGTAAGAGTGGATACAAGAATATAACAACAGTCATGCAACATAAACCTCTAAAGAGCTGATCTGGTAAACGTGGCAGGAGGCAGATCCAGAGACACAGAAGCTGGCTTCTGGATCAGTCCTGTGAAGCAGTTAAGCATGTGCTTAGCCAGCAAGAGGCATGTGCTTAAATGAGCTGAACTGTGGTCCTCGAACCTTTCTGAAATGGCAGCAAAGCCTCGGTGTCCAGCTCCTGTGGAGGCCGGTGGCATTTCTGGGTGTTGCTGTGCAACAGGCGGCCAGAACACTGACTACGGCACACTGCTGCGCTCACGGGTCACGCACACTGCAAAATCTTCCAGGGATGCAGGCTCGCTTCTGTCGGCACAGCGGGAGAAAGGAGGTTCCTTTCCTTCTCAGATACCAAACAACAAGCAACCTTACATAAACCTGTGCAGAATGACCATAAAGCAGCCTATTCTTAGGGTTACAAGTCCATGTAGTGGCTAAGAAGCCAAGGAAAAGGCTTTTTATTCCTTACACATGCATTTCTGGTGCTCTGCACCCCCTCCCCTTCAGTGTCTGTATAATGTGTACCTGCAGCTCTTGTCTGCGAGTCCCTCCTTCCTGCATGTAATAGCCAGATTCTAACATAGTGCTGGGTTTAGAAACGGGTCAGTGCAAGTAGAGGCAGAGGGATGGGGAGGGGGGACTTCTCCCGTCCCTCAGCCCTTGGAGAATGTGGTCCGGACCCAAGGGCTCTTGGCGAGCCCAGGCTCTAGGTGTGCCAGCCCCGACACAAAGGATGGTTCGTGCAGATTGCTGGGATTTGCATAACTGAGCAGCGGAGAGAACATGCTGTTCTGTGAGGTTTGTCGGAGAATGGCTGTGGGCTGAAGGGACCTCGCCTGGACGACCTTGTCCAGGCCCTACACAACACAAGGGGAACGCATTTCTCTCTATGAGAAGAGTCACCCTGAAGTTGGTGGGTGGTTAAGGGAAAGAGATACCCGTGGTTTTGACTGTGGTGCTGACTCTGTGGGCATGTTTTCTGGAGAAAACACATGCGAGAGCACTTTAAAATCTCCACGGATGGGAAAGCGACTTCAAGTCCCTCCAGGAAACATTCGCTTCCCTTGGTTTTTGCTACAATTATTAGGGCAGAATTTAGCTTTGAGGAAGGAAGTGACAGTTTTAAAAGAAGTGAGATGTCAAAGAACAAGGGAAAAGGGAAAGGATCTAGATTAGAAGCCTAGATATTGTAACTCTGGAGCGTGCCTTTACCCCACATTTCCTGGCCTGGAAATACCTTGCAGAAGGCCTGGCAGCCTCTCCGTGCGGCAGTCGCCGTCCCGTCCCCCTGCTCCCGGCCTGGGCAGTGGGTCTGCCGGGCTGTGTCGTAGCTCTCTCCTGACCTGCACACCTGGGTGCAAAGAGCTGGAGCAGAGAACGATGCCTCAGTATGTGAAGCATCAGTTCGATGATGTGAAACCAATCGAGAGTGAATCATGAGATTCCTGTTCAGATTCTACAGCTGGATCATTTCAGTGGTAGATGAAGAGTCCAGACCCACTGTAAGAAGCAAGCTCCAGCTTCGCAGTACTGGCAGCCTGTGCACAAGATACATCTGGGTTTGTGGGAAAATGAATAAATGATAAACCTGGTGGATAAGCTACAGGCAATCGCCAGGATGAGAATGGGAGCTCCATTAAAGTTAAGACAGGCACATCTGTGCGCTGCAGAGTGCAGCAACTGTTCCGAGACAGCTGCCAAGGAGAAGAGAGAAGCTGGGAAGCCAGAGAACAGATGTAAAGCATTAACAAGTGACCAAAAATGAGCGAGGCCAGAGAAGCTGGAGTGGGATGGGAAGGCCTCACGAGCAGGCCTAGCTCTGTGATCGGTTTCTACAATGATTTGTTTGTCCAAGAGGGTAGAATAACAAATGGTTTGATGTCTCAGTCGCTCAAAGGAGCCCACACTGGAGCAGTATGTGGCAATGTCATCCGTATGTCTTTGTGCCGGCTCTTGTGTTGTTATTCATGGATTACTAATCCATGGGGATTTTTTACTACTCCAGTTTAAAAATATCGCCCAGATAATCAGTGAAGTGCCTTGCTACTCATGTGCTGTGGGAGCATGTTACCTTAAATGACTTGGGAGCAAGGTCTGGACTGGCGTGATGGTGTGTGTTTAGTCAGAGCTACCTTAGCGAAAGTAGGCTGGCGTTGCTCAAACCATTCCATGTTACCTAAAGATGCGCAGCTAAAATCAGTACCAAGAGGTGGAAATTTTAGCACAAGTCTTGAGAGAACCTTTTTGCCACCCGTTGGCGCTGCACTGGGGTGGGCAGCGCAGCCAAGAGGCTCCAGGGACCTTGTCTGGTCGGAGCAAACACCAGAGGCCAAACATCTGCAAAGCTGACTGGTGTGGTTACCAAAACATTACAAATACTAGCAATAATATATGAACATTATTGTTTCTGGGACAAACAGAAGGCTGAGCCATTCTTCCCTGACTTTTTTTGCGGTCCAGTTTTTTTTTCTATGTGTTGTTCTTCTAACACTGCAAGGCAAAAGCAGACTCCCCTCTTCCACAAAACATTTTTGGCTTTACCCAGGTCATACTTCTGGCAAATGTGCAAAGCGGAGCATGAGGAGGGTATTGTAGAGTAGGGGTTGGGAAGCCTGTTTTTCTATCCTATCCTGTGGAAAAGAAAAAAGCTGTTTCACAAGTGAAGGTGGCACCTCTAGGCATTCATTTCTTGATACGGGTAGAAAAGTTAGGAGAAGATGAGGCTTCTCAGCTTCCTAATTCTTCAGCAAATGCGAGTGCCAGCAGTGGGAGAGACAGGAGGGTCATGGTGCGCACTGCTCAGAGCCTCCCTCCAGTTATACACTGGAGTGTACAAGTGTGCAGAGGCCAGTCAGGATGTAGTTTGGGTTTGTGCACCCACACACCCACCCACGTCTGTCGCAACAACCGGAAGGGAGCGACGGC